>CM022485.1:16931334-17064707 GCA_011952105.1 Coreoperca whiteheadi
CCCCCCCCCAATGCCCAGACGTGGCCAGTGCTGAGTGATAGACTAATCGATGTGCAGCCTAATCAGTCAGCTTAACTCTAATACCCTGGACAGGTCCACATCATTATCATATCAGGCTCCACACGTTTCGAGGTGACATGAAAGAGGCAAAAGATTAAAGAAAATCTTGTAAAGAGGCAACACAATTTTTAATGTGTTCACCAACCAAAAGGGGCCTGTGGAAGCTGGCAGCAGCGAGAAGGAGCTTAAGGTAAAAAGAGTGATGACAAAAAAAAGAGGAAGTACAGACATAGACTTCATGTCAGGTTGAGGCTGCCACTTTCTCTGCATCACACAGAAGGTTCATTATTAGCATTACTGGGATGTGACCACTTTCAGAAGCACTGGTCCCTGCAGCCAGGCCAATGTGTCAGCCCATTACCGGGTGTCTAATAAAGTGTTGAGTTTGTATACCTTAAGGACATATTTAGAAGAGCTCAAGGAACTTCTAGAAATTATCTATAAACTGGTTTACACAAACTTTTAAAGGCAATAAATGACGCATAAAAGAAAAAACAAGTTTGAGGTTGGTGCTTGGAGCATTTATTATTATATTATTATTTTTACACAGACACATGTACAACATGATCTGGTGTTGATTACACTTAGCAAGGGGATAACCAGACATCCACACTTCACAAATTCTCCAAATGATAATGCCGACAATGACAATCACTACACAAACACAAAATAAAATATGTCAATGGAATCTGAATAATTTTGTTTACATAAAAATGTGTAATCATCTTTGTAATGTGCCAACTTTTCTCCTGTTAAAACCATGCTAAAAATCAGCAAGCTAATGCATGCGTTATCCATTTAGCATTGTCTTATTGTACGGATGTGCCTCCAAATGACATAACTCTGTGTTTATGTACTTTTCTTTTGAGCATAGATGTTATGAATGAGCAGACTGATGAGGTTTGGATTCCATACTAAAAAAGGTTAGCCTTATTAAGTTGAATAAGACTAATGAAATGGAATCCCTCTGAGTTCCTGATTTTTAATATCATAGACAGACAGAGAAAGGAGACATCTGCTTACAAAAATCATACTATTCTAAAACCCTAATGCTTACTAAAATAGAAAATCCCTCAGTTTACTATTGTTGGATTTGCAAATAACTACATTCCTTATAGTGAAGGAACTTTGGATGGGTAAGAGTTTTTCTACACACTCAGCCCTCTGCTAAAATGTATATTTACAATATTTCAGTTGAGTTCCTATATTGGTGATCAAAGAAAACACAGGCAAGTCAACAAGAAATGGCACATTCACAAACTGTCTTCTGCTATCATAAAGCGGCAGTACACGGATAGCAATTTGGGTGTTTGTTTAAAGTTTTTTTACATGCTTTAGTTCATTTAAAGTGGTACTATGTTTGAAAAATAATCTCTCTCTCATAGTCAGGAGTGTAACTCGAGGCAACGGCTTCCCATCATCATTAATGTTTAAGGTGGCTAACAACTGTGCTGTCAACAGCTTCCAAGATAATCGACATGTCAATCAATGATGGGTGTGAGGCCAGCTTTTAGAGGGTCCCTAAGGTGGCTGCTTAGAGCACGCTCAGTTTAACACAGTGGCAAAGGGAGAGTGTAAACAGAGAAGAATATAGACTCCAGGATTGACTGGTTGATCAATGCCATTGATCATTTAGACCACAGTCCCTCCACTTCTTTGCATGGGCTGCTCATTTTCCCCTCAGTCATCTCACTCTCAGACTTCAAGCTCTGGATCACAACAACCTTCTACTCAGTCACCAACAAATGCAGTCTGCACACTAGAGGGAGACAGAGAGGAAGGCCACAACAAACATTACGTCTGGTTAATGTATCCTGGCTAAGTTTAATTACAATAGAGAGCTATACACACACACACAAATAAAATATCTACCGACTGCTTGGTCAAGAGTATTAAAAAATAGATTAATTTTTTTTTTTTTAGGGTTAATAAATTGACATACTGACATCATACTGATGGGTGTGTCTTACACCCATTGCACTAATCAATATTTTTATATAGAAATATATTATATTATCAGATATTTTCTCAGGAGTTGGTGGAGACCAAAACAGAGCTAAAAAGGAGCCATATCAACTTGAGTTTTCAGCTTGTTCCACTGCCCCAAGTGGCACAAACAAATACAGTACATACAGATGTCTGGATTACTGGTCAAACTTGCTTCTGCTGCTAGGCATCAGGAAAAAAGGCTTTAGCATTTCTTCTCTCTACTTATCTATGTTGTCTAATCTCTCCTTTCAATATTATAGCAATGTCCCATGGCTTGACTACTAGATTTGATTTGTATTTGCAGAGTTGAGGAGGCACTCATGTGGGTCAGTTTAATGCCATGGGTATATTATAACAACATTTATTCAATTTAATTCACTACATTATTTATCCCTACAAGGACTATTGTATGCAGCAGCATTCCACCAGGACCAACAGATATACACAACAGACAGGAAGAAAGAAAAATACTATTAATCACAAAACAAATTGATACACAATAGGCTTGGTATCAAGGTATTACAGTATACCATGATATTTAGAGAGTATGATTTTCAATACCTTCAAAAACACAGACGCTTTCTCTTTCTATTAAACTGATACAGAGATGCTGTATCAAGGATAGGGCGGAGCGACATGTTAAAAATGCCACAAGCTCTCTTAGCTTCACTAGTTAAATAAATAAACAAAATTAACTCTCAAAATGTAAGAATGTCTTACACCTTCCTTATTAAACAGAAAAATACAACTGTACACCTCCTGAATTCAAGTTTCTCTCTTTCTCTGAACTAAGACTAGCTTAACTGCCTTGTTAACTCAACATAAAACACACTTCATTCAAACTCGAACACAAACAAAATAAAACTCATAAAACTGTATTGGTTAGTAGTTTCACTGTTCCAACAATCACCATCTCTGGTTTGGTCGAAGTAAACCCGTAATTCACCGAGCTAGATGTGAAAAATATTCTGGGTCTCTCTTTTCACTGTTCTGGCATCTTTGTGCTATTGGGTTGGCTCATTGAACGAGAGTGTCGTTGAGCAGCGCCTCTCACTCGTTCTTCGGAGGCAGAGCATTAAATTATAAAAATAAAAGACCAAAAAGTAAAGTCCAAGAGTCAAAATTTAGATGCAATTGTTTCCAAAATTTACAACATGTTGTTGTCTAACGAAATATTCTGTTTCAATCCATATTTGTTGGTGTTTAGCCTCTCAAACAACATTTTCACTACGGTCAACAAACTGCTTGCTCTCCCACTTACCGCACATAAAGGGTGGAACGTACCTGTATTAACGGGACAGTCTAGCAGCAATCTTTTAATCTACATAGGGTGCAGGTCTCCTTCCATGGAGGTTGCCAGTTTAGCTGCCACCGACTAGAAGGGGAGGGTGACGCAAGTTTTTCAACGCTAGATGCCACTAAATCTTATTTAATCCGATGATTCTGTTTATTCAAATTGAGGATTTTATTTTATTTTTATCATAAAATATGACAACAGACATTCAAAACTTGATTTGAAAATCTCAATAGAAGCTTGAATGTAAAAAAAAAAATTACATTCAGTATTGCATCACAAGTAGGCTAATTGCATATTAGACACAGCATTGTAATTTTCATACATACTACAATGACTTTTATCCCCAGCAGCTCAGCTTTTACATTGTTTTTTATTTTTTCCCACAAATACCAAAATATACTATATACCCAAGTGAAATTTCAGGAAGGTATACAAAAGGTATGAAATAACAGATACCACCCAAGCCTAATACACAATCAAGAAAGATGCACAAGGCAATGATAATAAATAATACAAACATACATACAAAATAATAAAAAAATGTATAGCTATACTGATGTTGAATAAAGTCATATGCTGCCTGTAATCTACCTAACATCTTTCAAACAATGATAATGCTCTGGCGTTAATTCTGGTGCAAGATTGTCTTATCTGCGGGAAACGTTGATGAAGTGATTGCTGATCTGTCAACAATGAGGTATAAAATTGTGATAAATGCCCCAAGTATGAGAGTTATTTGCTTTTCAAAGAATCTTGTAGTGGCACGGACATAGAGGCAAACTCGAAGTGACAGTTGGCACACCTAACTTAAACAAGGCAAACCTATTGGTTTGATTCTGCCTTGATGCCAGGCCGAGTCCACCACTTCAATCATTGTACAGGGTGATCTGTTCTAGCAGCATTCACTCTGTGAACTTTGGATCCCACATAAAAAGCAAGGACCCTCAAACACTGAGCTAATTTCCCCATTCTAATATACTTGTGAGAATCCTCTTCGTGTCTGCGAGATGGAAAAGTGCATATTGGGCTCACCAGGAGTGACACCATGGCCAGTGCCTTTATTAAGTAGCCTTGCCATCACTTCAGCAAGTATGTGGCAGTGAAGACAGAGACAAAGTGACAGCAGGAGCATATCTGTTAGACCTTTTTAAATCCTCCAATCCAGCTGTGAACAGTTTAACCAAACAATCTTGTGGCCAAGACTAAAATACTGCAAACCAAATAATGACATAATAATCATAAGCCAATACCTATTACTAGCCAATCAACTAGATCCCGGACGGTGGGTATCTGTACCTACACACAGTTCTATCAATTCTAAATTCATGATGAATTTTTATTCTTACT
The DNA here is from genome assembly GCA_011952105.1 of Coreoperca whiteheadi. Lineage (NCBI taxonomy): Eukaryota > Metazoa > Chordata > Actinopteri > Centrarchiformes > Sinipercidae > Coreoperca > Coreoperca whiteheadi. Next base: position 16,936,028 of record CM022485.1, read on the forward strand.
CTTTTCTCAAAGCATCCATTTCAGATGAGATGAAAAAGGGAATATTCCAGCAATAAAGCTTGATTTACATCCCCTTCGCTGTTCCCCCTCTTCCTTTTTTATTTGATCATTTAGCCAGGATCATATAACTGTATATCAGACACAAATGAAATCAGGTCCCATGCACATTAAGGCCATGTCTTTCTGCAGCTAACATCCCCTCCAACCCAACCACCCAGCTCCACAGCAAGCCAAGGGCAGAGTCCCATTCATTTTCAGGCCCATTTCCTCCTATGATTAGGCGATCAATCAATCCCAGCATTCAATCTCATCAGGCAGACGGGATTATCTGCCCATCTTCCCCTCTGCCTCTTTCAACTCACTCCCTCCAACACACACACAGCAGCACATTAACATCAGATCAAGTATCACCCAACACAGGCAGTCTACCACATCCTCTGACCACAAACAGACAGCTTCTCATCTTAGCCATCTCTCACTCATCCATTCAATCTCTTCTGTGCTCTTTTGTGGCTGTGCTCACAAACACAAAAAAAAAAAAAAAGACACAAAAATAATGTAACTGCTCACTATTTAGCTTTTTTATGGGTGCAAAGATTTCAGACATTGTTCCTTAAAATCCAAAATTTACTGAAGACAGCATAGGCTTGGGATAACATGTTATTTGCTATGGCAAAGGCTGCACTTGTAGCGGCAGCGGCCGGTAGCTCCTTCAAACTTGGCGACCTTTTTGTTTGAATCTGTCATTTTTTTCGGCTTTAATACTGAAACATCATTGAATGATGTCTGATTGGATTTGTTTTAAAGAGCTAAGCCAAAATTGTTCAAATCAACTGGAACTGGATATTTTGCCTATGGCTGCGCATGGCAGATGCTGTGGCCTGTAGCTCCTCCAAACTCTGCTAGCTAAACTGTTTTGTTTTTTTCAACTTTATTGCTGAAACATGTATTACTGGATTAACTGGATGAGGCAGGCATGACAACGGTGTGATCGCACCGGGAGGAGACGAAGAGCCGGGATAGGAGCCAAGCTGCCCGGCTGCTCCTGGCTAATGTCTGGTCTGGACAAAATGGGACTCAGCCTGGTCAAGCAATGGGAAATCCTATAGAGAAGTGCTCCATCAACATCCCGGATCAAGCATTTGACAAGCGGACTGTGGCCCTGCCAGAGAGAGCGCAAGACAAGATAAAAGGAGGCGGCCTCTGTGTTTACATCGATGGTGCTTGGTGCTCAAACGTAGGCAAAGTGGACGGACACTGTTCCGCGAATGTCGGGCATTTTATGTGAAGGTGAAAACCATATTATCACCAGTGTCTCCATGTGCGGTTTACATTCAACCAGATGCGAATTTTAAAAAAGCACTGCAGAATTATTTCCTGGGTGTAATGTGTGTATTAATAATTGTGTATAAATAATTGTGACTAGGCTGTTTCGAATGCAGCCATTGTAAGTTGAATGAAGATCACCTGTCAGTAAACGAAGTGTGACAAGTGACTTTAGGTTTAATATAATTGTATTTGGAAGGCCAAATTGTGGATAAATCCATTTCTTGCCACAAACTACACCATGAGGACAAAGGAACATTTCAAGCAAGTTTAGTGAAAAGCACTAATCGCTATATAGTAAATAAGAAAAAGCAGCCAGCTGCTTGAGGTCATAGTGAATACAACACCAAATCCTAAAACCACTGATATCATATGCAGACTGAGAAAGGCTGGGGATTTGCTCATCCTTATCATTGTTTTTATTCTGAGATGAGTATGATAAAACATCATATTGTTAAATGTTGGAGAGAAAAAATTAATTAGTAATAAACAGAGCGACTAAGTATAGACGATAAAATTTAAATTACTTTTTATGGAATCACTATCGTTTAATATTTCTAGTTTTTGCAGATAAGTACTTGTTAAAATGGAAAGTTTCCTTACAGCTAAAATATTTAATGAATTCTCCTTAATGGCAAAAAGTGTTTTGATGTAGACATGCTAATTCTACACTGATGAAACTGTCATGCTTTCAAGAAACACGACCTTTTAGTAACCATGTACTAGGTTTAACCAAAAGGCAGCATTTCCTTCCCTGCTCATACCACCACGAAGGTAGGCAGCAATACCTCAGAAACAAAATCGAAGCGGGTACAGTCACACTTTTGTCACAACTGCAACAAAAACAGTGTCACACTGATTTTGAACAGCACTGTGGCCAGGAACTATGTCGCAAACAAAACAAAATCGCATAACTTCCTTTACCACCTTCTTCACTTCACCTTTACTTTGCAAGAAGTGGCAGTGAAGACTGCATCTTCCCATGTCTTAGTTAACCTGCAATTTGCAAGCCACTTTGCTTAAGCAAATACTATATATAAAATGCAAGTTAAAAATGTATACTTGAAAATGCATATTTTATATTTAGTACAAGATCTAATCCTGTTAGAGATTATTTGTTTATTTTTGACAAAACAATGTTGTCACAATACTTCTATTTCTTTACCCATTTTCCTTTGTTTGCAAATACCACATTCCCTTAATGTTCCAAAATATGTGTACTTTCAGTCATACATGTGAATATGGTCTGTATTAAAGTTGTTAAAACAATACACAAACATTAAATTAAGAATAAAGCTAAAGGTTTAATATTAAGTTTTCCCATTTACTGTAATCTTTTTTTGCTCTTAGCAGGTTTCATCTTCGGTCTTATCAACAATAGCAACAAAATATCCGTGTTATCTGTGTATTGTCTTATTTCTTATCTATTTTTCTTATCTATTTTTTTAATAAACCATGGATGAAGTGGTTCAGTGTGTCTGTCAAAGGTTACCTGTGAAGAATCCATGTGGTTATTGCATAATGGTCAACATGCTAAAGACCCTCGTGGCGGACCATATGGAGCTCCTGCAGGTTGTTTCACATCTTTTGTGGTCACTGAGTGTGTGTCAGGGTATCACTGATGTCCTATCAATGCAAACAAAAGTTTCCATTAATATGCCACACATCTGTACATCAAGAAATAAACAAATAACATCCCAGAAGCAAAACTGAAAAACCACATAAATAAACAAAAAAATGAGTATCCTATACAAGTGTCAATAGCAGCAATATTGGCAAACTTAGATGGCCATGTAATGCTTAAGAATCTCTCTGTGGGACTCTTGAATGTGCAGTGACGCTTAATCCCCTGCAACAAATAACTTTAATAGCACACCTGAATCCTCCTCAGCCTTTGTTTTATACATGTGTTATGTGCTGGGACCTACCAAGAGCTGCTTACTCCAAGATGCAAGTCTTGGTGCGTCCCCATTAAGGCTCTGGCACACCAATCAAACATTCTCTGACAAACACAGATGTTTGTTTGGTGTGCCATGGCTGTCTGTCCTTGTTTGGAGATGTTAGTTAAAAACACATTCTAAGACAGCTGCCAACATTAGAATGTTCCCTGTTGTTGGAGAATGTTTGGGCTTTACAGGCAACAATTAATCTCAAGTATGGCACAGTTTCTCTTAAAAGACCATAAAACAATCCACACTACAGACCTACACACTGAAATTCAGACCGTGAAGAAAATCAGAATGGCTACATGATATCTTCTTGCAGAGATGCCTTGACCTGCAGGATGATCTTGATTGAGCTGCCGTCCATTTAATTCATATGGATACACTAACATTCCCCAGTATGCCTTATCTCAGTGAGGACCAAGTAATATATTTGGGATTGGATTAAAGTGATCCCACTGAGCGAGAGAGAAAGAGAGAGGATAGTACTGACAGATAGACAGGAAGGTGTGCAGACCAACAGAATTGGTGCTACCAAGAGCATATCAGCCTTTAACCTTGAAAAGTCTAGGACCATTATAAAGAAGCCTGTAAGTTTAGAATACTAACTTTGTAAAACTCTAAATTCAGTGATATGAATAAATCAAGGAATTATGAACTGCATGTAATGACATTGTGAGAGTAGTAAAACCACACATTTGACTACTTAGCCTATTTTAATGTAAAAAACAAAAAAACATTTTTATTTTTTTTACTTTACATCCAGTACAACTTTATGTCCTTATTTGATCATCTAAATTACAGGTCCTTTTCACAACAGACATTTTGACTTATCTTAGCAGAAAAGGCACAGGTGAAACAAATTTCATTAACATGGCTCAGTTCTATTAAGTGTGTGTTAAAAGTACTATTGAGCTAGCATGCACAATACCAAAGCCCTGGAACGGCTCACCTAAATTGAATGCACTCATTATTTAATCTATCAATTGGCCTACACCTGTGTCACCTTTTTTTTTTTTTTTTTTTTTTTTTTTTTTTGAATGACTGCCAAAATGTCAGTGAAACAGGTCTATTGTGCAAGCCTGTTCACTGTCATGGCTTACTGGGACACTTAAAATAATGTTATTAGTAACAGTTGTGCTTTTCCTGCTATAAGTCAAAATATGTGCTGTGGAAAAGGCCCGATATGCATGTGCTGCAAAAATGTTGAAGCCAGAAAATTTAAATGGTAATGAATGCATTGTACTTCAAACGAACTACTTTTACACACTGGCTTTTTACATAAACTGTCTTTAGCTAACCAACTTCAAACAGCAGAACAGTGTGCAAGTTAATTAATCATAAATAACTTTAACTCAGTTTTAGTTATAAAGCCCAATATCACAAATTGCCTCAAAGGGCTTTACAGTCTGTACAACATATGACACCCTCGATTCGAATAAGGAAAAACTAACGTTACCCAAAAAAAACCCTAGAATTTGAGAAGCATGTTGCAGCAATAACGTCTCAATAGTTTTGATCAGAAAATAGCGACTTTGCATTGTAAGGTCAGTATCATGTGAAACACTGTGCAATGCGTCGGTTTGTTGGAGGTGAATAAGTTACTGAAGTTGACAGTGAGGAGGTAGCTAACGTTGGACCTCTTGTCATACAAGTGTGAGCAGCCTGATATGAACTATCACTTGGCACACACTCACCACCAATTAAAGTTGGAAATGGACGTTTAATAATTGCCTTTTCTGCGGCTCACACTGTTGCTCTGATGCGTTGACATGGTCCGGCCCAGTTTCAGCCTGAAGAACAAGTCAACAGAGGCGAAGCTCCTTGGGATCGGGGAGTAGCGGGGATATCCATCGTGGATTTCCTCTCCACTGATCCTTAATCTCCTGCACTCGCATATGTATTGAGACGTTGGCGGTTTGTGGCAGCCTCAGGGTCCTTGTTGTCAAAGCTAGCGCAGTACATTTAGCCTTGTAAGAGGTAGGCAAGTCCCGCTAGCTACAGTAGAGGATCAGAGAGCGCAGGCTAGTTAACTGTCTGTGTTTCTTCAAAATAAATACAAGGAAATTCTACACAAACCCGCATGTCATTTAACACGTAAATCATTTTGGCCTTGGGGAATAAGCCCAACCCCGGCAGCTGTACGACAGCTTTTCAGCATCTCCGCTTCACCCAGCATGCACCTGTTGCTCACGCAATTACATTGTCGATGGATTTGCGTCACAACTGCGCGTGCTGGGTGGCGCGTTAAATCAGTAAATTGCAATGTTGTTGAGGTTTTATTTTACCGATGGTGGAGAATAATAATGCAAACCGTCCATTCCTCATAATTTAGTCTTCCTTAACTTACTTACTGCATTGTTCGCTTATTGATAATGGAGGCCCACACACCCAATTGCCTGTTTTGGCCGATAGCCCCTTTGCATCCCCTGATATGACACTGAACAGATGCTTACAAGTTTACATTTTATTGTGTCTAACAGCATAATTGTTGTGGAGGAAAATCTGCGGCCCCTGTGAGTAGGTGCCTGGCATTAATATTGTGCTAAATGGCATATGCAAGTTACAATAATCACTAAAAGCATATGTAGGGTCACAGTGCTACCAAATAGGTTTTGGACAACTTTCCTACATGGAAGTTTTTCAGGGTTGCTCCACGTATATTAAAGACATTTTAATGCCAGTTATGATAGCAATTCCTAGCATTTCAGTTTATTATGTACAGTACAAAGACTTTAGTAGCATTTAATTTATAAGCATTAAATAGTAACACATGCAGTTGATTTTAGTAGCAGAAAGTGTGATAGACAATGTGGGTGGATAGAAAAATTTTATGGGGAGAATTTGTTGAGCTGACAGCTGGTCTATGTCAGGGTGGACTGTTTTTGGAACAGATGGTTTTCTGCATATGTTGGTTTGGTAGCAACCTATTTCTGCCTTTTCTTTGCCCTGGCATCATGCAATGCCTAACTAATTTGGTCCATTTGTCATGTGACGCAGTATATGATGAGAGAACTGGTAACAATCTCATATTTTAGCCCAGCATATACAGTAGATCTGGTTGGTTGACATGCTTACATACATGCTTTTGAGTAAATGTTGGTAATTTTGACAGTCACAGTGAAATTACAATCTAAATACAAAGTCATATAAGAGAATCTGCAAATAGACAAAACATAACACATCGTCAGGAAAATCTTTCACTAGCAGTTATATCATTGGCTGCGGGGTAAGGTGGCCAGTGGGCTTGGCAGCATTGACAACATTCTATTTAAAGCTGAAAGAGGAGCAACCAGAGACAAACTAGATGGGACTTTAATAGAGTGTCAAACTTCAATACTTTTTTTGAGTATCAAAGCTGTCAAAAGTGGACAGTACACCTAATGCTTGCACAGATTCATAGCCTTGTTTACCTATTTTTTGACTAGATATTTTCTGATTTAATAATAATTTCATATTTTGTATACTATATAATGAATGGCTATTTGTGTTAAGACTACCTAAACCCCTGTGTTGGGGGAGAGAGGCTGTTTTCTATGGAACGCAAGTGAAGATGCTGGTCAATCAGTCAACTTCTTTGACTAATTAAATAGACACTGGAACCTATGAGACAATGGTCTCCGAAGCACAACTTTGAAAACAAAGGATAAATCTAGTTCTAGAAGACAGGGGAAAATTATAGTATAACAATGATAATGACAGTCTGATTTTAAATTCCTTGTGTTTCTTGATATTAATTAATACTGATGGGTGAAATGAAATCATCAGTTTAGTCAGAAGATTTTGTGCAAAGGAGTGCACTCCTTGGGGCCGGTGTAAATTATAAGTGGCTATGCAAGGCTCATAATGCGACTATGACTTGGCAACATCTTTGTTACAAACTAAGATTATTAAAAAGATGTCCCATGGCAACTCATTATACCATCAGCTCAGGCCATTTTCTCCTTAAGCCTTTAATTAAATTTGAATGATTACAAAAGTACAGAACAGTCAACAGCTACATGACTGCCAGCTAGAACTGGGTTATGCCAGCAGGCAGATGACTTATAATTATTATTTTATTTCTTGTTTTCTACATGCTCACAGTTCCCTGGCATGCTTGTTGGTCATCAAAATGTTGGACATGTATTACTCTCCTTATTTTCACTGTATTCTTGTATTCTTCAGTATCTTTGGGATGAGTTTATAAGTCAGATCACCCAAAATACTTTTTTGTGACATTTATGAGGGTAGAAGTCTTTTGAAAAATCTAATAGTGTAGATTAATAAATAGATAATTCTTGGGATACAATAGAACCAGGCATGTTTTCATCTCAACATGTTCATTGGGTACAATTATGTTGATTTATTGAAATGTAAAACTTAACTATGAATCTAATTAGAAAAGAAATTAGTGCGTGAACTCCATTGATCCAACAGGGAAAGGAATGTCACAAAGGACAGAGTTAGAAATCTAGATTCTCCGTTCTTCCTTCTGACTTGCTCTTAATGGATCCTTATGCTGAAAATTGTGCTATTAGTTAGGTGGGTAGATATGCTGAAAGCAAGTAATGTCAAGGTAACTTTTGACTGGTTCTTATCTTTTGTATATGGAAAATGGCTGCATTTATACAGTGCTTTTATCCAAAGCGCTTTACAATTTGCGTCTCATTCACCCATTCACACACACCGATGTCAGCGAGCTACCATGCAAGGTACCACCAAACCTGTGATCAGTGGATGACCCGCTCTACCTCCTGAGCCACAGCCGTGCCCCTTTTGTGCTTGTGAGAGCTGGAAATTAAAGGAACAGGGTACAAACAGCACACCAAAACAGTATGTGACATACAATACAATCACAAAATGTAATCTATTCTTAAGAGGAAGCACATTAATTAACAATTCAAAAAAGAACACACTTAAACCTCATATTTTGGATGGAGGTTTTCAAGTAAGATCATCCAAAATAATCAGGTTTTATTCGACATTGTTGGGAGTAGAAGTCTTTTGAAAATCATATTGGTTTGGAAGGCCTAGTCTCGATTAATAGATGTGGGTCATTCTTGGGATAAAAATAGAACCAGGCCTACTTTCATCCCACCTTGTTCATAGTAAACAATTATTTTCATATATTAACATAAAAGGTACCTCTGAATCTTCTTAAATAACAAGTCAGTATGTAAACTCCGCACTCCCAGCAAGGCATGGAATCTCATAAAGCAGAGGTAGACATTATTCTGCTTGTTCCCACAACCAAATTGCTCTTAAGGATCTTTACGTTGAAAAATGAGGTAATTGTGGCGTAATTAACGGGATAGGTATGCTGAAAGCAGGCAATGTCAGGGTTACATTGGAATGGTTGTTATTTACTCCTTTTGTACTTTTGAGTGCAAGAAACTAAAGCATCAGGGCATAAACAGCCCACAACAACAGTGTGAAGCATGTGACTTACAAAGCAATCAGAGATTGACATAGGAAAGGTAACAAAACAGTATTCAAATAATGGGGATAAAACAATGTTCGAGCAGGCAATCCTTTGAGACAATCAAAGTAGCCAAGAGAATTTACACACAAAGACAATGGCCCCGCAGTAGTGTGGAAAGGCCTCAAAGACACAACTTGTAACAGGAAATTTCCCGCTGTGGAAAACTAACAAACTGGCTGATCATCTGACTATCCTTGACTGCTGGTTTGAGACGTGCAGGCTTATACATCTCCCCTGCTCTATCTCACTGCGCAACCAACCACAACCAGTGGCAGTCCCCTCAGCCATTCCTTCCTCCTCATCCTGCCCTAAGGATCTGTAAGATGACATGCCAGACTTTCAGAGACAAAAGACCAAGAAAGCACCGGGCCAAGATGGTGTCACATCCTCCTGTCTGAAACCCTGTGCTGACCAAAAGCTTCCTGTCACACACAGATCTGCAGCAGAGCCAAGGAAGCGACAGGTGAGGCTGGGGAAATTCACATCCTCACAGTCAGTGAGGCTCTCACCAGGGATGTGTGCTCCCCCTCTACAACAAGAACTGCGCCTCAAAGACAAGAATAAACATTTCTATACATGACATACAGCTGGCATACATAATAATGGTCATCAGCTTCATCTGAGATGTAGAAAAGCGGCACAAGGTTTGTAGTAGTAACAATTATTTTGTTAATAACAATAATAATGAACACACTCAAAGCTATGGAGATTTTGGTGGATGATAACACTAACCCCCTTCCATACTCACCACTGTTGGTCATGGACATCAATCCCCTGGGACAGTCAATGGGACAGCAACATATACTTCATCATAAAAAATACCAGTTGAGAAACTTTTCCTCCCACAGAGGTGTACAGCAGCAATTACAGTCCTGCTTGGATCACCCACCAAATAGGACAAGGGCAGGTTACAACAGCAAAGCAGGACTGCCTATGCAATCCCCAGGCCTCGCACACATTTTGAATTAAGAAATGGGCAGAGAAAATCATCACAGGCCCCTCATATCCGGGCCACAAATTGACTGACCTTCGCCCTCTGGCAGGCACTCCAGAGCGCCGTACAACAAAGCAAACAGTTTGTTCTCACAGGCCATCAAAATCATGAACAGTTAACTCAGCAATGTAAAGTCTGAATTGTCTGTTAATCTCACTGTGTGTTTGCTTTGGCGCTGCATGTAAGTAACAGAGCAACTCTCAACTGTGTCATTGATGTTGGTGATGATGAGGCAAATTGTTTTTGTCTGTGGCTGGTCAACAACAAATAAGATGGAAGGATAAGGCAGGTGACTTTGTGAGTCATGCTTCATTACAAGATGTGTGAAAACTAAGCTTTCGTTTTGTACCTAATTTGTTCACACAACTCCTTACAGCCACAGTCTGTAACTGCCCTCTGTTGGTGCCCTTTGTTGAAACACTGTTTTTTCCACCCCTTTCTTTGTTTACATGGTGATATATTGGTTTGAAGATTGGTTTGAACAGCTCTCTTCAGTCCGCAATACTTTAAAAATACAGTTGTCTCCTATCCACCTCCCTGGTCTTAGGGGGAGATGGATAGTGTCAAGTGAAAAAGAGAAAGCACAGCACACAGAAATATATGGGTGCCAGCATTCTTTTAGTGAACACAGTAGTACATGTTTTGTATGTGTTTGCAGCATTGCAATTTTGAATAAATGAATAGTGGCAACACAAGGCTTGAACTGTTGCCTATGGCTGAGTCATATAACACACAATCCTTGTGGCCAGACACTGAAAAAAGAAGGCTGAGAATATAAGTGTTTTTAAATAACATCAACTGTATGTATAATTGTTGAGGCCGTGTACTTGTTTGCAGGAGACCACAGATAAATGCAGCTGCAACTTTGGCAACATTCCAGCATTAGTGCTGAAGCATAAACCTAAGAAAATATGGATCAAAGTAAGTAAGTAAACTTCATTTAGTATAGCACCTTTCACAGAGCAAGGTCACTAAGTGCTTCACAAGAGTAAAATTGTTAAAAATAAGACCATAAAACAGTAAAAAGAAACAAGCAATAAAACAACAACCTTAACAACACACAAAATTGCAAACACTAGACAGCAAGAGGCGAGACAAAGGCCAGTTTGAATAAATGAGTTTTCAGATGCTTTTTAAAGGTGTCAACAGTGACTGCAGATCGTACAGTATGTTTATAGGAAGAGTGTTCCAACGTGTCAGAGCCACTGGCACGATCACCTTTTGTTTTCAGTTGAGCATGAGAGACTACCAGTAAGTGCCCTGCTGGTGATAAAAGGATGGAGCAGGTCAGGGATGTACACAGGTGTTGACCATGGAGGGCTCTATCTGTGAAAACAACAACCTTAAAATGAATCTTGAAGCAATAGCGACATCATCTATAAATTTCTGAAGGCACTTATAGCATTTCGATTATGTCTATCTTGTCAGTTACTGTAGCCATAAAATTAGTGGGGACAAAGAGGAAATCAAGTTTTGAGACCCTACCTTCTTGAGGAAAATATACAGATTTTCTTTTTAAAAAGAAAAGAGGTTTCCCCCCTTGACTTGAACATAATCGCTGTTTTTAGAGAAAGCATCTAGTTGCCATTAGCGGAACTGCATCTCTTGTGCATTGGCTCTGGCATTCATCTGTGGTGGTTGCTGCTTGGGCTATACACAGCGGTAACAAGCAGGATGCTCATAAGAAAGATCTGACTGTGGTGAGCAGAGGTGTGCATGATATTAGTCACAATTGTGAAGAGTGTGACATTAGCAGCAGCTGTGGTAGATGTTGCTTCAGCTGTGGCAAGTGTGAATGTGGCTGCAACTGTCATAGTCATGTATTGGAGTGTTTGTAATTGGGATGTACACTCTATAGACAGTTTGATTTGGAAATTGAGAGAAAGCTGATTTAGAAATGCATAAATAAATAGGTATTGTGCTTCTACTTTGTAAATTTCCCCATTGGGTATTCACAATATTTCACTTATTTGAGACTAGCAATGCTAAATCAGATGAGGATTAGGCAAACCTTTCTGCTGACTTGTGTAAACTATCATCTCCATCTGATAGAGCTCAATTTTACAGATTGTAGGACTGTGTGTATATGTCTGTGAAAGAAGGGTGGATTACCAATCTGCTTTATATTTGAAAGTAATTAGAATTCTTCATTTCTCTTTGAAGCCCTGCAGAAAGACGCAGAGTGGTGGTGGTGGTGGGGGTGACAGGTTAATTGAGGAATAATACCCTTCAGAATGATGGATTTTGGTGACTTGAGATGTCAGAATCCATTATAGGGAATTTAAATTTGCAATTAAAGTGGGAGGTTGGGTGCAGAATTCTTTCATTTTAATTCCCCCTTGCTTCCTCCCCTGTTATTATTAATGTTCTGCATTAAATGTCCAGGCCCTCTGTTCTCTGCTTTGGCACTCACCCACCATCCAACACAGTTTGCCAAAATGAGGCTTAATTAATGAACTCATACATAAAGTAAATCAAACATTTTTTTTCAGAATAGGGATGCTGTACTAGAGGGACTTTTCATGAGGTAATTGAAAATATACACCTCATCATGTTGAAAAAAAGAACTGAAAAAGCATTCAAGCTTCAGCATATCTGGCCTCAGACTTGTGATAACTGCTTAATTCTTTTTATTTCCTGTGTTGAGAACTTTTTCAAATGTGATATTTAATCTTAGTCAATTCAAAACTTGTAATCTTTGGCTTGTGGGTGGCGTGAACCCACTTTCACAAGTCAGATTTCACTAGTAAAGGACAGAAACTGTAATGTGATGCAGATAAGCAGTTGACTGCTAGAGATGATATTTCTGCAATACTTCACCTGTTTACACAGCTCATATCCAAGGAATTTTGAGCTTTAGGTGGCGTATGTCAACAGCTGCGTCAATACATTTCTAATGTCAAACCTTTACCACCTGCCACAGACTAAGTAATGTGTACATGTCCTTTTGCATATCTGATTTTTCTCCACAAATTACATTTCCAATTCAAATTGTTCAATGTACACTTCAAAGTATTATTCGTTATTCACAGCTTTATTTTTAGACACTGCTGAGAAATCATAGCAAGATTTGGTAATCTTATTGATTTGTTTAAAACATCTTCATAAAGAAGATGTTTTGAAAAAGTATTTTAAAGTTAACTTAAGAAAACAAATTTTTTTTAGTACTACACATTAAGCTTGTCTGTCTGTTTCAATTTCTTTTCATTGTCATCTAATATTATATAATAAAATATAATTTAAACTCTTCAAACTATACCATATTTTGATTACATTAGATTAGATTAAAATAAGCTGCAACACCAAGTAATAGGATTAAAAAAAAGTGGAATACAGATGGAAGTTATATAATTATAAATACTTACGTTACATAAACAATGAGACATAAGAAGACAGTATATATCGAGCAGGAATAAATACATTTTTTAAAAACAAACATGGATTCCATGATTATTATAAGACAACTACTGGTGCAAGAAGTATTGTCTTTCTGCTTTAATAACCCAGAAAAAAGGGACTGATGCACAACATTTGGTAACCATTGTCAAAATTGAGACAGTGGGTGAATAAATCCAGCATCTCTGTTTTGCTGTGAGGACTATCTGTTGCAGCAGCACATTAATGCCACTATCAGCTACTATATCACCAGTCAAAGTGACAAATGGCAGACAAGCGCCTCTCAAATATTCAGGGAGGGTGGATTAGTGCAGGGGTGGTAATGGGTGATAGTGTTTTTCTCCATTTGGGAGGAGGACTTAGTGTAAAATTTGGGGAGAGAGATGGCAGAAAAAAGCAGTGTTTGGAGTCTGTATGTTGGCATATCTACATGACATGCATCTACATGTTTTAGAGCGGAGAGCGAATTAGTGTCTTGTTGTCCTTTCTCTGCCCCCCCACCCCCACCCCCCATATGCACACACACACACACACACACACACACACACACACACACACACTCATCTCCCCCATCATTCGGACAGCTGGAAACAGAATTCATCCGATTCGTTCTGCTGCTTTTCTCTTTCCCAACTGCCCCATTCCCCCCACCATTCTCCAGTCCCCCTCACTGCCGTAATAGGATCTGCAGGAATCATTCAAAGGCTAGATATAATTTACTGCTTGCCGTGCACAATACCCCCTCCCACTCTCACCCCCTTTCTCAATCGCACAAGGTGCCCTGCGGATGAACTAATCATACTTGAAATATTATTTCTGCTTCTTATTCCTCCATTTTATGAACAGCTCCTTTTTATGGTGCAATGGATTTAACCCCTGCCTGGTCACACTCACACCAGTCTGTGCGGCAAGAAAGGGTGGGTGGGTAGGTGGTGTGGGTAGAGAAAGACAGAAACAGCTTTTGGTTTTATATTTCTTTGTTTACATTTCTGCCTTCTGTTTGTTTTGATCAATTCATATTTCACCCATACCTTGATTTCCCCAGGTGATGACTCCATTTTACTAAAAAGCATTACACAGGGAGCATACAAGTAACACAGCCAGGAGCTTCACCATCAAAACCATAACAAACAATCCCACAGAGCTCTTTTACCCATAATCCCCTTGCTCTCTTTATGCAATCCACATATTTGGACATGTAACTCCTCTTCATTCATAATATATACACCACAGTAAATGCTCTCCTTCATAACAGCTAGTATTAGCATATGGGATGGGCTGCTCTCTAAAACAAGAGTATGTAAACTATAATGTACCTTATAGCAAGACATTCCTTCTCTTTGGAAAATGCCACAGGCTCAGTATGCAAGTGTTGAGTTTAGTCATTTTTATTTGAGTCACTTGGCAATATGATATGGTTGAATGCTAGACAGAGAGAGACAAATCATGGGCCAGCACAGTTTGGTGAACAGTGGAAAACTGAGACTTGTATGAAATTCTATTGATTTGGCACTTTTGTCCATTGATCTCTTGTGGGACAAGAGGTCTGGATTAGGATTAATGTCCTCTAAACCTGTCAGGGACCTGACATCATGAAATAATTGCCTAAGTCTTTTTTTTTTCCGTTAATCTTGGTAAATTGAGAGAGAATTGAGAGAACTGATTCATGACTGGAACATAATTGTGAAAACTAAACATCAGCATGCAAATGTATTTTCTGAGTTATGTTCAAAGTCAGAAGAGCATAGTCTATGTCAAGATAGTTTTTGATATTAAAGGGTTATACGGTAAACAACAATGAAAATAATTCAAATTCAATCCCAAACCATTAAATGTCATCAAGGGAGTAGTCACAAGATTTGGGTTCACATATTAAGGATACACCTAATTTTTATTTTTATGGATTTAACAGTGGGCCATCTGTCCACATAATCTCAAACATAAAAGAAATACTGTAAGTCATGGACATTCATGGGGGCAATTTTGTGATTTTTTTTAAATGTTGCTTTTAAATAGAGTGTCCTTCACATTTGTTTTTATGGCATTTTCAGTGACAACATGAGAACATTCTGAAATTTATTTTACCATTTTTGCTTGCATGTAGAGTCAGCTATGTTTGGGGAAATTGCATTTAGTCTGTAATTTTAAAACCCCATACTGTCCCAAATCTATTAGAGCCTGACCAGTATATTGTTGTATATAATATATCAATATTGGTATTGGCTTCAGAAATCCAGTATCTGTCCATCTATGCTATCTAAAGTCGATTCAGTTTTTGAATTGCTGAGACCTGTGTATCTTACACAGAGAGCGTCTTTTGTGCCTGTTAAATAGCCAAAGTATTCAATCTTTTGAATGTAGCGGCACCATGTTTCTCATTGTAGCCTTAGTGATTCAAAAGTAGCCAATTCAACATGTTGATTACAGATAGGCTATAATGAAGCAGCTGGGCACCCAAGGGGGATGGTTATCTATTAGTGACTTTATGCCAGAAGCCATCAGGATGTTGTGATGGTACCCTCTGTTCATTTCATTTTCTCGCTACATGAAAGGTATCCTGTGGAGGTCAATGTAAGCAAACACATCTTTTTTTAACATTCAACACATTACTGCCACCAAATGCCAACTTTCTAAAGCTCAAATGGGGTTAAAACATTTCCATAGGGTACCTTTAAGCACTATTTCCTTTATACTGTATATGATCATTGATGATGAAATCATCACTGAGTAATTATAGATTGGTGTCCTTCCATGACTTTATTCATTTGGCTGTCCATTGTGAATTACATCTCTGACACTGTTGATGAGATTTTGTTGGGGTGAATGCATTCCCATGTCTTTAACATTGGCTCTACATGAACTTTTCAAGTGTGTGTCCGTGCATTCCAAACAATATCTAATATACTGTACTTTTGACTTAACTGGCAAATGATGCATCGCACCATTGTTTTTCAGCATTTTCTGTCTAAAATGAGAATACTGCAACTACATGTCAAAATGATAATATGAAGTGAGCTGTAGCATTGTCTTTTTGTTAAGAATTAACCTGCTTTGATTAAATGGGGTCTATGACTAATTAGCCTATCTGCATGTTTTCAGAAGATGGCTTACTGAGGGGCTGTCACACAAAGAAAAGTGTGACACCCCTTGAAATGTTCGCTTACTTCTTCATCTGTATTTTTTACACTGACCTGGCATCTACTCTAAGAACAGACAAAGTAATACATTGTTTGAACCCCTTCATTTGGATGCACATAGGCACACTTGTATGCAATCACAAACACATTAAATCATGTATTCTTTGTCAAGTAAGTACTTATTGGCTCAGCAGACGGAGAGATGTAGAGAATGCAATAGTGAGTGAAAGAAGAGACAGAAGGTGAAAGGGGATAGAAAAAAGTAGAGCGGAAAAAAGAGAGATAGAAGGGCGAAAAGAGAGAGGTAGACAGAAGGCAGCTATCAGCTGTTCACTTGTACTTAGGGAGCACATTTACTTTCCATTGATTTCCAATGCTTTAGTCAATTCCTGTCACTTTTCATTGGAAGTACATGTGATCTCAGTTTAGCTGCTTGCAGGAAAAAGGAGAAAGTCCAAAATGGATATTTTAGAGAGTCTATAACGCAACTGCTACAGGCTCTGTGTTTCTCGTCTGCAAAGTCTAATATTACTCTTGGCAAGTGTATATCTAGAAAAATAGGTATTAAGCAAAAAGTTATTATTATTTAGTAGACAATCTCTTTATAAAACAATCAGTGTAAAAATGTCATTGTGCAACCAGCAAAATGGTCACTAGGAAAGTGAATACAATAAAAGTAAAAACAAACTAAAAACTTCTTACAACAGATCATACCAGATCAAACTCATATATCTCCATATAAAAACGGAGAAGTCAACAGACAGCTCACTACCAGATGTGGTGTCAAGCAGCAGCCCTCATGAATCACTAAACCTACTGTAGCTTTAACAAAAAATGTTACACTACTTTTTCTTTACCTTGGTTTCTGCGTCTGTTTTTTTTCTGAGAAGCAGTTTCTTTCGTGACTATTTTCTGTGCACACAGCATACAGGTTTGATCTATTCCATTAGTTTTTTCAGTCTCCCACATCTTCTACAGATTTTTTAATGCAAATACTCATTCACCTAGTTTATATTTTGGTCTTTTTTGTCATCTGCCCTCAGCGAACATTGGCAACTTAATATTCAGTTTGAAATAGCATGACTCCAAACAAAGGGCATTTTTCCCCCTGCACATCTGTTTGCGAGGGAGACAGGCCTTAACACCTGGAAGTAATAAAAGACCTACACTGAGAGAGAAAATAAGGTAGGATTATTGTTCTGTGTGAGGAAGAGATTATGTTCAGAGAAAAGACAGTGAGGCATGCGGCTATACCTTCACCTCAAACAACGGGGACTAGAAAGCAGCCACTGATTAAAACTGAAATGAGGGGAGAACGAACATCTGAAAATGAAGCACACTTTCATGCCGAGACAACAAGTAGAAAGCTTTATCTTAAATGGAAATAAAATAGACTGGGATGTTCCAAAGCTCCTGCAGTACTATTACTCAGTTACAATGTCATTATCTTACCACAGCTTAAAATGATACTAGCTGAGAGAAAACTGCATAGCATTTTCCCAATTTTTATGAGAGTCATTTGTTGCATTTTCTTTTTTTCTCCATTCTGTATTGAAGATGTTGAGCATTTGTCTGCTTTCGTTTCCTCAAACTCAATCAGCATGTAGTTTCGTCAGAGTTGTGCATAAAATGAGAAGCACAGGATGTTATCTTACTTTCCATCAAAACTATCCTAATTCACTTCCTTTGAGATGGATATTTACTATAAACACCTTACTAAAAATGAACATTTCTCATTTTGCATACTAAAGCAACATTCAAATGAATCCAAACTATAGAAAATGAATTGCTAATTATTTCAGCGCTAAGGCAAAAAAAGTAGGAGACAGGTAGGTCTTAGACAGGTAATTATTCTGTGACATCCAGAAACCTATTTCCATTTGCAGGCCAACATCAAAGGACTGGGATGCGAGAAACATATAAACACAACAGTAAATGTGCATCTCCCCAGGTATATGACCTAACAATGCCCCTGCACAAGAGTATGTTGGCCCATAACATCCAGTACAATCCAAATAATCCACCCAAAAACCAATTCAGACTGAGGAAAAGGGAATAAGGGATTCAACACAGTCTCTCCCTTTCTCATCGCTCTCCCTCATGTTGACTGGAATGACATTAGATGCCAGTGCTTGTTTGCGCTCTAATGACAAGTAAGAGGGGACTGCTGTCTCCATGGCAACAGCCAAGGCTCAATACATCATACCTCGTTACAGTAGTCAAGCGAGGACGTTTGGTCAAAAATTAATATATCAAGAGAGTGTGTTGTGGGAAGATTGCCCAGCATTTTTATATGAGTTTGATAACTGTAGCATTTAAATGGTGGCCTTATTAATTTCAAGCTGTAGCAGTAGGCAGAAATTTGAAATGGATGTTCAGTGACCTTCGCTTGATACGTTGAGAGTATCATGTCTATACGAGGTAGACAGTGAGAAGGATAAAGAGGCAGACCAAAGGATATGGTGTGCATTAGTGTGAGTGCGAGTGTGTTGGGGGTAGGGCTGGGCTCAAGGCAGTATGCTGCAGATTAATTGCAAGTGATTCACAATTGTAGGAATTGTAGCACAACAGATACTAAGTCAAACTGCTCAGACTTCTCTACAGTGTTTGACTGACTCCTGTTACTGTGTAGGTTGTGTTATGTGAACTTAACAGCATGCTTTGGAAAATGAAGAGGAGAGAATAGGAAGAGTCAATGTGTTACTCATTAGATTGTTTAAATTTTTTCATGAAGTATTAGTAAAGACAGATCCAGCTGAGGCATGTACCAGCTTTAAGGCAGCAAAGAGACACAAGGACACAGTTTGTGCCATATGCATTACTCCAGCCTCCCCTAAACTAAATTTAAATCCACAGACTTTTAATATGTATTCTGTCCAGACAGGTCAGGTGCAGTGAGAGCTCTGGAGGAATGAACTCAAATGGAATATCAGCCAGTTAACGGGCAAATAGAATGGCGATATTTTAATCTAAAAACAACCTGTTCACATAATAAAAGGGGTTAGTCTCTGAGATCGCATTTGACTGTGTTCAACCTGACAGAAGCCAAAAAGCATTTTGGTTGTCTTTCATTCACAATATATGCTTAAAATCTATTTTTCTTTTGAAGTTTTCAATCACCCCAGGCAGGCCTTTTGTGCCTCCCCTGAAATTATCTGGTAAACATAATGACTGTTTGAATTACACAATATGAAAAGCTATATTCCAAAATGTGAAACCACATTTTGGCTCACAAGATAAGCCATCCTGATTGACAGCCCTTTTAATAGCTGGACAGAGCAAATCAAATAGGACTATGCCTTCCTGCAAAAGTCTCATATTCTTATGGACTGACTTCCTTTGCATGCTTGTTCATATGGCAGCCACTGTGATTGCCCCTTATTCATGTGGGAATAATTAGTAATTCACTCACTTGACAAAAAGGCCTCAGCAGGACCCTGCTAGATTTAATTATGCGATAATCTCAGGAAGACAATAGGCGGTGATGATAAGAGAGTCATTCCTATTTGTATGTAATCAATGTTTAATATTTATCATTCAACAAGCCCTTATGGATAAGGCTTTAATGAGAACTTATCTTCACTTGAGTCCCTCTTCAAAATTTTCAGCTCTCTCTCTAATTGACATTTACTGACCTCCTGTAGACTACAGAAGTGGGGCAGACTGTTTCTCCCGCAGGATCTGCTAGAATCTTTGAAATATGTTCTGAGAGGGTTCCTGTAAAGGGTTAAATTGTTGATGTTAAATGGAACGTTGGATTCTGCTAGCTGCCTGCTAATTAGATTGTAATTACAGCAGAGCTTTGCGAGCCTGTCTGTGCCAATTAGAAACACTTTTGCCGGCCAGTCTGCCTGACCTTTCTTTTAAAACTTCTCCACTTTAAATTAACGACAGATACAAGGGGTAAATGTTCAAAAATAGTTGTTCTGAATGGTCAAATTATCATGCTTATGAATACCACGGAGACACACACACGCACATAATTCACGCAAAATATTGATTTTCAGCCGAAATTCTCATGTTATGAAGCCACAATGTAGTTTCTATGAGTAAAAAAAGAACAGTTTAAATTCAGGTGCACCACTTGGTAGGTATCCAACTCCACCAACGAAGCATATATACTGAAGTCATTACTAGACATATTTTTGCATATATATTATACACTATATGTGTGTGTACATGATATGGAGTAAGAAACTGGACTGTGGCCCAGTCCGTTTTCAACAGTGGTAGTGTTCCCTCCCTCTCACTGAGAGGAGCTCTCAGACTGACTGAGGAGTGTCTCAGGCATCCACAGCACACCTGGTCTCCATTATCTCTCCATTTCACAGGCTTGCACCCCCTAACAGGGCAGCCTGGGAATGGGCCTGGCTCTTTCATCTTCCCATCATTATAGCAACCAGCCCAGGGTCAGGGCCCAGCCTGACAGGCATTCCAGCAGCAATACACTACAACTGATTTTGGTTAAGGTTTAAAAAAATACAAAACCAAAGTCAGAGAAATATTAATATGAACAAGTCTCAAAGCAATTATTATATTAAGAATTCTTCTCAGAGTTGACATTCTCCCCAAAGCTATGTGAAACATGATGCTGCACCTCAAAGCTGTGCCTCCCGCTTCCTCAGCAGCATCACCTTCCCTCAGCCATTGTCTTCAACCCAAGCCTCCTTTGTGGCACATGTACTCTGTCTCACTGGAACATAAATACTGTAGATACTGGCAAACACACAGGAAGGACTACAAGATAGTTTTGTTTTGTTTTTTTACAAACTTCCCAATATGAAAGTAATGTTTACAAGTGTGTGGTGATAACATGCTGAGTGTTAGGTTTATTCTGTTGGTTTATCACTCTTAAATCTTGTCCGCAGAGGGACCTTAAAAGACAGATCAATGAGAAGCCAAATTCTTTCCCTTTAGCTTTTTAACTGGTAAAGGGATTTAACAGACCCCTTCAGACAATCTGTGAAACACATTATGGAGAAAGGATACACCACCTGATGGTTCAGGTCTGACATGGTCGACCCATTATCATTTTGCATATGAGAACAAAATGAGGTGTGATAATTGATCTCTCATGTACTTCAGCTCACTCTCTCACGACATTATCAGCACAGCTTTGTTTAAAGGCGAAAAACACTCACAGGCAGCGCTCCCTCTAAGCCTTTTTAATGCATCATCACTTTGAGGTTACAGAAATGACACCATGAGAAGCACTTTGAAGTGAAGTAAAATTATCCGTTCTTTCTGCCCCCACAAATGATTTATTAAGGGGTAGAAAAGGGGGGAAGAGAGGAAAGGAAAAGGGCAGACGAAGGATAGAGAATGACAAACACATTCCCAGCACATATTCTCTTCATTACAACTGTGTATGTGTGTGTGTGTGTGTGGGGGGGGGGATCATTCAATTACTGACTGCCGTCACAGGGTAATATTCCTGCCTGTCAGGGCCCATTCTGGCTCAGTTTTGGGCAAGAGTTTTTCTGATGGACATCATTTCCTGTTAAACAGAACCAGAAGGTGCGGTGAAAATGGCGACACCTGATCCTGTGCTCTAGAGAAGGGAAATGCTTTGGCAAGGCCCAGAGCCTAGACACCCTCCACACCTTCTCCAGCATGAATCCCATGCAGGTGGGAAGCCAGTGAGGTGGAGTTCAGGCAGAGGGATTTTTAAGCCACTCACTTAACCTGCACAGGTGGGGGCTAACACAGATATGAAAGTTTTTTGTTTTCTGGGCATGCAATATGAAGTGATGTGAAGATGGGTCAACCCATTTTAAATCAGGAAACTGTAGACTATAATTCAAAATAAACTGAGTCCTCCCTTTTAATTTTTTCATCCTATTTAATTTCTCTTTGATCCTCACCCACCCATCACTTTACCTGACGGATTAGATTGAATTGGTTTGACCTGTCCTCAAGGCTGTAGTGTAATTTGCATTTGACACTGATAGGGGAAGAAGACAATGTAGCAAGGCAAAGAGTTATATGTGGGGTATGAAAACAGGTAGGAGCAGTAGATATGTGATGTGAAAAGAATAACTATATGGCTTTCAGTCTGGCCGGTGAAATTCCCGCTCTTCACGGTCATCTCTGTTGTTTCACCAGACTGTCTGTCAGGGGTTAACCCTTGACAGTGGCAGTGCAAGCTGCTCATGTGCAAAGAAGCCCAGCTTAGCTAGGTCTTTCATTGGCTTAGTCGTAAATGTATCCAGTATGTCCACAGTATCTGCTGCTGACACACTCCAATTTGTTACTTCAATGCAGTTTAAAACAGTTTACACAGAACTCTACATTCAACATTTTCCTGAAGCCTTCAACAGGTTTAGTATTAGTGATAACACTTGGCTTTAAGTCTACATACTTTTGCGATTTCTCATTGAATTCTTCCTCATATTGTATGACGCTGATAGACAATTTAAGGTAGTTTCATTGCAAAACATTTTTGGGTGTTTGTGAACACCGTGGAACAGGACATGTTGGTAGGGGTGGCTCCCCTGTCTTGGCTAAGATAGAGGCAAGATTCTCTCACCATAGCACTGTGGGATGTGTGGTGGTGTGGTTTCCCTTACAGCTTCTGTTCCTCATTTTCTGCCCTTGTGGTGTCCAACCATAAGCCAAACAACCATTTGAGAGCTATGTTTTTTATTTAAGACAAGGACCAAGATAACATAGCACAACCACTGCTTTTGTAGTCATTTTGAAGACAATCATGCAACATTTGTACCATTTATTCCCTGCAACGTTTGAAAGCTGATACTAAAGAGCTTTGGAAACCCCAACAAGCTATTTCAACAAAGCAAGAACTTAGGGCTCAGCATGGTAACACCACCCAGTTCGGGTCAGAGTGTGCAAACAGAGTCTGTGATATTCTATCCAGCAGAGCTGTGCTTGTCTTCTGTGCTACAAAAGAGAACATTCTGTGGTATGTCATGGGCTATTTGGGATATGTAAAAGGTTGACTAGTCTAAAGAGAAAAATGACTCTAGGAAACTGTCAGCTCCACCTCTGACTGAGTTAGTGAGGTGCATTGAGAATGATAATTAAATATGGGGGTCCAAAGATTGGCATGGTGGGCCCTGTACCTTTAGGCCAGGGGAGAATGGGTTTGGGAGCTCACATTGCCCAGGGCCTATGTTAAACTCAGGCACTAACCCAATTTCACACTGTGTGACTGGGCCTGGCCTGTTTCAATGCAGCATCTGAGTGTGAGTGCCATCTGGTCCAGGCCTGTGAAGGAAATGGCCTTGCTTTTCACACTGATCGGATTAGGGTGTTTTTAATTCATTCGGGATGTGCCCTTGCGTGTTAATTGGCTCAACATGGCCAATGAATCTCGCCTGTTGCTTGACACAGGATGGCCTCTTCCATAAACTTTCTTCAGAGGTTTGATGCTCCTCGGACTTAAGCTGGTTTCATACTTTCCTTACAAAGTGGCATCATTTTATAAAACTGTTCTGAGAATGTGTTTTAGTGTATAAAAAATAAGAAGCAATTCTGCCATATTCTATAAGCTTTAAAGCAGTTCAAAATCACAGCATGATAGTATCAGTTCACTCTTATAGAAAACATGTAACAAACACAGATGTTCATATCAGTATGTCTAAATAAAACTTGTTATATTTTAAATAATATAGTCAATGGTTTGGGTTGGTGTTTTGAAATGACATTTCTTTGAGAATTTACCTTCTGATAAACACCAACTTTATTGCTATATCTTTTTTTTTAGCTTTTTCACTGTAATATGACATACAACATAGTCCATAATACCAGTAAAACTTTATTCCCATATTTGTTCTAGGAAATCCATGTATAAACTCCTTCAGTTTGCCAAAATAGTCACTATAGTCTTGCCCATACTTGGATGAGGTTAAACACCCAAACGTTATTAATTATTTCTTAATCCTCATTATGCATCTCATTTTAGGTAAAACATTTTCAGGCAGTTAGTGTAATTACTAGTAGTGTAACAAAGCTCTTAATGCCACCATCGTATCTTACAGAGCCCACAATACCTTATTGCCCCACTGGAATACTGCGCTCTCAGAATGCAGGGCTACTTGTGGTTCCTAGAGTCTCCAGGAACCAGAGCGTTCAGCTATCAAGCTCCTCTCCTGTGGAATCAGATCCCAGTTCGGGTTCGGGAGGCAGACACCATCTCCAAATTTAAGAATAGGCTAAAGACTTTTCTCTTTGATAAAGCTTGTAGTTAGGGCTGGCTCAGGTGAACCTGAACCGTCCCTTAGTTATGCTGCTATAGGCCTAGACTGTCGGGGGACTTCACATGATGCACCTCTCTCCTCCTCTCCCTCTGCATCCGTATGTATTCCTATCCCATAAATGCATGTTACTAACTTGACTTCTCTCTCTCCCGTACTTTTGTGCTTTCTCGTCCCTCTCTTCTTTCTTACTGTCACTTTCAGCAGGTATTTCTGCCTCCAGAGATGTATTTGGCTCGGTCCTGCTCGTTGGGCTCTAACTGGAGCTGCTAGGTTGTGCTTCTGGACCCATCCTGTTCCCTTATGTTTTACATCCCACACTTTTCATCACAATTATATATACACACTACAATTTTGCCGTTGTCATCATAATTGTATGTACTATGATTTTCTACTATGAATCTATTCTGTACTTACGACATCTTTTGCATGTCTGTCCGTCCTTGGGTGGTTTTACTTATTCGAATCGAGGGTCTAAGGACAGAGCTCTTTGAGGCAAATGTGATTTGCTATAAAAATAAAACTGAATTGAATGGAATTAGTTGCACACACCCACCTCTACTTAAGAAAAAGTTCGTAGTTGTTGCTTAATATGTATAAATTAGACTAGGGCACTTACAATCCCTAACAGTGGTCTACAATCAGTAATATCTTACTGGCTCTTGGTAAAAATTGACCATAACATATCAATGGGGGCTCACAAGTGTTGCTGGATAATGCCAGTACCTCAATGTTGGCTGAGAATTAAGTTTTGCTTAACAGGAAGAACTGGACTGGCTCTGTTTTCATTGGGAATGGTCCAACATCCCAGGCCCCCTGAACTACCCGGTGCTTTGAGTGCACTTTGTATGGTTTTTCCAGAGAGAACAGTGAGGCAGCCTTTGAAAGGTGGAGCGAGATGCAAACTCAGTAAAATTAACTTAATTGGTCAGACAGGTAGACAATGTATGATGAAGCAAATGTTAGCCACCAAGGCTAAATTTGGTTGTTTATATGACCTAGCAAATATCAACTCGCCCAGCTATGCCTCATATGCTAATATTTAACAAACATCCAGCAGTACTCTCATTTGGCCTTGTCTTGCAAGTTGTTTGTTGGTTTATACTGAAATTGAATAAACTTCAACTGTGAGACATGCTAACATTATCTTTTACTGCAGCAAGAATAGAGTGGCTCCGCGTTTGTCAGTTTGGAGGTGTGTATACACGCAATGTAAAATCAAGTGGTTTCAGAGGTAAATTAATTACACAATGTTATGAAATGCAGCCTTGGTCTTATTTCTTAGGTACAGTATCAATTAGCTAACAGTTGGCAAGCTTGAAATTTGTATGTGAATTTTCTAAAAACAAACAAACATTGGAGATTTTGGAAGTGACCAGCAATTGCTTCTGTTGTAGTTTGCTAAGCCTGCCACTAGGCGTTACTAATGAAGGTTTGTTTTGTTGATTTTTTTTTTTTTTTTACTGAAAGCACCTTTAAATGAGTAGTAGCAGAATGTGTCAATAGAAATTGCATACTCAAGAATACTAATTGTGTCCCCGAAAATAGAGAATTACAGTACACTGTAATGCAGTTCCTGTTCCATTTTATCTGTTTTCCGGTGTTTTCCACATAAAGGTACAAGTACAGTCCATTTACAAAGGTACAATCACTGATCCTAATGTTAATTATAAACAGAGGTTTAAAATGTGGTATCAATCATTCTTAAAGCAAAATACATAAAACAATTATGTACATTATAGTTACATTATGTAACTATGTGAACAACTGAAAATGTAACTTTATTACTGTTAGTATAAAAAAGGAACTCAAATTTAATTTAAATTGATTGGCAGGTTATTTACGATACGTATATGGTCAAAATTAAAAAATAAATTACTGGTTGGGCCTTTAAGGGTCAAATATATATATATTTTTTTTACAGTAAACAGGAGAAGTAATAGTCTGTTGACAGCAAATGATCAAATCCCACAACAAAGATGAGTCCAAACCAGTGCAATTTATGCTCATACTTTTTTAATGTATCACAATGAGCAAGAAACATACTTGATGAAATATTTTCAAAGGAGTATATTCAATTACCATCTACAATCAACTTAACTAGGACAACAAGGTTTTGTGACAAAAGTTTCTTTAAAAGTCTGAAGTTCCATGTGGTTGTATGTATGTTAGTTTCCATGTAATTTGGTACAGTTTGGAAATCTTCATCATATAATTACAGTAACAAAAAAGCTAACAAGACTACAGTATAGAAAAGACATCAAGAACAACATTTTTGGTTTAACTTGCTCTTTTTTGTACATTGCAAGGCTGTTTTTTTCTACCCTCGGATGGGCTGCCTGGAGCCACAGAGCCATGCTTATGAGGCTCGAAGGAGTAGTAATTCAAGGAAACAAAAAGAAAAACTAAAAGCATAAAAAAACATTGTGGCACCAGAAGTCACAAAAGGAACAGAGAGCTCCAAGTAACAGTTCATCTTTGAAGTTGGAGCAAATGGTTGTTTGGTTGTTAGTTTGGTTGTTAATTTTGGTTAATACGCTTTTTTAGTGTAACTGCCTCTTTAAGAATGACAGCTTTGAGAACCCGTCCCCTCTTTCTGTTATTAATTTCTCTTTTTAGATTATGTAATCAACAGAAAGAGGGGTGAGCCGCCATTCGACTGGAGAGCTTTACTTGTCAACCAGGGACAAGCACAAGGAAATGAAACGGGTAGCAACATGGACTGGGAGAAATGAAGCAAGCATCTCTGTCCATCCTGTCCTGAAATTTGGAAAATGTCCATCAAAGAGCAGAAGCAGAGGCAGAGCTGGAGAAAGAAAGAGACAGACAGAAAGGAGAAAGAGGCAGCTGGAGCCACTTAAGTTCAGTTTCATCTAAGGACTTTCCTCTCCGTGTCACACATGTCCATTGGTTCCAGAGTCCTTTCCCATTACAGAGTTGTCAGTAATCAAATAAGGAGGTGGTTTTAAAGCTGTTTTGAGCCTGCCTTTGGCTCCCATGCCCAGTTTTGGTGTGCCCGCAGCCTCTCATGTCCTCCTAACAAGATCTCCATAGCTTCCCAGTCCTTTTTCTTTTCTTTTCATTCCTTCTTCATGTCAAAAATAAAAAAAGTTGATGTCTTGTTTTAAATATATCTATATCTGTATACAGGTACATGTTTGTTTTCACAGTGGGCAAAATATGACCTCTACAGCAAAACCTTGTCTTTATCTCTCTTTGTAAATGTCCATTAAAATCAAGTATCCCAATGTAAGTCAGCGGATCCAATTATCCACAAAAGCGTTTTGTGCCACAATAAAATATACACTTATCTGGGGCACAACTTGTAATTTATGTATTTTTGTTTCAACTGCATAAAGCTTTGGCCACATTCATATATTCAATCAAAGTAAAAACTGCTCAGTGCTTCAGTATCATCATTCTCATTTCTAATCATTATCTTTAAAATTTGATTTTCAAAATTTCAGTTATTCATAATCCATCTTTGTGGTTCAGTTTATTTTGGTGTGTAATATATAAAAAAATAAAAGGCAAAAAAGAAAAAATTGAATTGATGCTGGCTCTTATGAAATACACACACACGCACAAGCATACAAACTCACGCAGTCCATGCTGGCTGAATCTGATGTAGAGACCTCAACTTTGTCTTCCACAAAAGAGCCCAAAAGATTACACTTTGGAAATAAGAGAGCAAACAGTAACATTGAGAAAATGAATATAAAGAACATTATCACACCATAAAGTGGCCAGGTCATATTTTTTGTTTTTGTTTCTTAATTTCAGCAATTCAAATTAAAGCTAGTGTTAATTTATGATAAAAAGTAATATACAAAAACAAAAATAAAATACAAATACATGTCTGACATTATCTGAAAATTAAAATAAAGCAAACATATTTGAGAAAAACTGTACAACTTAAGATTTTTCCAAAAAAAGAAAGTACATATGAATAGAATTTCAGGGAACTGGACTTAGAGAAATGGCAAGCTTGCGGACCAAATCTCCTGACTTTCAACAGCATGCTGTAGTATTAACACCAAATCACATTGCTCTGCAAGATGAAGCAGTTTAAACACACTTCTGAGATTGTGCAGTGTATTCATTAGGGCGAAGATATTGGCTATACAATAGTGGCCAAAAAGTAGTTCTTCACAAATTTAAATATGTCTTGGTTGTGGTTGAAAAAAATTAAAATGTTAGTTAATTGGATCATCATTGAGAGGGTGGGGGTACCTATGCACATCCATTTCCATTGCAATAAAATTAAGTGAGTGACTTCTTTGGACATAAAAGCATCCTAGCTATTTGAAACAAAGGGACATCTTCACAAAACCTCCTACTTTTTCCAGAAATAATGCTTTGGAATGAAGATGTCCCTTAAAAACCTGTAATCTATTCGTGGAAGTGGCACCCTGCAGACACATGGGACAAGTCACTGGTGGATTTCCCAGGAAGGGGGCAACGACACCTCAGCAAAACAGCCATCATTTCCCTCTGAGACTAGTTGACTGGCATAAATGTTACTAAACCTATGAGACGCATCAGTACCAGATGTATTATATACATTTTTGGTAACCACGATTACTTGCTTAACAAGTGAGCAACAACCTTGACTGGATGGAGGGATTTTCAGCAATGTTCCATGCCAGCACAAAATGACATATGGAGGTCACCTTGTTCAGCAACCAATGATGCAAAAATTTACACAACAGTTTACAGTCACTTTAAAACTGAGGAAAAAATAGATTGTGACAATTAAAAGCAATTAAATGAAACAGGATCAGTCCTTGCTTAAGAAAAATCCATTGTGATATTTGGAATGCACTGTTCTTTACAAACGGTATAGATCATTGGCTTTAAACATTGGTCTGTTCAAAAAGAAAATCGGCAAAATGTCCTTTGGAACATATATTCACAGTCTTCAAAGTTCCGTTTTTGCAACAAAAAAAAGGTGTTGCAGAGGCAAGAAATTGGTTTATTGTTTGTTTTAGTTAAAGCTTAGCCAAAAGCAAAATGAGCATGCATCTAGGTACTTTTTTTTCCTTTCAAAAATTCTACATTAGCAGCAAAACGTATGTCCTTGAAGACCAGACCTTATACATTTTCTTAAAAAATGGACATTTGAATGTGACAAAAAAGTCAAACAAAGATTAATAACCTCTATCTTACAAACTGCAATGGCTCTGTAACGGTGCTACTCCACAATGCAAGGACAAGGGCCCTTTTTGGTTTTTGGTATTTACGTAAAAAAGCCACCTGTTTGCTTGCAAGAAGCAAAAACGGCAACTCTGATGCGTACTCCTTTATCTTTTAAAACTTTGTTTTCTTTCCTCTAAAAACAGCAACAAATTCTCAAGTATAAAGAAGCCTCTTTTCTCATATTTATGCACCAATGGTGAAAGTGTTTAGTCTTTGGATTTTCTTTTTGTCTTAAAGCGTGAGAATTATTATTAGTATTCTTTTTTCATTTTCATTTATGACAACAAAAATGTCAAAATGAAAATAAAGACTGTAGCCACACTACATGAAGAACAAAAGACCTGCTTTGTAGGGTACATATCTACAAACACAGGCAAGCAGAGAAAAATAAGTGCGAAGAGAGGAACAAATAGAGTGAGAAATAGGAGTCAGACAGTGATAAGTGCACAAAGGTAACACAAAACTTAAATAAAATAAAACTTTCAATATTTCACCCAGGATCTTTTTTGTTTTGGTTAGCGCAATACCAACCAAACCATAAAATTTAAATAATTCTAAAAGAGGATCTTGCCTTGTCAGGAGGGGCATTTGGGTGAATGTTTCCCATGAATTCGAGAATAAGACAGAAATAAAGATTGAGATAAATTACCTGTCCATAATCTAGTCTATCGGAATGACCAAGACAACATCAAATGAAGCGTCTTAAAGTTTGACAATACAAAAGCTAAATGTACACAAAGTTTTTTTCAACCTACCATACTGTTTAAATTCATTTCCAATGCAACAATCTACTTAACACCAAAAATGTTCATATCTATCATAAATACAGAAGGTTGTTTTTTTTTTAATCAAAACTCTTTTTATCGCCGTTATTATGTCTAGAATGCTCTCCTTGTCTGGGTATAATGGGATTGTGACCCCCCCCCCCAAAAGGATTTTTAATGTTAAAATCAGCAAATCATTTACCCTTTTTTGAATGCCCAGAAACAATGTCTTATTAAAATTTCATTCGACATAAAAAGAAAAAAAAATGCTCATCTTCTGTTGGAAACAAAAGGTGTAAAACATGAATTTCTGTAACAGAAAAACATCTGTGAGCTGTTGACCTGAGAATAAAATAGACATTACATTATTCTTTTACTTTTGCAAGCCATTGGTATCTGAATGCTTTAATAGCAAGAAAACTGATAGACTATTCTCCCATACAGTACATACTGGCTTTTTGTGACTGTGCTATTAAGTAGAAATTATTACAAAACAAAGGGACAGCTTGTTGACTCATATTTCTTCAAAAGGGTTCTCGGGCCATTTGTCAACTTTGAGGCAGTCCATTGCCATACAGTACAGCATTCCTCTACCATTACCCAAAACATAACTGCAGCGATCTTTTCTATTCTCATATATTAGTATGCATGTATTTCAGTTGAGTAAAACAAAAACAAAAACAAAAACAAACAAACAAAAACAAAACGAAAACCAGCATGTTGATATGGGAAAACAATCCACTAACATTTAAATTTTTGGTTACAAGCTTTGGAATTGCAGTTAGTCTTTACACATCTTTTTCTGAAATTGGTTTGTATACTTTTAATGTATTTTTAACATTGCTGCTTTTTATGTTTTTTTCATTTGTGTTTTTTTTTGTCTTTTTAGTGTTTTTTAAATATTGTCCATCACTGAAAGCTCTTTTACAATCTGATGGAGTCTGTTCCTACACTAGCAAGATTACTACTACAACTACTACTGTCTTTGACAAAGCCAGGCTGCTGCGGCTCCTCCGCCGTCCTGCACAGCCTGTCTGCTGACTTCTGACTGCTGTCAGAGTCAGACTCGTCGGTAAAGACGTCTGTTGGTATCGAGGTCTGAACTCCTGAGGTGCTCAATGAACTTGAGGTAACCGTTGAAGGTGAGGACATTGGAGGGAAAGAGGAAGAAGAGGAGGGACTGGCATTGGACTTCCCAGCTAAAGCTCTGGAGAAAGGGGCCTGTGGCCATGGTTTGCCGGCAGCTGTGTTGTTGAGTGGGGTATTAGATGAGGAGCACAGGGAAGAGGAGACAGCAGAGGATGGCATGGTGGCTGATGATGTTGACGGGGGAGGGGGGCTGCTGATGGGATGAGTGGCAGACTGCGAGGTAGATGCGGTGTTAGGATTGGGGAAGCAGGCTGAAGAGTGAGGTAATAAACTAGTAGCGTGCTCTTTGGCATTTCTGGCTGATCGCTTGATTGTTCTGTGTTTGTGCAATGCCGATTCGAGGTGTTGACTGAGTGCTTTCTCCCCATCCAACGTAGTGTTACAAGCCAGGCAGTCATAGAGACTTCCGGCCCCTGCGCCTACGCCACTGGGGACACGCAGCAACATCTCTTGCAGGTTTGCCACAGACTGACCGAAAAAACAGTTAGATTTAAGGTGGGTAATAGCCGCTTCTTCCTTGGTGAAAACTGCTTGACACTTGCGGCATGCCAGTTTGTACTGCACCTTGGGGACGATGTACTGGTCTAGTTGGGGGTCCACAGCTTTGCCATCCATCTCGTTCTGCTCAGGGGGTACTTTTTTATGAGAGGAGGAGGAAGTAGGGGGTTCGCTATGGGTGTTGCCTTTTTGCTCCTCTGTTTTCGCTTGATCTTTGGCAGATTCTTTGCGATCCCCCAAGGGTTGAGAGGGAACTTGAGTTTGGCTCACCTTGGGTTGTTGGATCTGCTGAAGCTGCCGCTGCTGCTGCTGTAGTGCCTCCTGCAAGCTCTGCTGATATTGCTGGTAATGCTGCAGCAGGGACCCTGGAGACAGGCCCATCAGTGCTTGTGACAATGCTGGGTTGTAAGGGAAGAGACTTTCCATACCATACATTGGCTGCAGGTAGCCTCCTTGGAGAGCTCCAGGGATCTGTGGGGTGTAATACGGAGAAAAGCCAGGCATGAAGTAGGGCAGGAACTGGTTTGTGAGGAGAGCTGTGGGGTCGGATGCCAGAGCAGCCTGCAGGGCCTGAAGCTGGGCAGAGTCTACCACATACTCCATGCCAGGTGTGGGCATAGAGGTGGCAGGTACAGCTGTGTCTGGTTTCTCCTTCTTGGCGCTGGCAGCAGAAGTAGAAGGGGCAGGGGTGCTTCCAGTTGATGATGGGGTTGAGGGCTTCTCTGTTTTTTCCTTGGGCTTCTCCTTCTCTCTTACCCTCTCAGCATTCTCACGTTCTTTGGGGGGTTCAGGCCGGGAGCCAGACTGGGTGGTTGAGGAAGTGGAGTTGGAAGTGGAGGTGGGACTTGAGTGGGAAGCAGATGTGTTGGTCTGGGCTGGGCTGGATGCGGCAAGAGACGATGAGGAGGGAGGCTTATTGGGCAATCCGGATGTGGGGAGGCTAGGTGAGGGAACACTGGCACCAGGCATGTTCAGGAGGTTTGAAGGTTTTGGAGGAGTTAAAGCTGGGAATTTTTCAAATACAGACAAAAATGTAAAATTAATAGGTATATTTCTTTGATGGACGTACAATTATTTGTTAAAGGATTATTCAAGTATAACAAAAAACAAGTTGTTTCA
The DNA here is from genome assembly GCA_011952105.1 of Coreoperca whiteheadi. Lineage (NCBI taxonomy): Eukaryota > Metazoa > Chordata > Actinopteri > Centrarchiformes > Sinipercidae > Coreoperca > Coreoperca whiteheadi. The sequence goes on from CM022485.1 coordinate 16,969,233, forward strand.
TTACATAACATGCACACACAGGAGGAAAATGAAAATGAGTATGTGAATGATAAGGTGTAATCTTCACAAAGTCAGTCAGTCAGATTGAGCCATTTGTTCACTCTGTTGTGGTATTTGTGGGTCTAACAATTAAGTGTTGGCAGTTAAGGTAGATTGTGTACTTAGTGTCAACAATGGCAAAAGGCCATTACATTATGTTGCACATTCTTCAGTATGTGTGCCAGTGTAAATGAGTACATGTGACAGACTGACTGATGGGAAGAGAACCAATTTTAATAAGAGTAGAAATACTGTGTTCTAGTGATGTACTGTTATTACTAGGTTTCACAGTTAAGTTTAATATGTGATTACTGTAGTTAGTTAGTTAGTTATAGTTCAGTTGAAAAACCCATCTGCACCTCAAATTTGAACTGTATATCAGTAATTGATTGCCAAATAATGACGTACCTGAATTAGATGAGTTAAAGCTGGAAAGAGAGGGGCTGCCAACCCCTGGCAAAAGGACAGGTGGGATGCCTTGCAGATTTGGATAGGCTGACTGTAGATTCAGAGCCTGCATTGCAGGGTTATCAAACATCCCCTGCTGCTGCATGGCCTGCTGCTGTGCCAATCCTAAAACTTCATTGGCCTTCTTAATGCGGTCCATCTCTTGCTGGGCCATAAGTTGGCGGACAGTTGCTGGGTCAAAGTATTCCTTTTCCTTATCGATCTGGCTGCCAATGGTATCCTTCACCTTAGAGATGTGTTGCTGGGAGAAAATGTGATCACGAACAGAGAGGCGAGCACTGTACTTGACACCACACAAAGTGCATTCAGTCTTCGGCCCCTCGTAGGAGGTCTGATTTATTCCGAAGTGCTTGGCCATGTTGAGCTTTGCCTTTTTCTCCTTGGCACGGGCATTTTGAAACCACACCTGAACCACTCTCTTTGGAAGTCCAATGTCATTGCCAAGTACTTCACATTCCAGCATAGTGGGAGTCCTGTAGTCGTTAAAACAGGATTTCAACACTTTCAGCTGGAGGTTAGTCATCTGGGTTCGGAAGCGCTTTTGGCCAGGTCGATCTCCGCTGTCGATGCTCCTGCTACCTGAGGCTCCAGGACTTGGTGAGCAGGGGTCAGCGAGGCTGGATGTCTCACTGTGGTCAATTATATGTTCATTTTCATAGTCCTTCGCATAGTAGCTTGTTGCAGGGCTTACTAGCCCTGAGGACATCTGGTCATCATTTTCAAGGATGGGGGCAGAGCCCCCAGACTTAGACAGGTAATCACCACTATTTTGGCTGTGCTTTGCATCAGCACTGTCATTATCAGCATTTGCCTCATCACCTGTGGTTGTGTCTGTGATGGCTGTATTCACAGATGAGCAGTCGTCATTATCCAGTTTGCTCTGATCAAAGCTGAGGTTCACAGATGACATGGTTGCACTCTCAAAATCTTCCATTCCCTCAACTTTAATGGATGAAGGGCTCAGTAGAGCCCTGGGAGACAAATCCATGCTTTTGTTCACTGGTGACATGGAAGAGCTTTGTCCATCACTGTTTGATGGGGCCAGTTGGGAGTAACTTGATGTTTCTAGAGTGTCCATTTTTATTTGCATACCCTCGTGCTCAGGTAACATGCCAGCGAGAGCTAAATTGTATCCAGCGCGTTTGGCTTCATGCCAGTGACGAGAGCGAATGTGTGCCTCAAGGGCAGTTTTTGCTTTAAAAAGAGCTCGACAAAAAGGGCACCTACGATGAGCTTGAGCTGGCCCTACTGCTCTAAACTGGCCTTTTCTCTCTCTAGCTCTGGTATTTTGGAACCAGACTTGCACTACTCTCTTTTTTAATCCCACCTCATGAGCAATGTGGTCAAGCATTTTACGTGTAGGATTTGAATCTAATAAATACTTCTGATAAAGGATCTCTAGCTGCTCAGGTGTGATGGTGGTTCTGAGCCGCTTGTCTCTCTGTGGCTCTTCTCCACTATTTGTGCTGTCATTCTCTCCTGGGCTAGTGCCAGCTTTCTCCTCTAACTTCCTCTTAAGGGAGTTCATGGTGGAGGTCGGGGTGGATGGAGAGGTGGCAGAGCTGCTGGGAATCTGTGGCATTGCCCCAGAGAGCAGCTGACTTGCCAGCAGAGGATTGCTGGGATCAAAAAGCATGAAAGGCATGTCAATTGGACGGTCGAGGAATTGAGGGTGGATGAATTGATTTTGCACAGAAAGGAAGTGTAATTGCTGGTGTTCCTGCCAGTGCTCAAATGAGGGGAAGCCAATCTTGCACTGCTCACACTGGTACTGAATCATCTGTTGTGCCAGTTGTTGTGTGGCAGAGGTCAGGTGTGCATTGAGACTCAAGTGAGAGCTTTGCGATGGGGCCTGACTTGTCTGAGAGGCTGAGGGACCACACTGTTGTTGCTGAGAGAAGGAAGGAGATGAATGTTTGGTGGCCTTGGAAATAGTTTGAATTTTCTCTTCTCTTTGAGGTCTATGGTGTTGTGCCTCAGACTGGGGTTGATGCACAATTTCCTGCTTAATAGAGGTTTGGTTTTCTCGTGGATCAGCAGAAATTTCTGGTAACTGCTTGGGCTTCTCATCATAGAGGTTTGAGGTGGTTGCTGGTGATGCCTCCTCTTTCTCAGTGGATGGGAGGTGTGAGAATGCTGAAGTGGAGGGTGGAAGTGGACAGAGACTTGAAGAGGAGGGCATTGGTGTGTGACAGGAAGATCCAGAGGGAGTATAACATTCATGGGAAAAATCCAGTGAATCCTCATTTTGGCTGTCATACTGTCCATCCTCATCTTCATCTTTGTAACACAGCTTCTTTTGGTGTTTTATTAGATCAAATATACGCTGGAAAACCAGACTGCATTTCTTGCACTGGTAGTTCAGATTTGAGGTGCGGATATAGCGGTCATTTGACAATTCTCGTCTTTCACCATCTTTCCCCCCGTCACCCTGATTTTCATAATTCTTCCTTGCCTTCTGGCGAGCATTTTGGAACCACACAACAATAACACGAGTGGGGAGGTTCAGAAGGTTGGAAAGCTGTTCAAATTCATCATCTTTAGGATAAGCATTGGCATCAAAGAAGTCTTGTAGCACTCTTAGCTGGTAGTCAGTAAACCTAGTCCTGGATGATCTCTTACTTCCATAGAAATCATGTTTCTGAGGTTCAGGGGAAGGAGGTTTAGAGTCAATTTTTGTGTCTTCTAGAGTTGTTGTTGGTGGATTATTGAAATTGTATGGTGAGTCTTTGTTGCGCTGTCGCTCTTTAAAAAGGGTGTTTCTGAACCAGTGCTTTATGACTTTTTGTGGCAGCCCTGACTTGTCTGCCATCTCTTTAATCTGCTCCTCATTTGGTGAATTGTTGATATCAAAGTACTGTCGCAAGACCCTAAGCTGATCATCTGTGATGCGTGTCCGTGGCCTCTTGTTCTGCTGCTGCTGTAGCATAGCTGGTGTAAGCTGTTGTTGATAGAGCTGGGCCAGGTCTGAGGCCAGGCTTGGCTCAACAGATGGGAGCTGGGGAGGCAACTGAGTAGGCAAGGACTGGAGAGACATGGGCTGCATCATGAGCGGCGAGAAGAGGGGCAAATCCATTGGGATGGGAATTTGTGCCATTGTAACTGGCGGCTGAGGGGGAGGTACAGTTGGAGGTGTGAGTGAGGCAGCAGAGACAGGAATATTTGGTGTGGGAGCTCTTTGGGGTGGAGGTGGAGGTGGAGGAGGAGGCGGTGGAGGAGCCGGAGAAGCCTCTGGTGTAGGGGGTCTCAGTGGATAGAGTTTATCATAATGCTCTCTGTATTCCTTGGCAAATCTCTCAAGGGATCGAAATGGAAAGAAAGCCTGGTGGATATGCTCCTGGTGACTCTTTAGAATCAGTATGTTTGAAAACAGCTTGCCACAGGCTTCACATTCCAGTTTTTCTAATCCCTCAATGGGGTCCACCACTCTTGTTATCCCACCTGGACCACTTGATCCTGTAGGTCCAGCTGTCTTTTTCTGAGCTTTCTGTTTATTTTCATTGTACTGAATTACTAACTCAAACCCAAAATTTTCCAGGAGGGCTTTAGTTGCATTTCCTCGAGCATCTGAAGCAATCCTTGGTGGAGGCAAGCCACTATCATGGTTTATGTTTATTGAAATATGCTGAATGTCCTTCTTTTCTTTTGATTTGCTGTCTGTGGAATCTTTAACATATTCCTCATTTTTTTCAGTTGTGCCCTCTCTTTGTATTTCTCTGTCTTTCCTCTCATTCTGAGAGGAGGGAGGTCTGTGCTTTTTTTCAGCCTGCTGGAGGAGAGATGCACTCTGCTGCAGCAATGCCATCTGCCCCTGAGCCTGCTGTTGTTGTTGTTGCTGCTGTTGTTGCTGCTGCTGCTGCTGTTGATGTTGCTGCTGAAGGTGGTGGTGCATCAATTGCTGCTGCAAGCAACTCTGCTGTGCCTGCTGGGCTGAGTTTTTTAGATCTTCCAGCAGTGAGGAGGTGGAGGATCCTGCTAGGCCAAGTGCTGAGCTACTGATGTTGATCTCTGGGTTCAGCTGAAATTCTGCTCCAGGGATATAGAAAGGGAATAGCAACTGCTGCTGTTGCAGGGGGAGAAGTGCATCAGTTGTCATTGGGAAGTGCTGCAGAAGTGCTGGGTTGAATAGCTGTGATTGTAAAAGAGCAGCCTGTTGCTGGAGCTCTTGCTGAAGCTGGGCTTGAGCTTGGGCTTGAGCCTGTGCCAATTGTTGTTGTTGCTGAAGCTGTTGTTGTTGTTGTTGCCCCCGAGCAGACAGCATGTCTGTAAATTTAGACTTTTTGACTTCATGGTTCTCAGCTGGTGAGGAATGGCAGCTCACTGAAGAATTCCCTAGGGTTTCAATGCTATGAGTCTGGCTCATATGGTTTCCTCCAAGAATACTCTGAACTGTTTGAGACCCAGAAGAACTGTGGTTGGCAGAGCTTGTAGTTGAGTTACTAGCTGGGCTTGGACTAGATGTTGAAGTGTTGGTGCTGGACCCCCCGCCACTTAAACCAGTAGCACTTGCAGAGCTAGGTATCCCTCCTGCTGCTTCAAGTTTGGCTGCCCTAGCTTTGGTCTGGTGTAGAACAGAGCGCATGTGAATCTCCAGAGTAGAACTCTGGCTATATGCCACGTTACAAGTGCTGCACTTGAATGGCTTGTTGTCGGGGCTGCTGGTAGGCTCAGGCTGGCCAGTAGTGGACTCCTGAAGAGCCCTCTTTACCTTGTGCAGGTGGGAGACAGAGTTATAGTGAACCAGAAGAATGTTCTTCTGTGTAAAAGACTCTTTGCATACAGTGCACTTGAAAGGACGAGATGGATCCAAGAACTTCTCCATAGTAAAGTTTGGGCCCTTTCTGAATGGCAAAGCACGTTTAGGTTCAGATCCAGAATCTTCCTGCAGTGAGCCAGAGTCACTGCCTGTTGGGCTTTGTTTTTCCTCTGGGTCACTTTCATCTCCCTCTTTATCATCTTCTCCCAGACTCCCATGCTCCTCACCAAGGGATGGGTCACCCATTACCATAATGTCACCATTCATCAATAAGCCCCCATAAAGCTGTTGGATATCAGCTTCACTCAGCTCCAGGTGGCTGGTTTCTAAATGTTTTTTCAAAGCCTGTAATGTTCTGAAGCTTCGCTGGCAGAGGCAACACATGGTGGCTGCCCTGATCACATGGTACTGTGAATGGAGCTGTAGTTTCTCCACAGTCTTGAAGGCCAGGCTGCATTGGTTACAGCGGTACTTGTAGACATGGCGATCTGAAACAGGCAACTGGGGCCTTTTGTTGTGAACTTCATTGAAGTGCATCTGGAGGGAGTTGGATGACTTGAACACTTGATTACAGCCTTTCTTCCAGCACAGGAATCCTGTGGCATCATCCTTCTCTGATTGTTGATCTTCCAGAGGTGACTTGCGAGCTTCAGCTATTTCTGTATGGTGTGACACCCCCTTCTCCGGATCAACATCTGATGGATCTGTGAATAAATAAGCCAAAAGAAGTGAGCCCTTCATTAGGTGCCTACATTTGCCAAGTTAGATTTTTCCACAGTAATATTAATAAAGGACATTAAAGCACTCTATTGTGTTAGTACTCTTGGGAAGGTGGGAAAAAAAATGAAAAAGCCAATACCAACCATCACTAAAACACTAAAATACCTGAATGATGATTCTTGATTTTTCAGTCTACGTAATAAAAAAAACTGACTTTATATTTCACCAGTGTGTGCTTACAATAGTATAAAATAATGCAATTTAGTTCAATTCCATTTATTGTACACCCCATGATTACCCAATGTGATAATATGCGCATTAAATTTCATTCAAATTTCTAACAGAGTCAGATACTAACCAGCTTGCTTCTTTGTATCTTCAGAGTTAGAGTTGGCTGTGGCATGAGTGGTGCTCTGGGACTCTCTGTCTGGACTAGGTACAGGTATGAACATGCTTGCTGGCAGTGCTTCAGTTGCTGTTACCTAGAAAAAAACAAAGCACAAAGGAATTCTAGTGTGAATAATCTCACTGAGCAATGATGCAATTTTAAATTTTAGTTTGAAGAATTAAAGGAAAACTGCAGACACAAACAAGAGGATACACAAAGTAGTTACCAAGAAGTGGGTTAGACAGATCAATAATGTATACTGTAATTGTTACATTTATACATAGCACTGAGAATCATTAACACTAAACATAAAAATCAAAAGACATACATCCTCATACATTTGTATGTTTCTATTTTCACATGATCACTCAACAATCATAACCATAATATTTACATTGTTTGCCATTCACAGAATATAAAGTTTCACAGTACTGTGCTTTGGCATGCGTCTATTAAGTTCTGCTGCAGCCAATTCGGATGATGGACTTCATGTCATACAGCATCTCAGCAAGCTAAACGCTTCATTAGGTGGACTAATAAAATAGAACTAATAAATAAACTCTTGAAAAATGACTACTGTGACGAAGGGGAAAGAATACGTAAACTACACCCAGCCATCTTACACTTTTAAAGTTAACATCAGAATTCTCAGTAGTGCAGCTGTAAGTGGCAATTAAATTAAAGGTTTTATTTTAAGAAGAATTGCTAAATTAGACTGTGTGTTCCTTAATAAAACAGTAAAATCAAAAGAAAAACAATTGCATTGCTGATAAGAAGATATGCATTTTAAATTTGAACCAAAAAAGTTTTTTTCTTTTTACTTTTCTATTTGGAACATTTCAAGGACGAATAAGTATTGATTGAAAAAGTACAGAGAGGAACCCAGGTTCTCCCTGCTCTTGAAAGGTTGAAGTCAATCATGTGTGAACGACAGCAACCTCTGCTTATTCCTGCTGCTCTCCCCCAACCTTCTTCCTATTTTTCCCACTGATAGCAACTTTCACAACCAAAACCTGATAAATCATTAAAATAACTAATTAACAGTTCCCTATTTAACAATAATCATTGGCTGAAACTGGGTGGGGTTGTAAGATGAGGCCCTGTCTTTTTCACCTTCCTTCAATTAACTTCACAAACAGAGTAATCAACTTCACTCTACATGCTGCATTTCAATTCACTCCACGCCACCGTATCTCTCTTTTCCCTCGTGTTTTGCTGCTCAACCTCAGTTTTAAGATGATCTTCAACTTTCACTCTTAGCCTAAAGACCTATAGGTAGTCCTTTTAAGTAATATTAAATAAAGATGTCTCAAATGAAGAAGACAAAAGGGAAAAGAATCTTGAAGAATTCATCCTGGGGAACCCGAAGTCTAAGTCACTTCCACTGTAACTGTGATGTCCCTGGTTCGATTTTGGATTAGGACCTTTATCACATGTCTTTACTCTGCTTCTCTCCAGGCTCTTTCTCTGTGCTTCTTGCCAGTCTACACTGTAAAGTATCTAATAAAGGGAAATTCAAATCAAGGACTGCAAGTACATAAAAGTTATTGTACATATAGTACATAACCATAATCAATTCATAATGGGCCGAAATTATACAATATTTCAGTTACTGAAATAAACATCTGATGGAACTTGTACTGAAGAGTAAGATAGTGTAGAGTCAGATCTGTATGGTTGATGCTTTGGTTAATTTCCTATGTGTGCCATATGCTTTCTAATTACTCCTCTAATAGGCACAGTGAAAACACAGCTGAACGTACTGTAGCATGTCATATAGCCTATAGGCCAGATCCAAATGGAGCAAAATAATCCTCAAGCAACAGGAGTTTCAAGGTTAAGTAGAACAGTTAACACTTTCCATCATAAAGTACAGCACTGTATGGTTAGTGTGGTCATAAATTTAGCATGAAAACATCCAGCCATTTCCCTCTTTGTTTTTGTTACCTCTCTATCTCTTCAAAATGAAACGTGTAAAATTAATGCAACCAGCATGGAAAGTCACTAAACAAAAAAAGCTATAATTTACATTACAAAGTGGACTGTTTCTAGACAACTGCTTCATTAGGCGATTAGTGGACAGAGCAGAGTTTCCCAAGGTCACTTTTAATTTGAACCGCCTAATTGGCAAACATAGTTCAAAATGGCTATCATCTAGCCAGACTCATAATTAATGAAGCACAATTATTTTCATTGCCCCTATCTTACACAGACAGAAAATTAGACATAGAGTGAGGACTGGAGGAGTGTGTGTGTGTACATATATATGTACTGTATATCAGACAAATGAGAGCAGAAGAGACATGGGGTAGAAAGGAAAGGAGAGAGGAGGGAATGCAAAGAAGATAGGTGGATGAAGGGATGAAGGGTGATAGAGTGAACGCATCATTATGCATGCGTAGCAAGAAATAAAAGTAACCTATTTCAGAATTAATTAGGCTCCTCTCCTTAGACATGTGAAAAGGATAAAGTACCTTGCCATCTGCATTCACCAGTTATAAAAAGGTGCTAGCTTTAATGTGTGTTATATTACCTCTGTTCTATCATAGTCCTCTTGTAGTGGTTCAGTACATTACTACCTCTATAAAAGAAATAAATATTGCCATCTACCATACTAATGTGCTTGCCATTTACTTTCTAGATGGGGGATGAAGATGGCGAGGCAGCAGACAGAGCAATATTTTACTCGGCGATTGTCCAGCAAGCTATTTAGCCTCACAGGATAGAACAGAAGAAAGATTTGCACAGTGATTTACAAGAAAACAGGGCAAATAAAATTTTATTTCCCCTTGATGAGCATTAAAGTAAGCATAGAAAGTATTCTCTCTATGCAGAAAAGGGTGCATTCAGGCTGATATATAGCTAACATGACAAGCTACAAACATTACACATTTTGCATCTTATTTCCTGTACGAGTGGACCTGAACATTGACACAACATTTTAGAACAGTGTTTTCTACACAATCTAAAAATATACCCTTGTTTTATATGAGACTTGATTTTGGCCTGAGTGGTAGTTAACAATAACATTTCCATTCCTTGTACTTGAATTTCATGAAGTGGGGAAACTGTTCATTAAATTTTGATTAATCTGTGTCACAATTATTTTAACATATTCATAATGAAAGGCTTTGTTTTGACTAGCACACAGGTGATCATAGATATGGCAAGAATGTCAGTGTAGTAATAAATGAACTGGGAGCTACAAGACCTGCTCATCTTGAAATCATTAAAAAATACAAAAACAGATTATGAGTTCCCTTCCCCAAATGACTGTGATTAGAAGAGAGCTGGAAAAAGGGCTCTCTGATGATGGGCATATTAAGACAATGAGAAAGAGGAGAAAAATATGCATCTTAAAAAGGCCCAATCATTTCCAATGAGCCAATGGGATTGCCTGCAGCCATTTCACAATTATAAGCATTCTTTGATAAATGACTGAATGTTGGCAATTTAGAGGAGGGAAGACAGGAATGAGAATTGTTCTCACAGCTAGGCAGCCACTCCAGGGTGAGGAATTGGTTAAGAGCGAGTGACTCTTCTTGGCATTGCTGAATCCTTACACTTGTCCTTGACCTGACCCACTGCCTACAATCTGATTGGCCATAATGTACATAAGTAGCATATGTTGGGCTTATACAGCACAGCTTTGACTGGCTGTGGTTTCCTTGCCCAACACCAAATATAAATGGCTGTGGAGATAATGACAGACACAATATGGGACAGAGTGGATAGAGTAATTGGAATCAAAACTTATGATTGGTGTTATGTAGACAAAACAGCTTACCCAGGTGGCAAGGCCTACATTTGTTCATCTAGTTTGCTTTTCCTCCACTGCATTCCCTGACTTATATAAACGTTGGATAATGCATTACCTTAAGTACTTCTATTTGCTATGGTGCTGGATGATGGATATATACCAATCTAACAAAACAAAGGCCAACTTCAGGTTACCTTGAAATATGCAGGAGAGTAAAGAAAATGACTTAAAAGCATTGATGGCTGAGAAATATATAAATGAAAATAGAAAACAATTCAACCTTCCCATTCCACCCAGTATCGGTACCCAGGGCAGGACTTACTGTGGCGATTAGTTTGTCAACACAGTCAGGAGCCACACTATGGAGGTGTGTGAGGTGGAACTGCAGGTGGATCTTGTTATTGAGCATGTCCTGGCATAATGGGCAGCGCAACATGGGCTGGACAGAGTGCTGCGTCATCACGTGCATTCTGAGACGATTCAGGTCTGTGTTGGTGAACTTGCAGTAGGGGCACTGGTACATCTGGGTGAACAGGAACACAGAAAGAGAGAGAGAGGGGGAGAGAGAGGGGGGAAAACAGATCCACATAGGGTTAATGGTGTGAAATGGGTGTGGTGAGCAGGTGGGCCTGCTTGAAGATGAGCTATAGATCAGGCAGAAGATTGCAGCCCCCTTCCCTCAAGCAGGCAGATCCCTCTGATCACAGACAACTGTGTAATACTGAGCACCACTGAGTCTTGGCACCCACTTCAAAGTGCTCTCATCTGTCAAATACTATATTGATTTTCCACCTTATACACAATTAGCAGTGCAACTGCAGCAGAAAGGTTAAAATAATTGAGTAGATTTGAAAAAGAAGCCTGCATAATATAAAAAGGGCCAGTGAGATAACTTACTAAATAACTAAAATTTATTAGGAGAATATTTTACATTTCTTCTTTTAATTGAAGTGTAAGTTTCAAGCTTATAATGAGGGCTTGGTAATTGAGATAACCTTCAGCATGAATCCCCTAATTCAAAGAGAGTTTTATGAACATCTGAAGACATCAATGTTATCAAAATTGTGTTGCTTGTAACTCTTACCTGCTCCGCAGCGCTCTTCTCAGCTGTCCTGGGACGCTTTGAGGTGAGCTGGCTCTCGGAGGTCTCTGACCGTGAAGAGGGCCTTTTGGAGGGGATTGGGGAATCTGACCGGTGCTGTTCCAAGTGGCCAGACACTGCTGAACATACGCACATTCACACAGACACACACAAAGGGATAAAAGAGGAGAGCAGACATGTCAAGACAAGGTGAGGACTTGGCAGCATGGGAGCAGGTCAATCAATAACACTGTGGATAAAGAGCTTTGGAATGTCTTTCTTAAATGTGATATAACTGCATTTAATGGGAATTGGGCAGAGAAAGTGTTGTTATCCAACTCGTGTATGCCCATATAAAATACCACACACTCTTCACTTGTCTTCCCATGCTGCTGCAGCTGAATGCACAGCCAATGTGCACTGAGGGACTGTCTCTTCCAATGTGGGCTTGTCAGAATATCATACAACATAACATACCATAAACAGCTAACAAAAATATGAATTTGCCACAGGGTGCAACTTTGGGTTTCATACCAACACACATATTGTGACCTCATCATGCAGTAAGAAGGGTAAAGAGCTCCACATCAGTCTAAGACTCAACTTTCAACACAACTTGTTTCTGTAATTACTTTTACTTAGATACTTTGTACCCGTATAACAGTTTATGGCTATTCATGTTTCACATACATGTGGTGCCCAAATATCAGCTAGTTTTACTAGTTAAGTGATTCTGATATTTGTTACACAAGTAAATTTAAGAACAAATCTAACCCTTTCTACAAAAAGGTCTTCAGCCACGTCTTGTGCATTTAACTACATTTTGTTCTTGTTGTCACAGAAGGGATCCACCAGAAAGAGCTGAGGAAGTAAAATTCAGATTTTTAATATCTTGACCAATAATCACAGTTCTGCCTTGCCAACATTTTTATTAATTTTAAAAGAGTGATCAGGGAACAAGAATAAAGTGCCTACAGTTAGAGCTCAGGAAATTTCAAAGCTGGGTCAATGTTTCCATAAGCAGGGGAATGACAGTGAAATTCTCTGTTTCACTGGCATTTCTGTAACCAGCTAAGCCTTCTCCAGTGTGTTGTAGTTCTGTGCAAGGGGACTGTGACAAAGAGAAAAAGACGACAGCAAGATTAGAAAACCTCTTTTCAAACCCCTGAGCAAATCTCGATACTTCCTCAAAGCTAGGTTGCATACGACAACAAACTTTCATTTAACTCGAAGATTTTCCTGACATAAAAACATGCCATTGGGCTCAAAGATGGCATCAGACTGATGATTAGTCATACACAAGCATATTTGCAGGATATGGCCATGCTTTGGTGTTCAGTCTGTAGGAATGTAAAACAGCTACAGTCATTGTCATGTGGTTGCCAGTCTTCGAAACGATTTTCAATAGAGTCACCTATAGTTACTTCAAGTGTTTCACTAGCTCACAAACTGGGTCACATGGCTAATCCTTTTAATGCAAACACCAATATTAACAAATTTTTCTTTCCACGTCTGCAGAGCAAGGCCTCACACGAGTGCTCCGGCAAACCACTTTAAAACTACTCCACTTTCTAGAGGTGGCACACAGAGAGGCATCACAGTTGAGCACTCAGTTAAGTATGGGGTCACAGAAGAGCTAAATCCACATAGAGCCAGCATGGGGGAGCTGCAATAGCACTACGCTTTGTCACCAGTGGAAAGAGTTTACTGTGAAACTTAAGGAGGCGTCTTGCCAACTCCTAACAAACCCATAAAGAGTTAAATTTGGCCTGATTTGTACAGTCCTGGAAGGGCAAATTGAGAACAGAGGGCATTGGTAGGGGAGGGGTGGTTTGGTGGGGGGTCAGGTTAAGCAGGGCTGACCACGCTCCTGCTCCAGACATTAAAATGTCAGCTCCAATCAGGACGAGGGCAGTTGAGCTGATTACCCAGTGGGGGACCTGGCTTTGGACAGAGCAGCCTGCGAGATCTCCCAGAGACACCGGGATCAGCCAGGGAGGCCCTATTAGGGTCCAGTCACAGTCAATCCTATTAAACACATCCACCAATAAACAAAGGGAATGTTAAACAAAAGGAACCTCCCATTCCCTGACATTAACCTCTCAGTCATGGCACTGTCCTCACCAATTCCTCCTCCACCTCCTCAGCTCCACATTCAGTCCACTCCTACTTCCCCTTAACTTATCTCGAGGGAAAACAAGGATCGTCATCTTTGGTCACCTTAACATTTCAACAAACTGGTTTGAGTTGTCACATTTAATAGGATAATCATGCCAATGTACTGTAAATACAATCTAAGTTTGGGGGTCCTAATGTCATTCAATATTGATAATATATTTTCCTTCAAAACTAATTTCTCTTTCAGTTGGCCTACTGAATTTGTTAGGATACACTGATCTGTGCATCTTGGCTTTTTGTCTCTCCATCAGCAGCATAAGCAACTTTTGACTTTTCACCAGAAGCCTCAAAGAAACAAGGTATGGACGGAAAACTAACTGTTCTCTTACGCATCAGACAAGCAATGAGGAAACAAAGGAGCCAAACAGTACCCTAAACCCAACAGCATCTGTTAAAACTATTAATATCAGATTGCAAAATTTGTAAGCGCTTGCTCTTTATTGTTAAGCTATACAAAATCTCATCTGCATTGCATTTAAATGGATGGAGAGCAAGTAGACCAGCTAATACTACTTAAATATGTATAATTGCTATTCACTGGGAATGACTTAACGTTTGTAATTGAGAGAGGTTAAGAGTAAAAATAAATTCTAAGACTCAATTTTCATGTGAGTGTAAGAGCAGGTAACAGAGGGCTTGTACGCAGCTATAAAGTACATACATACAGTACAGAAAGTAAAGATGGATTAAGTAGACACAAGTATCCTCTTAGCCTCATGATTAAGAGGATAAACATAATTGATTAAAAGTATATTCCACTTTCACAATTACTCAATAAGCACCAGAGAGGTGAAACAAGTGGCTGTTTACGCTAGGACACTGGAGAGCTGCTGTAAAGGGGCTCAAACAGGCTTTCTAGTTTAGGATGTTTTATGTTCATGTGTGTGTACGAGAGAGGTACAGATGGAGGGCTGGGGAGGCTTGCTCAGATGCACTCTTTCTCGTCACGGCCAATTAAGACTCCATAAATCTGATCAATCGCCTTCTGTTAAGAATCCTACACCCTGACACCGTCACCAGCACCATGACTAACATCCAACTACTGTATCCTGTTTTTCCTTGTCAAAAGGTGATGAAAAAAATGACCGAAACATTGAAAAGCTGGGAATGAAATAGGGGTAACCGTTTTTTTGGGGTTTTTTTGGTCATTACGTACAGTCTAACATGGCAGATTGGTCACTGGTGTCCGAGCATAGATGCACACAGGTGAGACACACGGATCTACAATATGAGCAAGTGATCAGAACCAATGGCCAAAACATTGGGTCGTGATGGAGCAGGGTATAGGACTATTACAGGAACAATGCACTGTCAAGAAAGAACATAATAGGACAGTCCCTGGTGAGATATGCTACGGATGTCAAAAATAGTTGAGTTTTACTTTCTGATGTTATACCTATGTGGCAATTGACAGAGCCCAGAAAAAAATATAATCACAAAAAGTAGTGAAAATATTTAAATAAAAAAAGACTAATTCCTGCTGTTTTCACTTTAATATACTGCATTCACTCTGGGCAAGTTACAGTTTCATCACAAGGCCCTGTATGACTGTAGTGGAACTTTTAAGAGCTTATTAAGTGTTAATGCTTTAAAAAGATCTAAAACTACAATTTATTTCTGTATTTAATCCTAGGTGGCTGGTTAGATTAACAATGCTTCTCCCATTCACAAGGAGTCCTCCACAGATACCCCCTCTGTCAGCGACCTTAATGTCTATCAGGAGTCAGTCTGTTACCCTGACCTCTTCTGCCTGGTCATTAGACACAGAGCCCCCATCCACACCAAACCTCTTCTGACAGATACACAGGGTGGGCTTTTGTTTGAAAGCACAAAAGGCAGAGCAGGAGTGGAGAAAAAAAAACTAAGAGTCAATTAGGTGATTATTAATTCATGCCCCTTTTCCGTAAACCAGAGGCTTTTGCGCTGTCGAGTCCCGTAAGTGAATTGGACTTTGGCACCTTGTCTCACCTCCCATAGCTGGGCTGTATTATTCAAGCAGCCAAGGGGCTGTCAGCACACTGTACCAGTCTCTGGAGCAATCACAGCCTTGTTGTGCTTTTAAGGGGAAAAAGATGGCTGCTGGACAGAGTGACTGACACAGCACAGACTGAATTAACCATAACAGGTCATCTGCCATTGAAATCTTTCAGGAGTGGAATCACAGCTGCCATTAATCTGCTTTGTCCTTGGGAGAGGTTATCCATATTCTAAAATGTGAGTTACGGTAAACACTATGTAAAGAAGTGAAAGATGGGAAAAAGATTCCTAGTGTTTTGAAGGGGAATACCCCTCCTACTGACTGACATGGGGTCCTCATCATCTCCGGAGCCTCTGCCCCCTCATTACCACAGTTCCTGTCTTGCCGTGGCAGCTTCAGGCCTCCGGTTGTAAAAAAACATAACCTATCATCCAGTCCGTCCACGCCAGGGAGGCTGCATAACTTTATTGTTACTTTTCCCATAACAGCCACAGTCTGCCAATCACTTTAAACTTAAGTACAGCACACAATTCCTCTGCACAATGAAACTCAAGGATCCTCACTGAAAAATGTGTCCTCTGATCCCCAACTCCCTAAAACCTTTCACCTTCACACTGTAGAGGGCTTCTGATGCCCCTCTGCTCCTTGCAATGTAGAAAATCCTAGCCTCTATTCCCTCTGCACGTTGGCCATTAATATGGAGATGATTCAACTCCCCCATTGCTATAAGTCATTCTCTTTTAATAGTATGCTAACAATACCTGAATATTGTCTTTTCCTTTTCCCATTTTTATCCAGGTTCTTTAATCTACAGCCTGTGTCAGAGCCCAGAGCAATAAAGGGCAGTGTTCCGTTTCATCTTATATTTCTCAGGTAATTATAACGCATAATAATAATAATAATAATAATAATTAAAAAAACAAGAAAACGGAAACCTTGAATTAAAATCCTGATATCGAAGCTGCATATTAAATCATTTACTATTATTTATGAAATCCAAATCTGCATTTATAGAACAAAACACTAAACTGTCTAATGACAAAGCATTTTGAAAGTTAGGCAGCCTAAAGACATGATTGTAAGGCAAATGCAAGATGAAGAAATATAGAAGAGATATTAATTAGCAGAAGCATTGTTAATCTTCAGGCCACTGAAAAAGAGAAGTTCACCTTTACAGGACACTGCACTGGTGCTAGGCCATTAGACACCTCGTGGTAAAACTCATAAACACTGAGCTTTCAGAGAGTTGGCTCACAAACAAGGACAATTTATGGCCTATTATCTTCAAAGACAAAAGGAATTACAATTTGAGGGATGAAAAGCACTCAAAAGGACGTGATATGAATATGTAAACATTTTCACTGCTCTGTCTCCTGATTTCTTATACTACTTAGGGTTTAAAAGCAATAACAAATCACCTCTGCACTGACTATCTCCCAGTTTAGAGTAACAATAACATAAACTTGAATAATTTGATTGTAACTAACAATAAACATGCAATTCCAACTTTAACCACCGCTCATATTACATCTATATATTGGCCCGGTTGTATGGACAACAATCCTTAGCTTTTGGTATGTCTGTTCCTGAATGAGCAACAGACCAACAGCACAATAAACAGCACAATAAAAAATGAGCAGACTGCAATACCACCGTTCTGAGTCTAGGGGTTGCTAATCATCATGTTCATTATACAGACTCAACGCAGCATCTACACTGTACAACACAGTATCTGCTTCTCCTACACACAACACACCTGAATGTGTACGTGTGAAGCACATTTATACAAACACACAGGTGGATGTGGAGCCAAAAACAAACACAGACACACACATAGAACTGTATAAGCCCACCCAGCTGCTCAGTCTTCATCTTAACCGTTTCTCAGGTATAAACAACATTGAACTGAAAACAGTTTGGAAACTAATCTCATTCCAGTAAATAATATGTTAAAAAATCTGTCTAGTTTTAACATATGATTTGTTACTAGCTCATTACAAACTAATTACAATTGTTGTCTACAGTACATGCTCTAAAACTGGCCACAAAAATCAAAACAGTACTTCTGCTGTAGGTGTTCAGTCTAAAATGCATAATGTTTTAATTGTGTATAAATATAGATTTCACCAATTTTGAATGTATTCATCAAGCCCAATATGTGAGAGGTAAAAGCAATGTTTTCAAGCATAATGAAGTAGCAAAATACCATAATATGCATAATATGCATGTTTTTACACAGACAGTGTAAAAACAGTGTGCAGCAGCTAATACAAAAATACTCCTACACACTTTTAAGTCCATGCTAACACAGACATAGAGGTTTAAGGACTGAGCGCCATAGGCTTTACAGGTCTCAGAATGTGGATGACCCAGGCTGGAAAATGATTGTTTACCCCCCATGCTCCAGCTCCCATAAATTGAATGTAAGGAAAGAGGCTTGAAAAGAATTATTTATCAAGCTCAATTTCAGAGGACTACCACCTTCCCAGCCCTAGAATGAAGATACTATTTCTCTCTCCCTCTGCCCCATTTCCCTACATAGCACCCCCCAACTTTCAATACAACCTTTCCCATACATTTATATTAAACATGTCAAATCACATTGTGTCCAAGTCTGCAGGTGTATTAACAATTCCCCTCCTTCCTCCTCTTTTTGCTCTCTTCACCTTCCTATCTCCCCTACATTTGCCACCCTGCCTTTCTCCTTGTTGCATCCCCATACATTCTGCTGCATAAATACACCACCTGCTTTAATGAAGGTAAGAATCCTGTTATATGCAGAAGCCCTTCCCTTTTGCCAGTGCTGTCTCAGCTAGGTGAAGAAGGCGTGAGGAGGGAGGAAAGAGGCTGATGGCTATCCATTTATACATATTTCACTCTTGCATTATAAAAAGATTCCTTTGAATTACTAATCATGCAGGATGATTTGCCAATGCGAACATATATTTGCCCAAATACGTTAAGATTTTAGCATTCACTTATAATTACTTTTACTGTTAATTTGTAATTTCCTCTCTCAGCATATATACTTATGATAATATACTATATAATCACAAAAAGTTTCACCACATGTTACCTACACTGTTGGGAGCATATGACATTTACATATGTCTGAATGCCTGAACATGTACATATATGTGTTATCTTTGAGATAAATTAAAAAAAACAACAGAATAATGAAGGCATCTTTCAAGAGATGACATGCTGAATACATATGCATTTTACAAAGGCTTCAGATGTACCTCTAAATGATTTTAATGAATACTGAGGAGCTGTGGAACACGAAAGAGAAAATAAGATTGACAGTGGCTTTAAAAAGGAGGAAGCCTTTTTTCTGTGTTCGCTAATGCTGTCTGTCTGACAGTGACTGTCATTTGTAAAGGAACAATGTTGTGCTCTGTTCCAACAGCTACATGACAACGATGAGAAGAAATACTTCAGTAGTTCTAATGATGGACCTTAGAAACAGCTCAGCCTCAGACAGTGGGAGACTGAGCACCTTTCAGATAAATAACAGGTTGGCCAAGACGCTCATACACCATATTCTATCAGGCACACCATTCGTGTGCCTACTGTACAAACATCTTCAGACAATCACCAGCCCAAACAAGTGCTCCTCTGTTTACCAAATGCATTGTGAGGTCTTCCTCGCTTTTTTCCTACAAGATAGGTTTTCTGCACTTGCTTTGAATGAGTATTGTATTCATCAATCAGAAAAAAGTTTGAAGTACAAAAAGGGACCTTTCCATTAAACTACAGCTGTCTACCTTTCGCTGACAACACAGCCTTGAACCCACCACCCCAACCTACCCACCCACCTTTTCACTGACATCAAACAGAACCTCAGACCTGGTTCCATAATGCACATGCTATTTTTAACTAAGCGTTTCTAATAAGCTGCTGGGAAGCTGTAAATTTTTCATATGCAAGCACATATTTCCTTTGTGAAAACACAGAAACACACTTATTTGGTGATTAGCGACTGACAGAGGGGAGGAAAGGAACTGAATATGCTTGTATCAAATTGCATGCCTTTCAAAACGCAGGAATCCTAATGCGAGGAGTCGTCTTCCTGTGCACCACAGGTATGAGTGAATTATTAATCGGCCAGCTCATTTTAATGCTTTTTAAAGTGCTTTATTTTGATGTGCTAAAACATACTTTTAGCCATATTCAGTCAGGCATGCATATCATTATTTCTTCCATCAAAGAAGAGTGTCGCCCTTTCAAAGAGCACAAACAACTCAGCCTCATTTAAAATAGAAGTTCGAATATCAAAGACATTTTACAAAGGCTGGGCTTCAAACACTGTGATGAAGTTTTTTTTTTGCTACACTTTATAAAAAACTTAGGTATGCAAAAGGTCTGAATTGTTTTCCAGCTTTTAACCTGACTAGTGTAAATCAAAACATCCTGCAGTAACACAAGAAGTGAGACAAGTGAGCAGCATCTATCCAGGCCTGTTACTGTTAGGTGTCATTATTATCAGAAATCTCTTCTATTGAATAAGAGATTTCTTAACTTTCAACATAGCTTTTCTAACACAGGCATGCAAAGTAAATTGTGCATAAGAAAGAAAGATTTTACCATATTTAAATTACACTGATTACACGGTTTCAGAAATCTGAATACAATCAGTATACAAACAATGATGCACATACAGTGTACAGTATGTGTCTAAAGTGTTAGACACTTTCTTTAAAGTTGTGTTTTAGACCATGTTTCATTCACTTCGAGGAGATTGCACAGTTTGAAAGGTGGCCATGCTGTGTCTGTGTTAAAAGTACTGTCACTGTCAACATATTTTTTTACCACTGGCTCAACACAGAGTATCAGTGTTATTAAATTAGCACCTATACTGGTTCTACATTAATACTAAATTACTTTAATACAAAAACTGTTTGCTTATTACTGTTTGTCTTGCTTATTACTTCTTCTAGCTACAGTGCCACCAACAATACAACCACAATTGGCTGTGTAATTCTACTATCATCAGTGCTGTCATCTTTCATTGTAAACAGTCGTTCTGTACAATATAGGGCCTTTCAGACAGACCCCAATCATACCAAAACTCAAACATTACTCAAGGTTTAGGATTCATTGTTTATAATTGTTAATATTTCACCATGTGGTGTAGTGATTGTAATAATTGGAAACTACACACAGACATGCCTTCATGAAGGGTTGACAATGTATCAATGGCGAACCATTCAAACTGGAAACAACCAATAATTTGAAAACATTTGCAATATTAGAACCTAAAATGCTTCCAAAAATGCTCAAAATGCTGTATTTGTTTTAGGAAATGCAGCCTGCTCTTAACTAGTGATTGTTTAGGAATAAAGCTCCTCCCCTCACCCTAAGCACAACCCCCTGTGTAGGATTCATCACCTACACCTGTCAATAACGAGGTGCACAGATAAAAACCCTCCTGATCTGATAACATTAAACACAGGTAGGTGTTCTCTGTGTTCCTGTGAGTGTGCAGCAAAGTTGAGAAGGGGACAGTGCTATCACATGTGTGTACACACATGGCTCAGTTGGAATTACGCATAAAGGCCCCTCTCTTCATGTCAGCTATTGAGCAAAGACAAAACATGTGTCACATGTCACCTGAACATTTTACCTAAATTGACAGTTTATTCTATCTGATAAGATTAAATGCCTGGAAACCTACAGCCTTTGAAAACTAGAAGTGGATTTAGGGAGTGTTTGATGCTTAAAAAGGCTCTTAATTTTTTGTTACAATATGTTTAATTTAAGTAGACAAAAGGTTGTTGTTCAGCACCATTCAGGTACAGACCCACATGTTCCCTGTGAATAGTATTTCCTAAATGTGAGTGGTGTAAATATTGGCCTTACCTGTCCCTTTGGTGAGCTCCTTCTCCCCCCCACTTTCTCTGTCTTTGGTTTGGTCCTCCTGGTCTGTGGTGGTCTCACTAGCAGCCTCCACATCCTCACTCAGCTCTCCTGAAGGGGGAGGGAGGACGGGATATGTAAATTACCACGCCATCAGAATTGGTGGAAGCACTTAAAGGGACGGCAGCGTTTTTTTCTATAGGAGCTTGTAACAATTACATATGCTGACACACAGTTGCAAGGCTAGCAGACAAAGAGGGCAGAATCTGCTATCTGTCCTGTGCTGTCTGATCATCACTGTGAAATTTTTTTTTGACAAGAATTATAAAATCAGAGTCGAATTATAGGGCAAGTGGGCAAATATTTTGTATTATTATTATTTAAATTATTATTATATTTGTATTTTATATTGTACTGAGTGGGATTTCTAATTTTCCTCATGTAATCAAGACCATGGCACAAATATGGTTTCCTCTGTTCAATGTGGAAATAAAACTGCGTAAAAAAGCACACATGTGGTCTGAAGTGGGCAGATGGAAAAATAATTGTGTGAGCAGTATCCTTCAAGAGAAAGACCTTATACTAGACAGGCCCCCATTCTTTTTTTAACACACATGAACACAAACACACACATATATTACTGTCCCCTGCTGCAATCTGCTAGGTTACTTACCAATACAAGCTTCATGTCACTTTTTCTATCTTACTTTTGCAAAAAGAAAAAATCATAAATATTTAAAACTTTCAGAGCCACAATTCATTTTATTTTTATGCCAAGCCAAAGGCAGAAATCCCCTGTAACCACCTTAAAAGCCTCAGCTCAATATATCAGGCCATTTAGGAGCATCGAAGTCCAAACAATGGATATCCGATAATGCCATTTGTAAGTAACACACAGAGGAAAAGATAGCAAAAACAGATAATAAAAAGGGCATCAATCTTGTTTATTTCCCTCCAGTGCCCCCTGAACATCCCCTTTGCCTGTTAAGTTTGTTTAAAAGTAGTGGGACTTGCATGCAATAGCATTGATTTGACAACAGTAAACTAGGCCGCAGTCAATAGGCCCTATCAGTTATTACACAAGTCAGCTAATTCTCAGCAAATGTACTTAAATGCTCTTTTGAAAATGCTTTCATGCTCAGGTCTCTACTCTATGAGCTATTGATATATTGACAATGCTACAACAGCTACTGAAATATCCTGTTCAAGTATTCAGCCCTGCAGTCATCACACAACCAATCTTAGCTCACCACATGACTACCCACAGCCAAAACCACTTTTATGATGTTACATTATCCCCAACACTCACTGTTTATCATGTCAGTTGTGAAACATTGCATACACTGTATATAGAGGTTGACATCGTGTTCCCAAACTGATACGTGTCATTACCACTCATCTCTGAACCATCTCTGGCTATTCTCACGGTCCCTTTTCTGATGACAGGTCATACTCATGGATAGAATATTCACAAACATCTCACTTTTTCTCCTGAAAGGGTAAATAGAGGTGCCTAATACAAATTCATCATGTTAAATATATAACATCAATTTTTAAAAAGGATGGCTATTTATAAGTATCTACAACATATTTTTCTATTTTTAAGGCAATATAAAACTGTCTTGCTGGTATCATAGGAGGTGTTTATTACCATAACAATAGTTGTATTATTTGAAACACAGCATGCTTTTACATATGGGGTTCATCGGTTTAAAAAAAAAAAACAAAGTCAATGGAAAAAAACCTTTGTATTACTGGCAGGACAGGAGCAATATCCACTTCCTGCTTGCTGATACAAATGCTGTAGGAAACAGCTGTGTGAGCAGAGTGATCGGTGTGTGGATTGTGTTGTTACACATTATTGCTAAAAGCTGATCCTGTGATCCAATGATCCCGTGTTTAAATAAAGATATTTAGAAGGGATGACTGGCTCTTAGTAAAAAGGATATTTAAGTATTCCCTCGATCCCACACACATGAATACATTCTTTTATTTTTAACCATGTTTCTATTATGTTTCCAAGGCAACCCATGAATTCCATCCAGTGCAGCCCATCCCAAGCTGGTGAGGTGGATCTTAAACATTCCCAGAAAACCAGAGATCTCCAGCCGAGTCCCAAAATCCTGTCTAACTCCTGCCTGCATAAATCTCCACAACTCTGCGAGAATTAGAATACTGTACAGCTGCATAGGTGCCCAGATTACAAAATAATCCCCAGGTAAATTTTCTCACCTTTAAAAAAACGGGGCAAGGTGTCATTTCTTAGCTATGTGACACTTGTAGTGAGACTAATTCCCCACCTACACATTAATACACACTTTGTGCTTAAACATTACTCCGATAGGCAGCTAACATCTAATGCTATTCAGCTTTCCTGTACCCACCCCCAACTTCCTGCATGTGCAATGATATTTTTTCTACCTCATGTTTTCAATACTTCTTTATTTGAATGTTTAATCAGCGTATATGACACTTTCAGCACACACAACACAGAGCCCCGTCCATAATTTATGCAGAAATGCAGACATTTAATTCCAGGAGCAGCGTTACATTTTTAAGTGGCAAATGGCTTTGCCTATTCCTCGTCTCATCTCCAATGGTTTTACAAAATGATTAAAGCCAGGCTGACCATAATTAATGAAAGGTCATGAGTGGCCTAAGACTAGGATGCAAATGGAAGAGACACTAAAACTGTAGCCATAGATTAACTCTGAAAATAAATGAGAAGAAACACTCAAAGCTATGGCAGCAGGCCATTTCTAACCCAAATCTGAGATATGTAAAGGACAATAGCCTGAAGGTTGTCTTCTAATTAATTGTCTTCATTAACCATCCTAATACAATGATATGAAACAGTTCCATTAATCTAATCATGCAAGCTGAATAAACCCATTGCCGACACAGAGATTACACTCATTTGTTCTGAGCATATAAATATCAGCTTTGCTCTGCCAGTCACTCAGTGGGGACAGTCCATGGGCTCTCTGTTCCAGCATCTCGCAGACAGACACACACACACACACACACACACACACACACACACACACACACACACCATACAGGAGCTTAGCAGTCTTCCCCTCTTGTGTTTTGCCAGTGAGTGCAGAGGCTTAATAAGGCCCATAGGTGTCACTCTATACAAGCTGGGAGAGAGCAACTTGCTCACACACATTAATGAGGTGCGGGGGAAGGGGCCCGAGCAGCAACAGACAGCAACACACGGGAAGGGGGAAAGGGAAGAAATATGTGGAGATGACAAAAGCAGATGCTATGCAAGAGGCGTCCGGTGAAGATGAGACACTGAAAACGGCAAGATTACCTTCAAATGAGAGACAGCAGCCTTCCTTTCCCCTGAAGAGCAGTGATTACACTAATGCTAATCAGACTGACAAGCACAAACGGCCTAATAAATAATTGATGGTAACCACTGCACTTTCCAGTATTCCATCCCAGACTGTAAAGAAGAGCAGCAGCAAGTAATAATAGTCACTCTAGCTATCTTTCACTAGGTCAGGCTCCTCCTCCATCCTCGGCCTCAGCAGAATACACTGCTATGATAATAACTGTCTTTCTCAAAGTACAGAATTCCAGTCCTACCTGAGAATGGCTCCAGTATTCCTCAAACAGCAGTGACAGTCTGCTCTTTTTTGTTGCATATACAGTATCTCAGTCAACAGCACTGTCTTGTCTATCTCTCTTGGCTTTCGTAAGTCCTGGAGAACCAGCGCGGGGGCTGAGCTGAGCTTCTCCCTCTCCCCGGCTCTCGAGTACTGGGAGTGAGGGTTGAGCTCTGCTTCTCTCTGGGCTCTTGTGTGGAGCAGTGTGTCTAAGCTCTCATTACTCTCATTATGATTATTGAAGCTGTTGTTATCATTTTAACCAGGTGTCACAGGACCGCACTGTAAATCAGAGAGGTGTGCTTCCCCCACTTTATCCAGGGCCGGACAGCTTCCTTTTCTTTAACGCTGCACTGTCGGATAAAAAGCAATCTTATTTCACACTTCACAGACTCTATCTTTCTCCCCTACTTTTTCTTTTAAAAATGCCCCTCTTGCTCCCCCCATCATCCCTTGCACCCCTTCCTTATATCAAAGTTGGCCTGACTCTGGACTAGAGGGTGCAAAATGAAAGTGACAGGAGGGTACCATGGGACAATGAGACACAGGACCCATGCTGAGGGCTTTCATGCATTGTCCGCTCCTCATATCAGCACCTCTGCGCCCCATACGCAAGACCCCCTTTTAAAGCACAAGGAAAACACTACCATTCCTCTTAACCCCCCTCCGGCACACACACACACACTCACAGAAGCTCCCTCCTTACGTCCTCATGAGCTACCGCTCATAAAACCACAACAGAGTAAAACATGCCCACAATCTAGCCAGAGACTAGAGGGGCTTTTGCTTATTAACAACCAATGAACCACAACATGGTATTATCAGTAACCATACTGGCCACTGCATTACAAAGCATAAAGTTGAGTTAAATGTGGACAAGTGCTATGCTGTGCAAAAAATGCATTTTTAATGACTTGCAAAAGATTCATAATGATATGTATGTTGATTAACCTTATGTATTCCAGTTGTATTAATTTATATGGACTTCAACTTTAAATTTGAGACACATCGAAAAATGCACACAGTAAAATTTAAAATGAATGAAAATGTAGTAAAATACACATAACTGCACATCAGAATCAATTTAGTAAAATGTCAGAAACACACCAAACAGTAGACCTGCCTCACACACAAAAAATGAAAGTGTATCTGTCTCTGTACTCTTCTTTTCACACTTGTGCTCTCACTCCCTCTCTCCCACACACTTTCACATTTTGAAAGGAAAGAAGAGCTACCTCAGCGCTGCTGGTCGGAGTTACATGTTAGATTCCTGACCTGTCTATGGGGGGGACTCGCTGGCCTCTCCCTGCTGGCCCTGCAGTGACCTCAGGATCTAAATGTGAATGAATACTTTGTGTCTCCATGGGGCTGAGGGCAGGAGGGGAGAGGATGGGAGGCGGGGGGTAGCGGAGGAGGAGGAGGTGCAGAAGATGGAGGAAGGGGTTAGGGCAGCTAATAACTAAAAAAACTTTAAACGGCAAGTTAATCACAAACAGCAGTGATAGCTCACACTGCCTTAGAACAATATCGCGGCAACCCCTCCTCCACCACTCCACTGCTCTCCCAGTGGTGCCTGCTCATCAAACCAGCCCCATAGGTCTTCCACGCAACACTTAATTTGATCCCCCTTGCCTTTCAAAGTCACTGGCCATTTTAAAGGACGCTCAGCGCAGACAGTTCACAAAGAGTCACGCATAGAAGTCATCATTTTCAATAGTATACTTAAATAGAAAAATATTAATTTAAACACACTAAATGTGGCTTATTTGACTGCTTTTTTGTTCTCTTGATGCTTTGTAATTTAGGAACTGCCATTGAGAACCATGTAATGTATTAAATACTTTCCCTAAAGTGTTATCTCATGGGAAATGATACTAATTAGAAATACTTCTCGTGGTAATGGCATGTTTAGATACATTACAAATAAAGTGGATAAAGTGAGTGCTGCTCTAGTTCTTTTCTCTTTGTGTTTTACTTGAGTGATGAAAGAGAGGAGGATCTAGGTTAATGTGGCTACACAGGGAGTGAACATTCAGGGACTGCTCACTCCTCTGCCCCAGCTGACACACACACACACACACACATACACATTCCAAACTGTGACTTCCTTGAATGTCCAAGATGATGGCCAATCACTAACACGTATTATGTCCACAATGGAAGATGCAGGCTGTACTTTTCCCTGCTAGAATGGTGGGCTAAAAGCCTGGGTAGGGAGCAAAAACATCACTGGGCAGTGCTCTTCCCATCTACTCTGCCTGAGGGACATTGTCCTGCACAAAGAGTCACTCACTCTGCCTCTCTGCCACCCCCCGTCATGCATTTATGCTCGTCGTCTTCCACTGCTGCCTCCTCTTAAATCAACCTTCTTTTAATAATGCATCTTTTTTCTTTTTCCACAATGCTTTTACCTATTTGCAGCTATTCAAAGGGACCAACAGAATTGGGGTGGGTTGATAGTGTGTAGGGGTGGCTGAAGGGGTGAAAAAAAGAGGGGGAAAAAGCATCACTGCTGTCATGAAGGGCAATCACATCAACTCTGAAATATTCACCAGTGGGTTGGAAAATGCGATGGTACAGTTATGACAGACGAACAGGCGACTCCCCCCTCTCTAGCCCCCAGTCCCCCGCTTCCTCTCCATCAGGGCGGAAGCATGGTGGACACTCTGAATATGTATAACCCGGAAAATGTATTGATTTTTCATTTGGCAAAATAGGGACACAAAAATCACATAACCTGAAACTGTCACAGCTCTTTTGTTCATAGCTCATCTCTCCTGATGTTTGGCTTTTGCCACAAACTCTCTTTAATTACCAGGTACAGCGAGCTTCAGAGCCTTTCTCCACAGAGACACAGCCACATACAGCCTGCTGGGCTTAACAAGACAGCCCACATCTATTATATATGACATACACCCAGCAGCTTTTGTTTCATATCTGACTAATAAGCGCACTGAATATGACTATACCCACAGTTTGTTTTGTTATTATACACAAGATACAGTGCAAAAAGCTTTCTTGAAGAAAGCCTTCAAAATTAAAAATATAGTATGCCACATTAAAAACTAATGCTGGATAGCCCCAGCATTTATTTGATGTGCTTTTCTGAAGCGGTTCTGCTTAACATGAAATTCTATTATCGATCTCAGTTTTCCCAGGTAACAGGCAGGTGCTTGTATGTTTGTCTGAGTGTGCACACTTGTGTATGTCTGTGTCCATTAACAGGTACTTATCTGTTTATCTCTCCTTTTAGGCACTGCAGACCAGTACAGTGGACTGTCTGAAAAAGATCTCTGCCTGTCGATTTATCGAATGCACCATTTGCATATCTTTGTAGTGCATCCATCTGCCTGTGGACTGTTCTGTGGAGGTATTAGCTCAGAAAATCAATGTTGCCATGGTTCGACGTATGTAGCGTCTACCTCGGCGCGTGTTAGGAGTCCGGCTCACAGCTCCCACATGGTTCCTATTTACATGAATCCTGCCAGCAGAGGCTTTCCTGCCGGTCCTTCAATCTGTGTAAACTTACACAAAGTACACAAACAGCATACCTCTCCAGAGTGGGCTGGTTTGCCATCCTCCTTGATGGTCATCCTACCTCGCTCTCCATCCACAGCCCAGGGCCTAACCGGCTGTTTGTTTATGAAAGCGTACGCCCAGATAAAACAGAATCTGACAAGGTTATGAATACCAATTTTGCTAATCAATTTTATTTAAAATATAAAATATAGGGTATCATTGATGTGTTTGCTCTCAAAAGTTTAACGGCCTGCTAAGTTTAGATGTTTCAGGATAGTTGAGAGGAGAGGTGGAGGGTGGTGGGCTGGTGTTTGATCTTATTTATTTATTACACTTATTTTTATTTATTACATCATACAGCTGTACAGATATACATAGAGACAGTGTGTGTGGGGACCTTACTATGGATATATATATTTTTCTATTCGAGACTGCAGTGGATACACTGGGCAACTTTTCTTCTAACAACCACCCCGGCTGGTTGCTCATAGCTAATTGCTAAAGAAATCCAATGATTACACTGCACAGGCACTTTAAAACATCCATGAGAGTGCTACCACTTATTGAAAAAAAAAAAACTCTTGCTACCTCTATCCGTTCAGTTATACAAATCAAACACAGGGAGCTTTCTTTCACCATTTCTGTTCCTCTTTGCATAGCCCATCCATTACTTTCACATGAAATATGAAAAGGCAATATCCTCTCTGTGTTTGTACTGAAGCGTAATGCGATTGTGTTGTCATTTATAGGAAATAATCGCAAACCTCTCTTTCATTTTCCAGTTCAAATAACCATGAAAAATTAGCCTTCAATGTCAGGGAGGACAACAAAGGGATGCACACAGACTATTGCTTCACCACCGCGCTTGACATTTCTCCTTAATAGGAAAACGGGTGGTTGTTTCTATCTTTCTTTTTCAATCTATTTCTTTTTGTAACCTAATTTTTTCCCTAATTAAAAAGTTCTGCAGTCAGATCTTTGTAAATCTTTCGTGCATCTTTATACAGTGTGTAAGGTCTATATGTGAGGAAGGGTTGGAGAGTTAGAAAACTCTGGTCCCATGGACACTGCACCATGCTCATTAGCACCCTTACCCCTGTCTGCTAATGGCTACTGTTGGAGGGAGATGTCGCCAGACAACCACTACGGGGCCTAGGTCGCCGTGACTACCGTCCAGCAGCTTGATAGATAAATAATTCAAGAGCTATCAGACTCCCTGGCAGCAGAGCAGTCCCAAAAACACACACTTAGAACACAGCTTGTAAAGGCCTTCCTAACTGATCAGCATTTAGCCCTTACAAATGATGTACAACCAGATGTCTGTACAAGACCCCACACAATTAGCCTTAGCAGTAGTCAGAGGATCCTTTTAATTTAGAAAAATCTTTATTTTCAGTGTGAGCAGCAAAGTAATGGTAATTGCTTTCTGTATTACTGCCATTAAAGGCTTAATAGGCAGGTTGTTTTCCACTGTAATTATGTACAAAATAATCAACTAACTTTGCAGTGCAATTATTGGAGATGCATTTAACCAAGTTTATGTTTTGCTCGCAACAATAGGTTTAGAGAAAGCGAACAAAACTGAATATCAATACTGCAAGGTGTATTGTACGTATGTGAAAAACTCCTCAATATTATTTTAGTTTGTGAGGAAAAATAGTAGCACAGACCATCTCCTCTAAAGTGTCCATATGTGATTATCAAGGAAGACATGTCAATATTTGAGAGAGGTTATGTCTCAATCCAAAATGAAATATAAACAAACATTTACTCAGAGCATCATATATTTTTATAATTCCCAAAAAGGCTGACAATAAAAGCTCAAAGACTCCCAGCACAGGCTGCATCTTTCCATGAGTTATGAGGTATTTCTCTTTAAAGACTCAGTGTTGTCCTCTTTTTCTTGTGACTTCTACTCGTCACTCTTTGGATTGAAGATAGGTTAAATGAAAACTATATCCAAACTAGATAACAGATCACAACTATGTCTATTCAAATGCAGTGTTATGACTTATGGTTAACATAATACTTATTTGCATTCTTTTAAAACTGAATTTCATCTGCCAGTATGGCTTGTGATGCATATAATGAAATTTTCTCTCAAAAGGCTAATGAAAAAGACTCATCTCATGCAATTAGCTGCTTCTTTATTCACTTCTTGTAATGTATTAATTTATTATCACATAATTCTGGCAGCATCATTTATTTATTTGATTATGCACTCACCTTACAGCCTTAATTACAAAATAGACTCTGAGCCAGAAGATGGGATGCAATGGACCAACTCAACCATCATTTAAACTAGTTATCCTTCTAATCTCAGTGGTATATCCAGCCTGTATTAATTTGAGCCCAAGCAGTATTCCAAATTGCTTTAGGCATTCAATTTCACCTGAGATTTAAAAACGCCATTTCTGTTGGAAAGTTTATTCAAATGACTAGGTTCTATCACTTGTTCAGTTTAGCCTACCATCTCAGAATGGGTAAAATTTTCTTTATAACCACAGATTGATTACTGTTGATTATTAGTAGATAGATCTATCAAAATAATAAATCTATACAGTTTAAAGGAAACTTGGTTTTGTCTGATTCTTCATGAACCTGTCCTAATACTGTGAAAGTGGGCTGAAAGCTCCTAGAGGGGTGGAACCACGCTGCCCACTGTGCTGCTCTCCAGAGAAAGAGACTTGGAGTGATTACAGTCAAACACTGCTACTTGGTTATCATTGGCTCAGCAACAGGAGAGGGAGAGGAAGAGACAGGCAAGGGAAAAAAATTGAACTGATGATGTGGCTAAAACATGGGCCAGCTGTTCTAAAATGACCAAAATGACTAGTAAGCCTGGTACAGTTCTTGTAACATTAACCCCATGCTCAAAAAAGAACAAAGAAAAAATAAAACCCACGACACCCCAGTAGCAATCACTGAGGCCAAAGACCTTTAGGATGAGCACCATGACTGTCTGATTTCCACTGACTACAAGACAAACGTTTACAACAAAGTACATTCTTCCCAAACACTGTGAAGAACAGCTCCGTAGGGGAAGAGATATTATTAAAGAGACATTTCAAATGGCCTTGGATTCTGAAGTGGAGACCAATTAAATGGCTTTGCAGCTTCCATTTTGTGCCAAGTGAACAGGTATGAGCAGAAGGGGAGGGGAAAGATTTGATGGCAGCAGGGAGGATGAGGGGAGAGCACACTGGCAGGTACGTGGGGTACCTGATTGGCCCATCAGCAGACTCCTCTAAATAGATTTTTAATTTATGTGCATTACATCACATCACATAATTCAGCTTTTACTTTTACAGGAAACAGTTATGCTAATGGTCTAAGGATCACATTTGCAGCATTTGTAAAACGCAGGGTTTTTCTACCCGCCTCCTCCTCACTTTAGTGCTGACTGTGCATATAGGCATTGAAATGAGCAGGTCAGTCAGAATTGTAGAGTCCCTAGCCTCTCTAAGGCATGGTCAGGGACTAACAGGCCCTGCCCTATGGAGACCAAACCTGCTGTTAAATTGGTTCCTGTGCTATACCACAGCTCACATTTCTATTGTATGCATGACTGTGGTTGTTAGTGTTGCTGTTGTTTTTATAATGGGTACTGTTATTGTCCTTGCTGCAGAAGACTCTACTTACTCATTAGCCAGAGGTTGGCGAGTTAGGGGTGAGAGCCCAATAAGGTACAAAATTAATTATTCATTTCAGTGGTTGGTGTTCGGGTGCTGCTATGGGGCCTAAAGCAGGGACTCTAACTAGCAGAGGTCTGCCTCTGGAGGACTGCTGGAATAAACAATTGAAAAAATCTTATGCCGTGGGTGTCAGTTACCAGGAGAACGCAAACACTAATCACTAATCATTAAAACAAGCTGCCTACAATAATATGGCTCTCTCTGGATTCATGGTTGTTCCCCTGTGTACTGATCCAAAATCCTAAAGCTCCATCATGTCCTCAGTCTAGATCCTGCTTCTGGCTTATGCATGGCCCCAGATACAACCCCCTCCTCTCCATTCAGCCATGGCCTCTGTTGGCTCCAGCCTGGACCAGTGGCCTCCTGAGAAGGCTGTGATAAGAATTCATTTCTTCCTATTATGTACTCTTGTCCACTGCCTCAGTTCATCAGTTCAGTGCAACCAAGTCAATGAAAGGGCCTGTAATGAAGCAATCAGATGCAGCCTGGTTCTCTAGGCCTGGCACTCCATTCCCCACTCCCAGACCCTAGCTCCTAGCAGGGTGTGCGTTGGGGTGGGGGAGGTGGCGAGGGGAGAATGGACACAGTCTGCACAGAGGCATTAATTCAAGACCTTGCCTTTCATAGACTGCAGGATAAGCTGCTCTCACATGTGCTTCACACCATGTCTGCTGTCTCCTGTGGGTTCAGAGAATCATCCAGTTTTAGAGAGCCCCATTAGTTTAACCAGGCTTTAACATTGCCACTAAACCAGCCAGTCAGGCACCTGTGAGATTCTATTCTCGAGTTACCAGTTACAATGGTTTGATGGAGCTCTCTTTCTTCATCTCCCTCTATCTGCATCTAACCTTTTCAATCCATTGTCTCCACTGCCATACCTTCTCTCCTGCCTCCACCTCTTACATCTCTTCAACATGTGGAAACTATTATGGGGAGTTTGGGAGAGGAATGTATGTGTTGAATCTTAATCGGTGCCTTAAAGTAGAGGATTCTTATCCTCCTTTGTCTTGTAATGCTGTGAAAGTTTCATTTCAAATTAAAAAGGGACTTTTTGATCTACCTAATATTGTTTTCTCTCCCTTCAGGGGCTGGAAATGGTTGGCGTTATCTTTAATCAGCCTCCCTTCCATAACCTCTCTTATACACACACACTTATACAGTACAAACACACATGGTTGTAGTATTTTATGGTTATGGAGTGGTCAGGGTTCAATTCTAGGGTGCCAAGGCCCAAAAAATATAAATAACAGAGTACAAAAAGAGGGTAGACACTCAGATTGATAAAGAGCAACAATGATGCTTACGAGTCGCTAACACACCTAAAGCAGAGATAAACTTGGACTCCATGTCACTTTAAACATAAGGGGTTGCCCGAATCCTATATTTCCCCTTCATCCATTCCATCTGTACCTCCTTTTCCACCCTCCACAGTTCACCTGCTGCCAGCTTTGGCAGAAAGACCCTGAGGCTGGATTCTACCTGACAAGAGCTCCTTAACAAGCAGCAGTCATTAACCTCAGGAGCAGGCAGCTGCCATGTGATGTAGTGCACTCGGCCTGCTGCAGAAGGGCCCTATTGATCCAAGACATACTTGGTGCCTTCCTGGATGTTTATAATCAATATGCAAATGGCCCACGGCATTGATTCAATATTAATTTTCAATTAGGGAATTCTCGGGGGGTCCTGAGGGGTCAATACGGAACCATTCAGAGCAAAGGCTTGAGCAAGTTGCAGGCATTGACGTTCCTCTACCCAAGACAACTTACTTACTGTTTATTTAGCCTGCCCTGCTGTAAGTCCCGATTAAGGCTTCGGATAATAGGCAGAGAGACAGATGGGCCTTTCTGCACCTCTGCAGCACCCATTACATAAACTGGATTTTGGTCTAAAGGGCTTGTCCCAACTAATAAGTCATCATCTCACACTTAGTTAAATTTCTTATTTTGTTAAGTCTGTTTAAGTAGGAATACTTGAAGCATAAAAATGAACTTTTCCATGATCTTACTTGCTTTTACGTGTTCACAACAGCTCTCCCCTACAATGTTAAAAACAAGGGATACATTTATGAATGCATTATACATGCCTACATATTGTTCCAACTTATTAAATTACTTATTAAATATACAACAAAATTAACACATTTAAGTGATGCTTGTGCCTTACTCAACTAAACAAACATATTTTTCAGACAAGCTTCCATAATTAATTGAAACCAACTGCAGCCCACATGTAATGCTCAATGAGTGAAAAACATTTACTGTAAATAGGTAGAGGAAGGCATGAAGGGTAGGGCCCGAGGGTAGGGCCTTGCAAGCACCATTACTGTCATTTATTAAATACCCTATTTTTTTCCAAAGTCAGACTTACAGTATAGCACCAGTTGTCACACTAGAGTTTCTCTTTTTTTCCTGAGCAATAGCTTTGCACTAAAATGCAGAAAACTTAGTTTTATTTACATCACATGAAGATTTGACGAATTAACATGTTGAGCAATGAATGAGGTAATGAATTCCAGGTAATTCTTACTTTAAATTCTTACTTTAAAACATAAAAACAATAGTATTGATTTATAAGCCTGCTATTATTCATGTACAGACGGTGTCTCTCTAAGCGAGAGCTCTGGTTTGTTACTTGGGTTGACTTGTTGCAACTGTCAAGACAATCAGGCTTTTCTGGCTATAGACACGCACTAAAGACATGTTCTTCACCACATAAACTACACTGCACATAACAAATATAATTAGAGGTGTAATAATTACATGGTTCTGGAGTTACTGGCCAACAAACATTTCGTTATTTCACCGTCATCTATGCTATTGGTACATTTGTTTTGTTGGAGACCCTAATTCTGTACCTCCGTGATTGCAGTACAGATGGATTCAGAGAAGATGAGGAGGAGTTGGAGATTTAGGAGACTGAGAGAAAGAAGAAGGATCTTTCCAAAAACAAAGTTTTAGCTCTACAAGCTTGAATCCCCATATAAAGTAACAAGATGAATTGGATTATGTTAGAATATGAAGCTATGACTACTTTAGGTATAACTTCAAGGCCGAGGCAACAAATGATGTAGTCTCATTTATATTAAATATGACTAATTTTAAAATGTATTTTCAATTCGTTTGATAACTTTTACAATCACTTGACAATATTTTTTTATCTAAGGGGACTTTCCTGGTGTGAATAGACTGGGCCAGAATGCAGACTTACAATCGGTGTATCATTTGTTCTTTTCACATTCAATTGGGAAATCCAAAATCGGAAAACAAAAAATCGATTTGTTGTGTTATGAATCCAAAACAACAAAAAAACAAATAACGGCTTGTTTTTCGTTCTTCGATTTTATGCTAAAGTCAAAAATGAAAAATGG
Source organism: Coreoperca whiteheadi (assembly GCA_011952105.1). Classification (NCBI taxonomy): domain Eukaryota; kingdom Metazoa; phylum Chordata; class Actinopteri; order Centrarchiformes; family Sinipercidae; genus Coreoperca; species Coreoperca whiteheadi. The sequence goes on from CM022485.1 coordinate 17,004,658, forward strand.
GCCCGATTTGATTTTGATATTTAATGTGTCCAATATGTGTGACTAGGAAGTTACTGACTTCTTCGTGTGCTGCACTTGATAGCCTAACTTTGCAACAAATACACTCGGGCAATGGTGCTATCTGATTAAATGTAATGAATATGAGCTTGAACATCAATGCTGTGTACCACTGGATGTACTGGCAACTATCACTGAATTACTTTGATACTGAAGAAATCTTAAAAACCAGCGCATTCTCAGGCAAGTTTTAAAGGGTTCTTGTCCCAGTGCATGCATACAGTGAGTTACACTGTTGTTACACACAAATTGAAACTTGTTTTTTTATCCCAGAGTACTTTGTTGACGCCCCCCCCCCCCCACACACACACACACGCACACACACTTATGTTGATGTTCAAAATCATATTTATTTCATTAAATCAGGTACAGCCGTCACCCAAGTGTATTTGCTGCAAGTTTATCAAGTGTAAGACACGAAGAAGTCAGCAGCTCCCTGGTTACACAATTAGGACATATTAATAGGGGCGGCCGTGGCTTGGTGGCAGAACAGTTGCCTCCCAATCGGAAGGTTGGCGGTTCGATCCCCCAGCCATGCGCCGAAGCATCCTTGAGCAAGATACTGAACCCCAAAATGCTCCCGAAGCTGTGCCTTCGGTTTGTGAATGTTCTCATATGTAAGTCGCTTTGGATAAAAGCGTCTGCTAAATGACTAAATGTAAATGTAAATGTAATATATTTGGTCCGTGGCCCAATTTTTTTATTTCCTATTTTTGACTTGAGCATAAAATCGAGTACGAAAAATAAGCTGTTATTTCTTTTTGTGATGGATTCATAAATGAATAACGAAGTAACAAATTGTTTTTTAATTTTCCTATTTTGGATATCCTATTGAATATGAAAACAACGAATCATACACGTATTCCTTATAGCCATGGTAACTCACAGAGCAGCATGAGAAAATTGCTAAGAGTATAAAAGAGATAACCTGGTTGGACTATTTGCTGTGCTTTCCTGTAGATGCATTGCCTGAGGTAATTGGTTTAGGGATAACATTAATTACCACATTGCTCATTAATGGATGAAGCCTTTATTGGTTCCATTGATCAGCAGGACCTGTTAGCCATCATCCTAAGCAATGGTGGATGTAACAAGCTTACATATTGGCATATCAATTAATGCAATCAATTCCTGTCTCGCAGTTGCCATTCCCCCTGCCTACCCCACCCCCTTCCAATCACCCCTTCTTTCTCCTATCATGTATCTGGATGGCCTGGACAAAAGGCCCACGTCAAACCAAAGTTTATTAAGAGATTTCCTAACTGTTCCTTAAGTTGAGGTTGTTGCAAAGTCGACTGATTGTGCTGATGTCAGGGTGCCTTGGCAAAACATTCCTCTGATTGGCCACTATTAAGAGTAGTCCAAGAGATTACAGGATCTGAAATTACACACAGGAGGTACTAACATACAAGTAATACACTACTGGGAGAAAGAAACTGCAACTGCTCTGATACACATGCTGTAACAACTGTAGTTTGATATTCTAACTCCACTTTGGGCGTAGTTTTTTAACCAAAGAAATGTGAGTTATATTTTACCATACATAATTAATTGCTTCTCATATGGTTATGATTGAAAACAAATGCATATGAAAACATTACAGACTTAGATTTAACTGTTTTGTAGTGTAAGTTGTTATATCTTACATCTTAAAGTGATACCAGAATCCAATCCCCAGATTTGATGTGCAGTAGTGGGTACTATTTCATTTCCATTTGTATCACAAGTTGTGCCTTTAACTTTATTCTTCTCAGGAGAAAAAGCCTGCTTAGTTTCAAACTTTCTTTTTTATGTAAGATCAATGTGAGTTTTAAGGAGTCATTGATTACAATTTGGAATTCTCCTTATGTCAAACGTGGTCCAAAGGGGCGACTGACTTCAAATACAAGGCTGGTGTGCCCTGGTATAACATGGAGAAATGGGTAAAACATCAGGAATAAATGAGGGAGCAGGGTGTGATAACTGAGAGCACACCATGACAAAGTGGAGGGATTTACCGTTGGGCCCGCAGAACTTCATTTGCTTAATAACAGATCATTCTATAAGAAAGTGGCTGCTTTGAGGGGGATATCACCCACCGAGGATGTCTCACTTGCAGAAATCCTATTTGAAGACAACACCTTTTGAGCGCTCATCCTCCTCCACGCCTAAGACGATCAACGCGCATGACAGGCCCCATTAATATGACGCCCTGTGTAACCTTGCTCTTTCTCCCTCTCTTCGAACAGGAACAAAACTGATAGCCAAGAAGGAGGGGCATTATGTTCTGACTGAGCATGTAACGGGAGGGGTGGTGTTCGTTTTGAAAAGATGTCTTACATATCCTCCTCTGAGCCACCTGGAGAAACATCTTAGGAATTGAGTGAAGTAAATGGAAACGGGGTGGGAGGCAAGTTTGTGTGGAATCATGTTGGAGCCAATATTGCCCTCTTTGATGAACATCCCCTGGACAAAGAGGCGTATGCAAAAAATATCAGTTTTTTGCATTGGGGTTGGGTTTACTCACCTTTGACTCCTATTTCACACAATCTTTATTACATCTATAGTCCCCTGACCACAAGATAACACACATTACATTTCAGATAAAACAGACAACAAAACCTGACATATATAGACATATAAAGACAGCACAACCGGAATCCATTGGAAAAATCTTTGGAATGAAATGCATTTTCAGATAGGTAAGATGATCATGACTGCACACACAGAACCCTTGGTTCACATATAAAAGCCTAAATTCATGTCCTACCTTTTATCAAATATCATTGTGGCAATCTAAGCTAAATCTATGCCCACTGCACTGTGAACATTATTTGTTTAACAAGAACATATTCCATTGTAGCTACAATTAATTCTTAAATACACTATGTGGAACATGCCTCTGGTGATTACCACTGCAATTCTGTGAAGGTCACTGAGAGTGAGAGGAGACAACATGTTTGTTGGATGGTGTTATGTGTCGTTTGAGAGACCAGACATGCAGGCGGTTAGTCGGACACCCTTTACTTGCTCGATGCGGGACCTCCTGAAGGCCCCTGTCCCCAGAGCAACGCACAAGTGGGCTGAGCAATTAACAATTTCATGCTGATTGCCTGAAGCATGTTTTGCTATGCCATAAAGATAATAGCATGAAGGTTGCAGCGGCAGCAGCCCCCGCTCACCCCTCCTCCGGTGTTCCTCTATTGCTTCCATCTCTCAATTCTCTTCTGTGCAATTCACATGTTGGAATGGTGCTCTGCCTGCTTGCTTTATTAAAGACACTCTCCCTGCTTAGAGGGCGCATTTAAGAAAAAAAAATATATAAAGATGACTCCCTGAAGAGTAAACAGGGATGATTATTAAAGGGAAGGAGAAAACTAGAGTCTTGGTCTCCCACTGGCATCTTGATTTGAAAGTCTAATTTGGCAACTGCACACAACAGGCGTGCAGGTAGACAAAACAAACAGGTTCCATTTCCCCAGACAAAGGGAGCATGCTCAGAGTGGCTGCTGGTGACAGCCCTCATCTTCCTCATTCTCTTCCCCACCATAGCATGACAGCAATCTACTCTGACCATGGAGCTCACTGCTGTGCAACAGGAAAATCTGTGCACCACTAAACCTGCTATTCCTCTCCAGCGCAGGGCATGTAAGAGTGCAAAACACTGCAAGAACATGGTACAGAACATGAGACATTTCACCTCAATTACTTTAATGAATGTGAAGTTAAAACTGAGAGCCTACATTATCTTCATTTCACAATTGTTCATCTCTATTTGTCTAGCAAATAATAGACAATTATGAGGCTTTGAAAAAAAACATTCAGTGTATTTTTAGAGAATTTAGTATTTTCTATTGTTATTCTACAATAATGTGCGTTCTGCATGAAGGAAAAAAGATAGACCCACACCAAAGAAAACCCCAGCCACCATTACTAATGTGTGGTCAACACTGACTGTAGCACAGTGTCCTCAGCCTGCTGAGCTCACATTAACCATATACTACAAAGAAGCCATGAATTGCTTTATTTTTGAGCTGAAGTGCTGCCTTGATATCATTAATGATGTTCCTAGGTTAATGAATGCAAATCATGTTAATGCTGCATCTTTACGGATCATTTTGCCAATGTGAAAATGTATTATTTTTGACTGAGATGTCTTGAAATGATTAGCCATTTCAGGTGTGTATTACACAGGGAGAAGCTTTCTATTACCCACTGTTCAGTTCACTTTGTCACTAGTATCATAGTGGTAATCGGCACCTGGACACAGTGTGCATTTCATTTTCTGAATATGCCAGTGAAAAGTTAAGAAGAGAAATTATTTTTGGATTAAAATACACTATTAAATGACTGACTGCATTAAGACTGACAGTCTCCATTTTCAGACGGCCACAATATTAACAATCTACCCCCATTATCATTTTTTTTACTATGTGAAAACAAACCCTAAAGACATAAGGAGGAGCTGTGGACAAAGGGTTGTGGCACCAGCCCCTTCTGCCCCTCTGGCCCGCCCTCTCTGACCCCCCCCACCTCCCACGCTTCTGGTTAACCTTCCACCCCCCCTGACTGTGTGTGAAAGTCCAGCTGGCGTACTGACAGCCTCGACACCTCAGCTAAACATGGCTGCATTATAGGCCCCATATTGTTTATGATATGGGGCCTGTCATTAATTTGCATTCTTAAGTGGCACACACATACATACACACTTACCATGTGATAAGGAGAAACATGTTTTTGCGTCAATTTATACGATGCAATGTCACACCCCCAAACCCAGACACACCAACAACACACACGCACACACTTATAAATTGCAGTCACATCCCCCTGCTAGAAGGGGATGATAATTGCAGACGGCCAATAAATTACTGCTGCCTCCACATCAATTATAAGCATCACGTCTGGCAATGAGGAAAATGAGATCTTGTGACAAATTTCATGAGGCTTGGCTGCCCAGCAGCCTTTCTTAACATGCTACAGATAGCAATCCCTTATCTAGTCTCTGTAATGGGGAGCTACGGATAGAGAGATGGAGCTGCAGCCATTTAATTAAAAAGTTGGGGGTAGGGGGTGGAGAGGTGTAATTCATTGAAAAGGCACAGGAAGGAGACAAAGCCTTTGTCTCCAATACATATTTTGCTCAATATTGTCACTCATCAGAGGCCAAGCTTGTATCTCCTCTGACAGCAATTCAGGAGATTTTTTCCCATCTTTGTGCTTATCTCTCCACTATTTTCTTCTCTGTTTCTCTCCCTCTCCTTTCCTTGTTTTTTATATTTCCCAGGAGTCCACTGTTTTCTCCACTGGGACAGCTCCAGCTTTTTTTTACGAATGACTGCGGTGGACAGACAGTGGCACTGAATGAAATGGCCCCTGCACCTAATTGTATTCCCACCTGGGGAAAGCAGGCAAGGGCGGAGGCTTCAAGAGCACAGCAATGAGGATTTATGGCAGATGGGGAGACGGCAAAATAAAACACCAAAAGGGATGGCTCTTAAATCTCATTCCCAGTGCAATATTCATTGTAGTTACAATCGGGTGTACTGATAGAGCATTGAAAAAACGGCCGCTGTGTTCAAATTATGGCTGTACTCTCTACTAATATTTAACATCATTAGAAAATCATTAGAAAACCATCATAAAACCTGGGATTATGACCAGAGCATTAAACACAATGATTATTCAGTGTGTTCCTTCTCCGCTTTGCCTTGGAAATGAGATTTGCTCTGCTGCGGCTATGTAGGGGAAAAGTAAGAATATTTTTCATAATTACTGTAACATTTGAAAAACATTGGCTTGCGTGAATTACTATACCATTATGCAGTTGTGTTTGTCTGCCCAAAAGCAAAGTTTCCAATGAGGCTTTGCATGGGATACCATTAATGCATTTTCATGGGGGCATGAAGAATGCCAATATTTTACTAAAACTTAACCTTACAAAACTACCAGTCATGTGGGTAGCAGAGAAACAATCATTGATAGCATGCATATAAAAAGTAAATGTAAAATATAAAAAGATATTCATTTTTCTCGCATTTTTGGCTGCATCGTCACCATGATGATACTACAATGTCAAAGGTGGTGAGACATGAGAGGGACAGCCACAGCTATGGTTTTGTGAAACCACAAACCATTAACTAAACTTCAGTAATGGATAACAACTTCTCAAGGAAAATGTGTAAGAAAAAAAAAAAGACATTTAGCAAATCGGGTTTAAAGGCTGCAAGTAAGAGTGTATATATCTTCTACTGTACTCTGATGTACTACTCTACTTGAAGAAAGGGAGGGCCAATAGTGTCAGAGTTGAGTCTTTACTTTTTGGGATTTCTCGGCAGCCCCATTATCAAGAGCAGCCATCAGCACAAAGATAAAAGATCCTAATGGAGCTGGCCCTGGTGGAGATGAAAGGTGCAGAGATGGCACACTGTTATGAATCTCTAATGCAGCCCATGTTTCTAAGGTAATGACTGACTCTCAGGGCCCTTTCACAGGCTCCCCTGCTTAGGGCCCAGGCGATAAAGGTCTCTTATTCCTTGTCACAAAGTAGTAAGGCAGTAAGCCCATGCCCCTTGCTCTCATTGGTTCTGGAAAACATCCTAAGAAGGGTTTTTGGAAAAAAAACATTTCTGACAAAATCATCTCAAAACAGTGGCACGGTTGAAAATAATACTCCTTGTCATCACTGAATTTGACTTACTACTACTATTTCTACTCCTCATATGAATGGTAGTCCCTGTGATAGTAATGAGAAGTGGCAGATGGCATAAATTTGGTGAAGCTACAGTATGTTGGAAATAAACATTTCACTATCTTTGTATTACACAGAAGACAGTAAATCTTTTTCATACTTTCAGATGCTGAAATATGCTTGTTTTACAGTAGGTGAAGACTATGAACAACATATTCTTTTTGGGTCAGGGTGAGCAGAAGGCTAATGTAAGAGCAATTCCTTGTCAAGCTTTTTGGAATAATTGAACTGACACTTATGAGAACCAATGTTCTTTTGAATGCATTACTTGGCAGATATTCTGGCTTTTGTCCCTTAAACTTTGCCAGCAAAAAATGATGCCCTTTGTACAACAGGGAGAGGTGAAAATACATAGTGAGAGAAAGAGCAAGTCTTCTCTCCAGTCCCTTTCACAGAACCTAATGGATTGTGAGCACTTAATGCATTAATCAATCAATATCTCTCACTGTACATCAACAAAGCGACCAAGTTATGAATGACCTTTTTAACAAAAAAGGACACTTTAATGCACACAAGATTGCTCCTAGGTTAGTAACTTGGGCTTCGGTTTTCATCACACATGATTACACCTACACAAGGCACAGGGCCATTAACAGTGCACTAAATATACTGAGGTTAATTGTTATACAATTTGCACGTGGATTTGCTGGAGGTAGTGAAAGACTGTAACCTAGGTCCTACTACAGAGAGGCCTCATTTATTCACCTGCAAGCTGCTGTTGACTAAAGCATATTCTTCAAGACAAATGAATTTAGAAAACTTTAATGAGGGTTAGCGTTTACTTTCTACATCATAACAAAAATGTATAATTTATTTTTTAATTTTTTCCTCTTGTGCATTATAATCCACTACCAGTAACAGGTTTGGTCACCAAGCAACATAAAAATTGCCCTGGCTGGCTCTGAGAAGACATCATGAAAGGTAAGTGCTCTTCTTTGTAGTATGGCTCAAGCACTAATTTAAAGATGGTCCCTATCTGTAGATAAAAGAACATGACACAACTCTCATTTGAAAGAGGAGTCATTATATGTACTGGGGTTACACTCCAATGGGTGCCCATTGAAAGTCATTTTTAATGTTACACCACTGTCGAGGTCTATTCAATAATCAGAGTCAATCAGATTTTCAGCTGTTTTGTATTGACTGATAGTGACACAGGAAAACATAAAACACAAAACATAATTGTTCAATTATCTATTTATGATGCTAGAAACTACAAAGCATTCATTGTAGAGTTGCAAAATCTTTTGGCAAGACGGTCTGTGAACTCATGGAACAATCAATTCTAATAATTTCTTATTAAATGATTGGATTCTATAAAACTGATAATAAGAATATCAGAATATAAATATTCTCTTGTCAGGGCAAAAGTGGACAACAGACAAAGCAGAAAAAAAGGGTGCCTGTCCTTCTCTTTCTTTATCTTTTTAGTAGTGTGGTTAAGAAAGCAGGACAGGAAGGATTGAGGATGGTGATGGTGATTGTGGGATAATACAGGATAGAAAGAGAGCGAGGTTGAGGTAATCATGATGGGGGGCATGTTTCTGAGTCCCTTCCTGAGCACTGGTAAAGCGTGGAAGTGAAGCGTGGAGACAGAGTGGAACGGACAGGAGCTGACTGCAGAGAGCCAGAGAAAAGAAGAGCCCAGAACAAGAGCACAAACTAATGCTATTGTGGTCAATTCACAATGGGTCCTGCAAAGTGACTGCAGAGGGGCCTTAAACAAAGAAGGTATTGCCATTTGCTCTCCCCCAACCAATTAGATTATTTTTGCCCAGTTTAACATGACAAAAACAGAGCCCATTTTTCCTAATTCTGGCTGCCATACTGGCCCCAGTGCCACCTTAAATCGAGTATGCCTCAGAGTGCTGGCCTGTCTGTTAGAGTGACAACGAATTGTGACATGGATTCAAACACATCCACTGTGTTCTCCATTCTACATCTCACACTCACACACATCTATGCCCCATCTCAGCTTTCCCAAGTGCTTGAAATATTCAGCATATACATGAGAGATACTCATTTCCAGAGAACACCCAGTCATCGTGCACTGCTATGGTTAATCATTTTCTGTTTTCTTTCACTAAGAAATAAGTGGACTTTTTTTTTTTAAGGAACAGAAAGATTTTATGTCCCCATGCAACCATGTTTTCTGTGGCAAGAAGACACTGTTCACTGCAGATTACAGTAAACGAGGTCCTCTTGAGACAATCACAGCAAAGAATATGCTTCTCATAATAGAAAGTGAAGAGAGAAATGGGGTAAAAACACAAATGAGCTGATGATTATGTGCCTCAAAGTCATTTTTAAAAAATTAACAGCTAAACTACAGTATAGTGTTTGCACTGCAAATTGTATTTTTGTCATTCTATTTCACCTGAGAATTCATATTATTGATTTTTTAAACCAATTTTTATATGTTTTTAAAAAATTCTAAATTAAAATTCATAAGTCATCAGAGAAATAACTACCCAAACCTTTGAGCCCTTGGCAAAGTGTGCTTGTGTTTTAATAGTTATCTTTTGTGACAAAGTGTTAAAAAATGCTAGCAAGGCTAAATAAGATAAATGAATAAATTTATAACATGAACACTACTTGTAGTTAATTTCATACTTTGATGACAACAAATAACAATCATCCATAAGGTAACCATCATTGCCTAAAACTAGTTACAGTATAATATGGTGGATGTTAATAACTGTCAAGGTTCAGCACAATGTAATCAGCGAAAAAAATGCATGTTACATAAATATGTAAATGCTTAACATTTTACACATCTCTCCTCGCATACATGGGTGAGGATTTTAGTTGCTGCATATAAGCATATTAATGATTCATCAACAACCACAAGCAACTAACAGCATAGCTCATGTTCTTTTGAAATGATTGTTGATCTCTCTCATAAATTCAGATTACACACCTGCGTATTTCTGGACAAACATCAATATACTCCTTTCAAACTGGCTATTCAGTGCACATATATCATTAAAATATTACAACTTAAAAAACAATGCCATCTGCCTTTTGAGTGGAAACTGGAAAATCTTTTAATAGCAGCACTTGGTCTAACATAGCTGCCTAATGCAAAAAGGACCAGAAATTGCATGTTCTTCCCTCTTGACTGTGCAGCGCCGTTGAATTGACTCGATATGCTCTCCTGTATGCTTACTGAGCAAGTAGCATGAAAATTGACCTTTGCTTGCTTTCTAAACAGTGGATTATTTATCTTCCTGCTTCAAATTGGTCAGGGTGGGTTTTTCTGCTGTTCCCAACTTATTTGCCTTTTCTCTTATTGCTATATACAATGTGTTTGCAAATTTGCTTTTATGTGAAAATAAATCTAATAATGTTAAGGGATCCACAAATGAACATGCAAAAAAGTGTAACACAGTAAAAGGCATAAAATCCTTGGAAATTGCAACAAGGTTTAGAAATCATTATAAAATAAATATGCAATAACCATTTTGAAGACAATGTGTAAAGCAACAGGAAATTCAGAAAACAGACCTGATAGTTACCCTTTGCTTATTATGTAAACACAAATAAACTTGTTTTGCCCTTACTACAACTAAAGGGCTCTTTTACCTGGACTTTGCGGTGTTCAGCGTTAGTAAACTAAGCACTGTGACATCTGTCACAAATGTGAAAACTTTGAATTCTTTACTATCCATATCTGATTAAGGGGATGCACGTCTTGCCAAACACAGGCAGTTCTACGGAGAGTAAGTAATTAAACAATATTGCTAGTACATAAACATCCTTTGCTCCAAATGGACAGTGCAAAGAACATATCCACAGCCAACTTATAAAACAGCAGCGACAGAGCAGTGTTTCCATCCAGACAAAGAGAGAATGTGAGAGAAAGGCCATCAATTGGACCAGGAGGGAAACCATAATTCTGACTGAGTCACACAGTAAGAATGTCCAAGATTGTCACAAAACAAATACTATTTTCTCTCAGACATCACTAGGCAGCCCATCACATCTGTTAACATAGAGTCGGATTGTAGACTGGACTCCCGCAAAATCGAGATTTCCTTTCTTTAACTAATAGTGACTTCACTGCTGGTCAGTCAGTAGCCACCACACGCTAAGAGACGCAGTGTTGTATGTGTTCAGCTCATCAACCATAGTGTTCTCCACAACACTTATCCCAGGATAACCACTATCTTTATGCGTGTCAGGTTTATGTGATAATTCTCTGGATGAAGGGAGACACAGGCTCCACACCTGAAAGTGCTTTGCAATCAATGGCAGCCTACTGCGGCCCAAAGTAGTGGCATCCCAATCGAAGTGTTGTGAGAATTTCTGCCTGTCGCTGATATTCAGCTACATGGGGGCAAGGGGGACAATATTTCTGGAAACTAGACAAAACCAGAATATTTCCCGATATCCATCTGTGTAAAGCTCCCTCTAATGTCATAAACTACCATCGCCAACATACAGTAGAGCCTCCCTCCCACTCATATTATCCTTTGGTGTTTTTCACCAAACTCATCCATTTCTCTTCATCCACCCTCCTCTCACCCTCCTCAGGTGGTGTGTAGTGTACTGTCAAGCACAGGGTGAATCAATGACTGGTGCTCACGCCTACAGGTAAAGGTTAGAAAGGTTCACTATTCTGCACTTCTCTCATTGCTGCCATCTGCCTGGGTGCTTTTAGCTGATGTGGTTGAGGCACTGGAGGGGACTCTTTCTGCTAATGCACTCAAAACATGGACGCATGTGTGTGTTTCGTGTGTATCCTGCATGTGTCTGCATGTTTTTTGTCTGTACTTGTCCGTATTTCTTCAAATAAAACCAACACAACATGAATTTGCACAATAAGCAACATACACACGTGTGTACTTACACACACACACACCTACACTTACGCACACTCTGTTCACTACTCATGCCTATCTATCAGAGAGTGGATAATGAATCACAACATCTGTGCTTTCAGCCAGTCTTTGTTTCATCTGCCTTTATTCTAATGGAGCCTTCGGAGTGTGAGGGCAACATGCTGTTGGATAGGGTATCCTTCACTCTCTGGTTTTTGTTTTGCTGTCAGCGAGGCCGATCGTCTCTGCTGGACCCAGGGTGAACGCATCCATAGCACAGATCATGCCCTTTGATCCACCAGCTCTCTCTGGGGGGCACAAACAGCCTTATTAAAAATGGCTAAATAAAACTTTCCTAGCCACGACTCGATAGTTCCCAAACTTTACCCCTGCTTCTTCTCTGATGCAGCCTATGGTCAGATTGAGATGCTAATTCTGACAGTGAGCAGCACTGTTCACCCAATACCAAAATATAGTAACAAATGAAGCAATCTAAGAGTTTAACAATTTATTGGTTCTAGTTCCAAGACTACCTGGCATACACTTGCACTACAATCAATATCATAGATGAGAACATGCTGGATGTAATATGATAATCTGCGCCTCAGGGGGAAGTTCAAGTAAAGAGCATTCAGAAAACTTGTGAAAAAATAAAATATTATTACTACATATTACCAGTAAAGAAAAGCCAAACAAGAGAAAAATGTATCTGCATTGTATTGCAACCATAAGTTATTTTATGAACATATGCGTTGTAGAAAATGTGCTGGTTATGCATTTTTTGACAAAGACAGTCAACCAAACTGGATTTGATAATGAGGGACAGACACAACTGGCTCTAATTGTAACCACATTTAAAGAGTCAGTGGAGTCATGTTAGTTACACTTGTGGAGAAGTATTTCCAAGTAAATGTTGACAAAACCCTACATAATATTCTCTAATAAGAAAATTCAGCCACTGACACATTGAACACGAACGGCAATGAAAATATTTTCAGGATGAACATTAGCCCTATGCTCTATCAAATACGTTCTATATAAATCACTCATTAAAGAGTAGAAACTATCTCACACCCCTCCATCTTAAATTAACTTGTTTCTCCTTCAACTCATGTACCTGCATGGCAGTGACATGACTGCTGCTATAATTAAAACTTATCACAACCATAATGTCTTTGTCATCTAATCTATTCTCTCCGCCACTGTCTGTCTGTAACCACAGACTTCCCACCCTCAGCCCTGACTGACAGCCCCTGTGGAGGCTGTGGTCACTCCGCATGAGTGACATGAGGGGCAGCAGGACTACTGCATTACCGCTTTCCCCTCCCTCCGAGCTCCTCCTGATCCTGCGATCCAGCACCTCACACCACCTCTGGTCCAATATCCAGCAGCAAAGCCTCTAGGCCTGAAAATAGAACTCATTAACACGTTTAGTAAGTACAAATGAGATGACTGTCTCCTGATGGACTGTCTATCTTTTGGATCAGCTTTCAAGGAGAGTGTCTGGTAATGACAAGAGCGAGGGAAACCAATATTATAATGTGCTGCCAGTCTCCTCTGAAAATGGGCTTGATGACAGGGAGAGCCTCTCGCGTCCACACATGGCCTGATTCTCAGTGCGGACACCTATGTGTGTGCTCATTTATGGGTATGCGAGTTTGCAAAATGAAATCTGGCACATATTTACACCGACATGACACAACTGACAGTGAAATCACACACAGGGCATAAAACATACAGGGCACACAGCATTAGCAAACTCCCCAAATACAGCATTTAGAAGGTTCATGTCCTAATCTTGAGAGACATTTGCTTTTCTTGTTTTAACATGACTCATTGAATTTATCACTTTTCTTACTGTCTCTTTCTTTCTGTATATAAACACACTTTGACATTTATGCTGCCTCTGTTCTCCTCTAAGCCAGATCTATCGGACAGGCTGGCACACACGGACCCAGACTTTACCCACCTCCCAGCCTGGGGGCAAAGCTAGCCAGTATTTACAGAATGAGGGTTCAGTCAGGACAGGTAGTAAACATCTGGACACAAGACATTTTTATTCACAGCCTATCCCAGAATAGAGTGGTGGCTTTCTGGTCAATTTGCTATTACAGGATGAGCCAGCAGAGGAATTCATACCAAGCTTGTCCATAAAGAAGGGGGCACAGGGAAAGAAAAGAAAAGGCTTGTGTTAGTTAGAGCAGCAGGGCCATATGAATGCTGATAAACTAGTGGAAAATCCATAAAGCCATCATTTTGGCTTTTTAATAAACGTCTAGTCTTTTGTAATATTTTCAAAATGAAAAGTAATGTATTTATGAATTTCCTGGCACGTTCTGCGGACAGCAAACAATTTCCTATGCTGCCGTTATGCCCTTCGGACAGGGATTAGAAGGCAGGCGACTGACGGAGGCCTGACTGAGCTGTGGGCCCTCTGGGGCCCTACTCATCCAGGCCTGTACAGTCCTCATCCTCATATCCACTCTGCATCACCAGGGCAATAACAGCCTTTATTAAAAGCGCATTGCAGCAGTGTCTGTCTATACAACTTACTTTCAGATTGCCCATAATGTGGCATGTAGAAAGGGTCTGGTGGTTAGGGGCTACAATATCCTGTTCCTGGAAAGGTTTACTTTGCATTTTAACAAGCATGAATAAAGGAGGACATTCCAGAAATGGCTACCGTCTGTTTTGTTCTTGCCTGTGGGGAGCAAAAGCTCAGACTATGGCCCTTGCATGCCATCAGAGCGTGGCCTGGCTCACCTCTGATTTTACCTGGCTTTAACAGCTTTAGCTTAGCCACTGGACATGAACAGATAGCTAGAGTATGATAGCAGGGGAGAGTAAAGCCCTGTTAATATTGCAAGAAAGCAGTTTGAAGCAGAGGATGAGACAAAAAGATGAAGGCATGGTTGAATATTATGCATATTAGATATTAGGTATGGTCATTTTGACAGACCAGATGCTGTATGCCATCGTTCAATCTCATTGTGAGCTGCAAGGTGTTGTGCAAACCCTTAAATATGAGTGATTTTTTTCTATTTGCTTTATTAGTGCATTATTCCATGTCACAGCCCATTTTCCAGCTTTTTCAGACCACCTCAAGAATTATGCATCAAGCAGAGAAGAAGCGGGAGGCACGTGGGGAGGGAAGAGAAATGCCTCTGTTGTCAGGACAGGCCTCACTATTAGGTGTGTGACCCTGAAAGCGCACCCCTTTTAGCGAAACAAGTAACAGATCTCATTGGATACCAGTATTATGCAGTAATTTGCATGCATCCTTTCGTCTCATTTCCATTAAATAATGCACACAGCTCGACTGCCCAGTTTCTCAAACTGGTCATTAAAAGTAACGCTGATCTTAACTGGAGGCTTAAGTTCCACTTAGAAGCGCTCACTCTGTGGTGGATGAAACAACTGCAGAGTCAAAGTAAGATAACCCCTCCCCAAACCAGTCTTTGCCCTTGAATACCCAGGCCTCTATGTCTACACAGACGGGAGACAATGACTGGTGGCTGCCCAGGCGGCCCCAGCCTTCTCCTTCCCAGCCTCCTAGACTCACAGACAGGGATTTCCTCCTGCGATGAGAGCCAAGCCGTCACAGTCCAGCGATCAAGAGCCTGCCATCTGTGACTGAGGCAGATTTACAGCAGGAGCTAATCCACACTGTCAGCCACGTTTGTTCTCCATCTCTGCCTCCTCCATACACATACATATAAACACACACAAACGAAAAATACTAATATTTTACCCTTATAAAATGTTCTCTCTCTCTCTCTCGCTTTCTCTCTCTCTCACAACAAAGCAGACATTTCTTCCAGAAGGGCATCCACCCTTCAGTGCAATTTAACTTTGCCCTTTTTAAAAGCATGATCTCATTCTGTTCTATGCTCAAAAAATATCTTTAGTCGATTAAATGTTAAGAAATGAGAAACCTCAATGTGTCATTGAGTTATATGCCCTGGTGAACATCATTCATACGAAATAGGGTCATCATACACTAAAGTGTCGCACTAGTTCTCATATGCAAGCTCCCCAAACTCATTTTCCCCACTTCTTTTGCATCTGTTCCTTACTATTTTCTCTTTATATTGGTCTCTCTCAAACATACAACCCAATGATTTACACTGACAGCAGTCACCATTAACCCCTACACTTGACATCAACATGGCACTAGGTTTTACCTTTTCTCTTTAACCACTAAATAAAATATATTTTGTCCTCATGCTGTCAAACCAACTGTGAATGCTTTGTGGGAGTTTTAACATTTCCCTCTCACCTTCTCTGTCACATACATGTCTCTCTTTTCTATTTTCTGGGTATACCTGCCACCTGGTAATGAGCTGCTATCCTTAAAACTAGAGGCTAGCACTGGTGCAGACAGTGCATAGGTTTAAGTCAGTGCTGAGTTATATTCAGTGATCTCTGCACACAGGGCAGCTGTGTGGGGCTGGGGTCCCTCTGAGGCCCCCTTTGTTTCCCCACAGATAAAGGGTTAAAGAAGACAAATGGAGGCGGGGCCACAGAGCAACATGCCTTAGCAGCACATTTTTAGTATGAGCAAGAATTAAAACAATGCAAGCCTTAGTCTAATTGGAAAGAAACCGCATTTCTGCTGCCCTTGCTCTCCTCGGACATGCAGCCCAGAGGAGATGTGTGGCATCAAATCCCTACAGCCAGTGTTTGCTGCATCCTCATAAGAAGTATTAATATCCAAAGTTGTTAAGTGTAAAACACACCAGATCATGCATGAACAATAGCCTACATTAATTTAATTCCAATGTTGTCGTAGAAAGGTATCAGTTGACTAACACGTAAAGATCATGACTCAAAGACATTATTGTTTAAAAAGATTCTGGGGATTGTTTTATGTAAGAATTACATCATGCTACTATTTCATACCACCTCTCTGTGTAATGTTGTTGTGTATTTCATGATAGCTTTTTGGGTAAAAAGCAGGCTTCATATGTTTTGGGAGAAATCCCAGGCAGGCTACAAGCCAAGCACCTAGGGCCAGCAGAGTACCACTCGCAGGATCACAGAACAGCAGCAGGAGAGGGAATTACTGTCTAGGTGACCCAGAAATCCAGGGGCAACTTTGTTTTAACAAGCCAAGGAACGTTCCACCACTTTGGCAACTATGCCTCAACCACAAAAAAGAGCCCTGTGCCATAGAAGAGCTAGCGAAGAGGAAATTAAATATTAAACTGGGAGGGAATGGTTCAGCCCTAGTGGAGGGGTGGGGCTATGAGGTGGAGCGGCGCAGCTTGTAACAAGGAATTTGGGGTGTGAAATGGTAGAAGTGAGAAGTGTGGAATCAGCAATTTTAGAGTTATTGATTACAGATGAAAAGGTACGATCACTATTGAGGTATTCAATTGAGGTGTTTTTATTGTTGTTTTTTTTTTACACACTTCATTTAATGGAGGCAGAAACAAATGAAGATAGTGCTGGATATAAAACAATGGCCCTAAATAATAATGGGTCATAATCATTGGTCTTATGTTTATATGGTTACCTGCCTGCAGCTAATTGTAAAAGAGCAAAATTAATTTTTTCTATGAAGGCTTATAATTAATAAAACAAAACAAAACAAAAAATTGTACAACAGTAAAGCATTCCCATTAAAACTAAGCCCAACAATCATACTTCATCATCAAAACACACAATCAGACTATAAAGAAATTAAATCTAAAGTTCATCGACATGTCAATTTAAAATTCAATTCCTTTTACATTGTGTTACCTACTAGTGTTTTTTTAAAGTAAGTGAGGGTTATTGTAATTTGATGAAGCTCTACAGGGGAGAAACTGCCGTCTACGTATGTGTGTGTGTGTGTATGTGTGTGTGTATGTGAAATTATACTGCCCACTCACATCCCCACTGCAGGGGCCCATTACCTAACCTAAGGCTTGAATCCCTCCCCCTGGCACAAACAGTGGAATCTAGCACATCAAAGTTTAAAAGAAAATAAAAAGAGATTGATAAACACAACATCTGCTAAAACATTTATTTGCACACAAAAAGTAAATTCCCAACCCCCAACCATTTTAACCTAAATGGCCCTTCCTCTAGCCTTTGCATGTTCGCTTGTCCACTGTACTGTAGTCATTAACATATTTGGAGTGCAGCAAGCAGAAAGCTTAATTGTCCCTAATTGCTCAGCTAAATATGTTCTCTAATGATTTGCTTCAGATCTGTGACTGCCTTTTGCGCAATTTCCCGGCCGCTGGCTTCATTATCCCTGCCTCCTTGGAACAAAGCGTCTTCACAGGCTGGCCTTTTTTTCTCCTGCATAACACAGAAAGCGAGTATGTGTGCGAGGGAAGTAATGGTTCCCTCTTGGAGGGACACACAATAGAGCCCCTTTGTCAGGGCAGAGGAGTTAAAGTGATTGGAAAACCAAATCTCTGCTAAGAAAGAGTGTTAATTGACCACAGCTCAGTCTTCCTAATCAGTCCATAATAAATGAGCAGTCAAGGCACTTTGTTTCAGTCATGCTACTGTTGTCGTAGCTGCGTCTGTTTTTTTGGTGTTCTTGTTGTTGCAGCTGCTGCTGTTGTTCGGCTCCTCCTTCTCTGGCCTTAATGCTCTGTCTCAATATGTCTTTAATGGCTGAAAAGGACAGCTCCCATTAACAGGGACCTCTGTTTTCACTAGTGAAGGCAGGATTTGCAGGAATATTTTCTGTAAGTGATATGGACCTAAAATCATATCAATATCTAAAATGCATGTGAAAAATAAAGTTAGATTGTTCGAATCAAATTAAGTGACATAACTCCCAATAATGGTGTTTTTTAATTTTATCTCTGAATGGGAACCCCTCTTCTCTATTTACTTAGAATTTCACTTAGCTCTGTCAATGTAAAAATCATACTGTACTGTTCTAACTATAGTATACTATGGCAATGTACATTTGAGTTTATGTATTCATCTTTTGAATGAAACCAACAAAACCAACAAGACAAAAGAAAAGTAGTCCATATAACTAGTCCTAAGTCTATGGGGAGGTAAATGTAAAAGAAAGTGCCCAATTGTGAACGCAAATTTTGACAACTCAGGCATATAAAGTGTCTCAGTGGAGTGGATGGATGTGTTGTTATGTGTACAAGAGACAGAGTTGCATAGGGAGCGATATCAAGACAGACAAATATAAAGAGACAGGGCCACAGGGGCAGGTTCTGACCTGTATCTGAAGAAGGGCATTTGCGAATTGTGAAGATGGAGCTAAGGTCCTCGTCCTCCTCCGGCAGACCCTTCTGCAAGCGTTGAAGCTTCCTGAGGCTCTCACTGCGTTGGTGCTTCATGGAGCGAACATGCTGGATCAGGTTGAGCTTGGCCTTGGTCGAGTAGTTACACAGCACACAATGGTAGTAGCAGGCATCACCCTCCACCGCGTTTTCGTGCTGCTGCAGGTGCTGTGGGAGGGGATGGAGAGAGAGAGAGAGAAAGAAAGGAACACAGAGAAAGAGAGAGAAAGAGGTTATTGTAGATGGCAGATAGCTGGCTAGGTACCACCGACTCACTTTCACTCAAACAGTTGGCAAATGAACAAATCAATTCCCAATCACAGCCCTGTTGTTTAACATCCAGACCTCTTCCACTTCAGGACAACTGTTTGGACTGCGCACTTTGTCTACGTGAGTGTCTGTATCAGTGGGCTAACAGGACAGGAGAGGCCTGGGAACACGCAAATCTCAGCGGCCCAAGGGCAGGCAGAAATCGCATCAGCCACCCTTCAGAAGCCATGGGTCTGCAGCCTCACAGACGGAAGGGAGCATTGATCCCCTTCACTCAACAGAAGCCTCTCGTCTCTGAAAAGGAAACTCCAAACATCTGCTTGTTTCACGCATGGGATACTAAATATTGATCATGGTGAGTTAAATCCTCGCTCTCTCATGGAGGAAGAGAGGCAAAGTCAGCCGGTGGTGAGGCAGGAGGGGAATATTAGTACATTCTGAGAGAAACTGGAACACTCCACAACAGGAGAACAACCTTCAGAGGACAGGAAATCAGCACTACTATTGACCTGTCAACCCCAGAACTTTTTCCAAGACTCAACAGCAGGCCTAGTCCAGCCTTCAGCCCACCCTCTGTAGTGTCACAACATGCCTAACACCCCATAGTGACACCATACCACCACAACCTCTTGTCACACCACAGAGCTCCAGTCTAATTACCTCCTGCATGGCTCAATCAATGATGCAAGGCCAACACAATATGGTTTCGCCTGGCGTGAGCAACAGAGTTATTGACCACTATCCTAAAGCATCACACTGATTGTTTCTGCATGTTTACAATAAAAGCCTTGTAGAAATGTGCTGCTCCTAATATCAAACTCTGGAGTCTCACTGTGGATTTCTGTGGCTGTAATCAATGTCAATCACCAAACGTTCTTTTTATTCTAATCTTCTTGGCCCATATGTCTCCTGTGAGGCATACTGAAGCAAAAAATATAACTGTATATTGTAATATGTTATCCTTAAAAACATTTTGGATGAAAATAGATGCTTTTGAAGCCTTTAATACACATGTTTAAATGGTGATGACTGAGGCCAAAATGTGGATGAAACACCATTGAATACATCTAATAGTAAATTAATGCTCTAAGCATAACATCTGCTGTTTCTAACCAGGTAAAATGCACTGATGAATATTAACCTGCAGTACGACAAAGTTAATTACTCAAATCATTAACAGTGCTGAAACCTTGTGATTGTAATTAAAGTTGGGTTTACTCACTATTTTTGAGGTTTAATTACCAATTCTGCTTTTAGTAGTAGGAGTATAAACCCCCGTGTGTTTATTTACCTCATACATGAGGCTTACACTTAGATAAAGTTTCAGAAAACTGAACCATTCATAAAGAAGAAACTGAACTGTCCTGCACTGGATGGCCTGTTTGGCTGGCTGAAAAATGTAAAAGCAATGGAAACATTAGACATTTAACCACATTACACATCTAAATCAGGTGTTGACAGGCTGGTGAAAAAAAGTCCTAACAATATTATGGTTCCCCAAAATGCTCTTGTCCCTTTCTCCTAATGTTTAATTTTCTGGCAATATTGTAATATCGCTATGGGGTTTTCTGAGCTATTGTGTTTCATTCTCTTTGGTTTCATATTTCTCACTTCTACACCTAAAATGTGCATTAAGACACCGCTTCCAGGAAAAGGAATAGGAGTTTTTTCCCCCTCCTTTTTGTGAGCCCCACAGCTCGGTGTAATAGAGTTATTAGGTGATTGTAAAAGGCTCTGTGTCTCTGTGTGCTCTCTTTTCTCGCCTCGTTTTAAGCCATCCATGATGTCATGAATAGGTGTTGCTGAATATTGTGGGAGTCCTCCTCCTTCTCCTACTTTTCCTCCATGCACAAATATTGCATCAGAACTAAGGTAGAGAGAAACCTGAGAGACAGATTCAGTTATAGATAACACCAAATCCATCAGGCAAACCGCTTTTAGTCATAGCAGATGTCTTGAATTAAAAAGAGAGTTCTTGCTGCAAATGACTCAAGGCTCCAAAAATCTACAAGAAGACAAGTTTAAAAAAATGACAGCACCTGACCAAAACTTCAAAGCTAGTCTCAGGAGGTAGAAAAAAATCCTGGGAGTTTTATAGCTTACCATAAAAAGCGCAGGGTTTATATAGGAGTGAACCTGAGACCGCCTGCCCCAGAATCAGCCATAATTCACTTTAAACCTGACTGGCCAGGAAGATGGTCTCAACAGGGCCAAAACTGGCCTGCCCCAATGCTTGTAGCTCAGTCTACAATGTAAAATGGTTACACCTGTAAACCACCACTTTCACCATCTCTGCGCTGGCCATGACCCAAGGCAGTCTGGGGCATTTTAGAGTCAGTGATCGAGGTACGAGATCAAACCAGTGAGTGATCACTGAGGTGGCCCGTGCTCATTCAGTATTGCAGGGAGGAATAAGCCAAAATGATACCATAGTGCCTAGAATAACAGTATAGCTTGGCCCACGAGAACAAAAACCCTCTGACCATCACAAGCACCAACTTTCTCTAACATAGATTCTCACTGGATTCCATAACAATTATACAGGTGAGGGACTCCTAGGATCATATCTAAGAGCCCAAACACAGTATGGACGCAGTACACTCACAGTCCATCTCCCTCTGTGGTTCACACACACATGCATGCCTACACACTCACAATGTGAAACATAATAACGCATGAGACAGGGCCTATGTCTGTTTCCTATGAACCTGCAATGAAGCCCCTAGTTGATAAATCACCTCCAACTGGAGTGCAGGAATTTGGCGGCTTAATGAAAAAGTCATGTTGAGCAGGGAGGAACGGGCCGGCCTGGCTCTGGGGTTTCTAAGCGTCCTATCGAGGCCCCAACAGGAGGGGAGCTGTGGAGCATAATAGGGGGAAGCTGGCTGGGTCAGTGGTATGGATTTAATACCAATGAACTGTCTGGGAATGTATTTATACTAGTCATACAGGAGATTCAGCTGAACAACTACAAACTTCTCAATATACTTAGTTGGTCATGGTAGACATGCTATGTGTATGTGAACGTACTGTATGTGTGGTCTGATTTAACAGATAAGATTACATTGATTGTAAGTGCCTTAAAGGTGTCTTAAATACATCAGTCATATTGTAGTTATATTGCAGCGTTTTAAAAGACAGATGCAAGTCCTTTGCAGTTCGCTACTGTAAAAACCGTGGCTAGTTAGATGATAAATGGCTAGTTAAATGATACTTAGCTACCTTTGTTGTTGTATAGAATTTAAAAGACGTTCAAAAATACATTTAACACGATAGAACACCTTTAATTTGGTTACCCACTGAAAGGTCCAGTTCTAAGCTTTGTTTTATACTGTGGTGGTTTTCATAGTTTAAAAATGCAATCATGGTTTTTCAAGCCTCTCTCTTCCATGGAGCACCTTATCGCTTTCTGTGGAGGCTGAAGCAGTGCTCTATGCTTTTTCAGGTAAAGAGGGACAGGGGCGGTGTGGGCACCACCCCATCCTCTCTCTGACAACTCTACAGTGCACCTTGCCCTCTGAGTGGGCAATGCATGCCTGTATCAGTTTCACCACCCACCCAGAGCACTGCATACATCTGCATTTCCATCCACTTAAATGCAAAGTAAAAGTGCACCTTTAACACAAAACAGTGTGGTTGCTGAGAGAGTCCAACTAACACAAGATAGAGGTGGGTATTACTGGAAGGGTGGAAGGGAGACAGAGAGCCGGTAATTCCAAAGAATGGCTCCCAATGGAGCAGTATAATACAGCATGTACACGCAACAAACACATACAAAAGTATAGACAAAAAGAACAGCAGGAATGTACACACACAAATATGCACACATGCACATACAGACTCTCACACGCAGCCACATACCATTATGATCATACCCTAATTTCCACCATTAAATTTGGCAGTGCTGTTAATACAAAATTAATGCATTAAAACAGATGACTATCTGTGAGCTAAATAGCTATCAATTCTAAGAGAGCTGCCAAATTCCCTCTGTGAGAGAGCCAGTGAGTATCTGTTTGGATATTGCTTTGTAACTGTCTGCCTGATTCTCTGCACTAAAAGCTGGTGTCTGGTGTGTGTGTGTGTGTGTGTGTGTGTGTGTGTGTGTGAGTGTGGGCGGGTATTACTTATTTTGTGGGGACATAAATCTGTTTACACAGTCACATTGTGAGGACTTGCCTTCCGTATGGGGACAAAATGCAAGTCCCCATAACGTAAATCATTACATTTTAGGATGAAAACTTGGTTTAAGGTTAGAGTAAGGGCAAGGTTAGGTTTAGGCTAGCGTTAGGGTTAGGTTTGATCTAGTAGTGGTTATTGTTAGGGTTAGGGTAAGTCTCCAGGGAATGAATGTAAGTCAATTTAATGTCCCCGAAAGTGATGGAAACACAACGTGTGTGTGTGTGTGTGTGTGTGTGTGTGTGTGTGTGTGTGTGCGTGCGCATACGTGGACTTCATGGGAGCCTTACAGGGGTTAGAATTCACACCTGACACAATGCAATACACTGCAATAGAGCACACCAATCTTATATAAATGAGAAGATTTTATCCTCTAAAATCACAGAGGTAGGAGTCAGGTTTGCGCTATCACCTGAGAAGAAAATGTACAAACTAGTTCCTGGCTTGAGACATGTTCGAATAAGTCAACCAGCACCTTTGTTATTCAAACATAGTGATGTCATGGCAGCAATTATAACCAATGAGGTAACTGTATTTCATTCTGAAGGGAGACAATGTAATGTGCCTGTTGGGCTAAAAAACACACCGTGGCCAAAGGGAGAAGAAAACACCCTTGTATGGCTGAAGTCTCACTGTGTGACAGCTGTGGGCCATCATATGTATTTACTGTAGAGTATATGTTACTATCCTGTTGTGTGCAAATTGCATCCAAAAGAGAACATCTGAATAGGTAGTTACCCAATTGCTGCTTATTACTGAAGGTTATAAATCAGGATTAAGTTACATTCAAATGTGATTATTTTAATGATGAGTATTAAGTTTGGGGTTAGTGTCTAGAGAATGAAAATATTCTAATGTAATGACCCCTTTCTTCCCAGCAGCGGTTCTACAAGTGCAGAGATTTGTTGGGGACTTGATTCTCATAAATCTGCACTCTGGGATTCCCCGGCAACGTAAGCACGTTATTTAGGAAAGCAAAGCAGAGTGAATGGAGTCAGTGAGTGCTCACAGTTTGGCGTGTGATTCCCTGTCTGCCAGCAGCACAAACAACAGCTCCAACCACAGAGACCCACTGGGTGCCAAGTGCGGTGGCTGCTTTGAATTAGCCACTGCAAGCTGCAACATGCCTAAAAGTTAGGTTTTGGCTTAAGGGGACTGTGTATTCCAGGCCCAAACTGCCTACCTACTTCTTCCTGAACCTCATCCCCACCTTTGTCCTATCTTCTCCTTTACTCTTCCTAATCCCTGCCACCCCTCCACCGCATCCTCTCCCTCTGTCTCAAAGCCCATAATGTGCTAAGTTGCTTCCTCTACTGTCTTGCTGTAGAAATGATCCATCACTACCAGTGAATAAAAACAGGCTGCATATTTGTCTCTGGGAGGGAAGAAAGAAACAAAACGGACCTCTGTGTCGTAAGGGAGGGCAGCGAGGTAAAGATGGATTGCTGTAGGTGTCCTTGGAGAGGATGAGTTAACATAGACCTATGAAACAAAGTAGCCTGGGAGGGGTCATAGAGACACTTAAAAACAATACAGCTACTGGTGCTCCACACCCACCACTCTTACTTACTTTAACATTAAATAAAGCAATAATTATTGAATTCCGTTTGAATGAGTAAGATGCTAGAAAGTAAACAATGGGAACATAATTGCAGAGGGAAGGCAATCAATGCAGGCAGTCATTTGGGCCATGTTGATTGTGTAGGCTGTTGTATGTGCTCTGTGTGTGTGTGTGTAAGTGTGCAAGTGTGTGAACATTTGTGTAGCCGTTGCAAATATAAGGTGAGCTAAGGGGAGGATGTGTTGTGAGAAGGAGCTGAGTAATACACTCTCCCATATGCAACGCACAAAACAAGAGTTGGGTAATCCCTCCTTCAATAATGACCTAGGGCTCTAAACAATAGCTCTCAATCAGCTGATCAATGTGTCCACATAATTCATGTGCGAGTCACTGTCTTTGAAAGGGGAGGAGGAGGAGGATAAGCAAGCGGGCGGTAGAGAGATCAATGCCCTGTGTGGTGATAACGAGCCTGGGCCTATGCCCACAGGATCCCCACACTGGCGTCCAGGGTCTCTCTCATTAAGAACATTTGGATAATCATGGCTATACATACATAATGTGCACTTCTAATCATAGCCCGATAAACACATTTCCCCCCTTCTTAATGAGCTCGGTCCTGCTTTTGTGACACACAGTGATGATTCCAAAACAGGCAGGAAATGATGTCAATCCCCAAATAAGAAGAAAAAAAGAGTAAAGCAAATTAACAGCAAGCTGTTGGCCTCCTCTTTCAGTAGCTAATTAACAGCTTAACCTCCTGGTGCTTTTATGAAAGCCATGCTGGGAGGAGCTTGACAAAATTGCAGTACAATAAGTCTGCCTGCAGGAGGCGAGAGCAGGGTGGAGCCATGGGGGTACCCAAACAACTGTTACAGCCACTTGATGACATGTGTAATGGTAAGGTACCATCTGGAAACTGAATGGGGCAAATCAGGACTTGCCCTGGATGGTCTCTCCATTACCCACAGCACTGTGTCAACATAACAAACCTCCATTCTGGACAGCGGTGACAATAATTACTTGTACAGGGCTTTTTGATTTTCATTTTAGCAAAACAGGAGGCAAACAGCAGGCTGCGATGTTCAGATTATGAATTTGAATAATAGTTCATTGAATAAGGGGTTTACTAACACTCTTATTACAAGAGTAACTCCTGACATTAGGGAGGAAAAGAAAAGGTTCCGTGTTGTAACAAATCTATTGGCTGGGATAATGCTGGTAAGAAAACAGATGATACAAAAACAGGAATATCTGGAACACACCTGATTTTACTTCAACTTCTCAATTCTCCACCCTAGCATCTGGAGATTCTTTACAAGTAGATGCAAAGATGAATGCATCCAGAGGCCACTAATATTACCCTAAAAAACACTCCCTGTCTTCTGGTTAAGAAATTGGGCTGACATTACCTCTAGTTTCACAAGTCTTGTATTCCTGTGCTTTGTACTATGGATTACATGTTTAAGTGTACCGCTTTTTCAAATGCATCCTATGAGGGGTTAGTGTTTGCAATGCAAGTGTTTCGCATTAACCTGATATTAGGCTATGGACGTCTACAGCTATTAATCAAACAGAATCCTCTTGTACATCTATGACTTGCATGTGATTTAGAGGAAAATCTCAGGAGTGTATGAAAGGCACCGCAGTGGTTTTATACACAGAGCTATATAGGGCTATTAATGGAAGTGTGTGTGCATACAAGATAAGAACAAGATGACTGACTACCTAGATCTGGACTTGGCTGTACTGTAGGTCACTGGTGTATTAGTAGGGTAAAGGCAGAGGCAGCCCTGCACCTACACAGCTGACAAGAGTCTCCAACACCTCACTGCCTCCCATTTGTCACTTGCCAGCCAGACAATGGCAGCATGGCCTTGTGGAGACTCTGCGAATGTGGGTAGCAAAAACCTTGTTAGATGGAGACGAAGGATGAAAAAGAGTTTGGTGAGGGTGGAGGTGATTGAGCCCTATAAGAGTGAGGGAGATGGTGAGTCGGGGAGGGGGAGGGGTGTTGGATTAAGATACAGGCAAACACCACTTGAAATGATTAATGCAGTCAGTGAGAATTAAATTCAGAGCAGGAACATTACCCAAACACAATTAGTCCTCGAGAACAAACATCATACTATGTCGTGAATGCAGATTCATTGCCATATCATTGTGAGGGAGTAGCCATCAGAAGTCGAAAGGACTCTGGAGGTAAAACTTAACATGTCTGATGTAGCCCCCTAAAGAGTCATTGTTACCATTGTGTGTCCCCATCGCAACTTGTTGGCTACTATGACCCAAAAAAAGCCCTTAAATGTGCCCACAGCACTCGAGGTGACCAAAAGCCATGCTTACTGAACTGCAGGTCTGTCCACGCTAGTACTTCTAAGCCTATTGTCATTAGCTGATCTCCTGTTCCACCTTTCGCTGACGTAACGACAGAGAGGAGACACAGAATACAGCTTGTATTATTTAGCTTTCACCACTGGCGTTCTCACTTTGGTAGTGTAAATATTTCATTACCACATAATTGGTTGCTGCTTCAGGCTACGCAATAAGGCTCTGATAGCTGTAACACTCTATGTTTTCTGACTATCCTGTATCCTTTTTTATGTAAAATTCATAGAAATATGTTTTGGGAAGAGGGTGTTTGAGATCTCGTAAGGGGAAATGTTTAGTTGTTCATGCACTGCCCTCGCACAAGCTCGCTAGAGACACCAGCTAATTAAGAACAGCGACGATGTGCTCAGCCAGTGTCAATATTTAACCCAGTCTTACACAGCTATCTTTATTAGCAGCATTGCGCTGACAAAAGGAGCAACATGGCCTTTGAGAGGTCCTCTTCTTAAAATGAAAATTAATGGGGTGGAGTGGGGTTGAGTGGAGGTGAATATACAGAGTGGGTCTATATGTGGGCTTATTTGCATGGAACATGAAGTACCTTGTTGGAGTGAAACTGCTATTGAGGGTTCTTCAAGCAATTCATACACCAAACACCCACCAGTTTCACCTGTCAACTCTTCCATACCAGGCAACTAAAAAGCTGCAACTCTAATGAGTGAAACCCTGACATTGCACTTTTGGTGTAGACTGTAAACTAAAGATAAAAAGTTATGCATTTTAAGTGGTATGAAAAATACCATTGCTTCCTTAATTTGGATTATTTAGTGTGTCAGGGTCTTTATACAATAACAAAATCACTATACACATTCTCTGAACATCCCTGCTCATTCTTCAGTAAGAAGTCTTTAAGCTATTACCTTTTGAATTAAAACCCCATAATTAAAATGCAGCTTAATACAAATTAAGACACAGCTGTTGTACCCCCTCATAAGGCCATAGCCTTTTGACCTATAACCATAGTAAGGTAGTGCACTTGTGTTGAAAAATGGTGCTCTGTGCAGTGCCCGCCTCCTTCCCATGAGCATGGCAAACTCTATTACTAGTACATACAGTGCCTTTGCTCACACATTCTGTTGGGCCTACTCAATAGACAAAGGAAAATAAAACATAACTCCACTTTCCATAAAAAAGAAACAAAAGTGCTCATTGATCAGGGTGATCAATTGAGGATCAATAACCTAAACCCTCATCATTCCCAGTGCAGCATAATTGCAGCTGAGATATAGTTGTCATCACGAAAAATCAAACACAGACCAGACTAATTGGAAGAGGCCTATTGCTTTGGTCATGCTGGCAAAAAGATATACAAAGCCCCAGAAAGACTTGTGATGGCCGGTCATTGGAGCCTCCCAAAATAACTGCTCATGCCATTAGCAAGTGTCATCATGGAGGTCATTGTGCTGGCTGCCCATTTGGGGACATTTAATACAGGGCATAGCAAGCTATCACACAAGAGTGCTTTATATCCCTTCTCATGTAACTTGTGCACGTAAGTTATAAGATCACATTAAGCCCCAATTTTATAGGGCAACTTGTGATTTTAATCTAATGTTTTGGAGGAATGTCCTTATTAGACAATTTGTTGCTGACCTCTCTGTTAAGCAGTGGTCAGAAAAAAAGATGTCATTTTCCACTCCAGTAGTTGAGCACTGTAAAGAGGCTTAGAGAGCTGGTAAAGCAAAAAGGCATGCCTGATATAATAGATATTTCACAGGGTGGCATCGCAGCCAAGCTGCCCTTACCAGCTACACCATATACACTGCTCAATCGTGCAAAAAATCTCAAACTATACTTCAAAGCCTACCACTTTCACCCTTCCTGTTTATTGATTACATTGAGCTCTTGTTCAGTAATTGTGCAGTAAATCAAGCATGGTGAGCACTAATCTCAACCCCGGGAGGAAAGTGTTAAAGGTAAAACTTGCTGAAAAGTGCATAATTACGGTGCAGTGTTCAGCCAGGAGAGAGGATATACTCCCTCTCACATTTCTCACTCACTGCCTGCCTGCGCAAACCAGTGGCAGCAGGGAGAGGGGTTGGCAGAAGAGCAACGGGAAGTGTATACAGTTTCTAACCACCTCTCACTCCCTCCCTTACTCTTTCAATCCTTCTTCCTCTCAATGCATTCCCAACCAAAGCGCCGGGGGCGTCATGCTTGTAAAGAAACCACAGCCTTTTGAGTGCCTCTTGTATTTACAAACGGAGGCATGTTGGAATCAAAGGCATTACCACATGACATAACACATTAAACAGTTGGCAGATTGAGAATTTATAGACTGAATAGATAGTGAGTGGGGTAAACAGGAATAGTGCCATTGTTGTATACTTATGAGAGCCAAACTTACCTAAACCAGAGTACAGGATAGGAGTCAACTGCAGCAGCTCCTTCCTTTCCCTTGCTTTGCCTTCCCTCTTAAAACACAGCTCAGGCTATACTCCAGGTGGAGACAGCTATCACTTTCCCATCAACTTCCTGTTCCTCTTGTCTCTCCGCCCCCCTTTTCTCTTCGCTCTCTCACTCCCAGCTGCACAACTTTTTTCTGTGCCATGTTTGAAGAAATACAAAGCTATATCCCCCATCTTCTGAAGCACTAAAATCTGCAGTTAAGAGATTTTTTCTCTCTGCTCATTTCTCCTTCTCTTATCCTCCTCCCCCAACACTTTCCCCTTGTTGCTGTTCTGCCTAATCTCACCTCAGTTTTTATTTCACCCTCATCAGCAGGGACCTAAAAATAAATGATAAATGGAATATGATATTTTAAAGTCTTATCTCTTATCTGTTCTTACAGGGGAATAATAGGGTAGTTAATCCTGCAGATCCTACTCAAATTGATTAATCAGCACATGCGGACAATCAAATAAATGATTAATATTCCCCAGTCGTGTGGTCGGACAGTTACCCCTGAAACCATCAGTAATAATTCAGTAACCCTTCCCAGACCACAGGCTGCAGCTAGTCAGCCTCACTCAGCATCAGCCCTCTGATGTTCAGCAGGACATTGAACTCCTCATACAGAAACTCAGACACACAAAAGGTAAGACAATCTGCAGTCTTGTCTCTCTCCAACCCTCCTACAATGCCTACTTGATCAAACTCACACACCAAATACAAAATAAATAACAGAATTTAGGGAGAACAGCAACATATAGGACAAGGGGTGCTTCATCTAACTGCTGTTCAAGATAGCAGCATATCCTATACAACTGGGGGAGGCTGTAGAAACAGATCTGGATTCTCTTTCCCATTGATTCCCATGAATGTACAGATATTCTATACATACAGTAAAAAAAAAACATTCTCAAATCATTGCTATATAATACAGAGGCCAAATTATAATAATTTACCATGCAGTCATACAAAAAACCTGAACTCATGTGTTATGTAAGCGCTAGGTGAAGTGCCTAAAAAAAAATAATGCCACCGTGTTCCCACAGCTAAAGAACCAGATGTCTCCAGGCACTCACACACAGATGGACTGACAGAGAGACAGGCTGTTTAGCAGCAACTCTCACAGGCCTCACCACACTGAGCACACCCTGTCCTGTAGGTTTACAAAGGGGGGGAATCTCCATTAAAAAAGGCCTTCTTTTCTCTCCCATTACCCATGCTATTCTCCCACCCACAGAGGTCAGCGAACAGCCTTCTTCACGGCGCTCCTCTGCATCTGCCAGCTATAACTGCTCTTAATCAGGGAGAGGGCCAGAGGCAGAGGAGAGCACCTCTTGCTCCCCCACATTTGCACCCAGGCCGGGAACGAATGGTGGGGGTGGGGGCTGGTGTAGGAAGGGAGATATGTGTGTGTATATGTGTGCGGGTATGATTGGGGGTTCACGAGGTAAACACTACTTGTAGGTGTGGAATGTCTGCTCTGCTCCTAGTAGGGTTAGAGTGCTATAGCTGTGGACGTGTGTGTCAGTCTCTGCCAGTGCTTAGACACATGAAGCTATGCAAAGCCAGTACTCCAGCCAGTAGCCAACAAACACACACACAAATACATACATACATACATACATACATAAAACCCACACTGTCTCACTCCACCCTAATCCCATGTGACTGCCGTACAGGAGGCTCGGCCTTTGTGTTGCGTCTGGCCAGCTGGTTGCCTGAATCAGCATGTGCAGCTGTCTACTGTGACGCACACTACTCTACCACTACCAGGACACTGTGACTCTTCACAGCATTGCTATGTTTTAGTATGGCTGCCTTGTATTACTACAGCCATTTAAAATCCACCTAAGAAGCCACTGACCTCGAGGGAGTTTACACAGGCTGAGAGCAGGTTGAGTTTTAGCTATAACACATATTGATGGTCTTTAACTAGTGTTTGAGAACCTTGGAGGGTAGTGCTATAAGAACTAAACTCACAACTGGGGGAAGACCGAGCTCTTAAGTGTGAGTGGCCATTCAGTACTCTTGCCAATATCCCTCGTGATATATCGCTTTGTCTTTAATAGGTACGAGCATGGTGTGTAGGGCAGTGTCGTGAAAAAGCCCCAGTTTTATATAAGCGTTACAGTTCACTTTGATCTCTTCTCTTGCTCCACTGTTTATAAATCAGCCGCACAAATATTTATGAGCGGAACGAGGAAAATGGCTGGTCTGGTTTGTTTCTCTGCCCTCCTACCCTCCCTCCCTACTGCGTTCCCTCCCTCTCCCTGTGGCTGATGTGTGGATGAGGCCACCGCAGACGCAGAGCGAGTGCATAGGCCCCAGGCCACATCCATCATATCTGTTCTGTCTCTGGCTATTGTGTGGCCCCAGAGAAGGCTGACCTAACCAAACCAAGTAACAGAAAAGACAGTACATTTAGTATGAATAAAAGAGAAAACCATAAAGAAAAATAAATGTCAGCGGCACAGGGAAGCATGTATTACTGGTCATTGGTTTAACTTGTATATTGTATTAATAGGTGAACTAGTACACAATCAAGAACAAACCCATGCACATCAATGCGAGTATATGCCTCTGTGTGGTGTGCATACACACAAACACACACACATACATTTGTGCCCCTGACTAATGCATCAGTAGTTCATCAGTTACAAAGATCAATTAATTAATACAGCCATGTTCAATACATATTCCCTCTCCCTCCCTTTTATCTCACCTATCTGTTTTTCTGCCTACAACACACACAATGGGACAGGCCCAGAGCTTCTGGATCCATACCCTTTAATTGCTCCCCTCAGCCCTGACCTCTGATCCAGATCACTCTGATATACAGCATCTCTATTAAATTGGGAAGTAGGTAAATATTCTTCTAATGACCCTCAGTTCTAGTGACACCATTGAAAATGGAGGCGAAAAAAATCAATCTTGTTTTTTCCTTTTTGCCCTTCACTGACTATTAGTTCCCTTTTTATCGGAGGGTTGACTCCAAAAATGTGGAGGGAGACTGAGCAGAATGGAGTGTCTACTCTCATTTTGACAGGGCAATCATCCTTACAGAGATGCATTTCAGTAATGAGGAGATTACAAACCTATGCTCAGGAGGAAATATCTTTTGAACTGCATCTTGACTGTCCTTCAAGTAACACATTGGGTTTACTGAGCCAATATAAAAAAGTCAGACAACCTTTATCTAAACTGAACAGAATGTTGATCCTGCAATCTAGACTAGAGATAATTTTAAAGATAATGCGGTTCAAGTGGGAGAGAGACAAACTCGACCAAATGTTACCCATAATGTAGCGTGGGTGAACAAAAAGATAATGGTTTATGCAAAGCTATGTGCATGTGTATGTGTGCGTGCACTGTACAGTAAAAGCTCATGAACTGTATGTGTGTGTCTATGGACAGGGAAGGGCGGGGGTAGGGGGGGGTGGTAGTGGTGGACTGGCTTGTCGATCGATGCAGTGATTGGCAGTTAATGGCTTTTCCTGTTCTGCCTTGGTAACCCTGGCCTGATGGCTGTTGCTTCTGATCAGAGATGGCAGATGGTGTTTGATTTTCGTATATAAACCCCTGAATTGTGGAGATGGCTTCATCATGTTTAATGATTTAAAAGTTAAGTTGAATATTGGGAATACTCCAATGCTGGATCTCTCATCTAAAAAGCCCTAACCTCCCTTCCAGATATAAGGACTGATCTCTCTTAACTACATACATCACTCATGGTTAGCATTCTGCCATAAGCCACTCAATCCTTCAATGATAAATTCTTAGAATGAAATTCACAACACATGTTTTTCTCAATTTTATATTATCCAGACAATCTCCAGCCTCACGTTACAGGCTGCTCAGTCACAAACAAGCTCCTGATCTAATATGACCACTAAAAGAATCAAAAATCCCCTGAAATCAAAGATAATCCTAAATACCAAAAGACCTATCACCAAAATGTTCCATTCTTTTCACCCAACCAGTCGGTAATGAAAGTGCAGACTAGAAACTGTGCTTAGGAAAAAGGAGAAAAAGTTGTAAATCGAGGAAAAGTGAATGATAAGCTTTATTTGATGTGTAAGAGAAGGTGGCAGGAAACCAGAGTACAAACAGCAAGTCCTGAAATCTCCGATTTTCATTTAATATCATGTTCTAAAGGGTTTGGCTCCTCACTCAACCAGTTTCAACTGCTTAAGGCTTAAGTATATGGTTTGAGTCTATTTAATAACTCCAGACATTTTGACATTTCAGAAGTTCAAATGGAGCTGATTGAAAACAACTAGGAGATGAAACTATCTGAATTAAGAAGAACACAAAGGAATAAATATATTAGAGAAGAGAGTGATCAAATTGAAACATAGTGCAAAGCTGTTGTTTAACTCTTCACATCACCATAAGTCATCTGTGAAATGTTGAGGGGTGTCTGAAAATTGGGGAGCACTAAACCATAATTATAATGTGTGTATGTATGTGTGACATATATGTGTGTGTGAGAGAGAGAGAGAGAGAGAGAGAGAGAGAGAGAGAGAGAGAGAGAGAGAGAGAGAGATTCAGGTCACAAGGGACTCACAACAGCAAAATGAATATGCCCTCACTCCAGAAACATCAACAAATAATAAAATAGTTTGCTTTACAGAACTTATTAAGATGCTCTCTCTCCCCCCACACCTCTCAGCATGCAAATTAATACATTGATCATTTGAATAATAATTTGCATTCAAGATCTCACAATTTCGTGTTCAAACTTTAACGGCTCCCGGAGTTCTCGTTTAAACAGTAGCTGTTCAGACAGCCCTTATGGTTCAAATTATTTCAACATGACTATTCCAACCCAACAAGCATAAATTAAGGAAATTCCTATCCAGTGACAGAGATAGGCCATCTGAACTAAGGATCCAACTTTGAATTATTCAGCAGTCCTTAATTTTAGTACTAGTGTTGATTGAATGTGGTGACATTATAAAAAAGAGTTTGTGGGGCTGGCAAGGAAGGCAGTGAGGGATGATAGTATATGATCTGGGTGTGAGCCTAGCAGTTCAGTGGCTATGGAGACTTCCTCTACTGTCTGCGTCTCTGAAGCGAGCTCAGAGGAAAGAGGCCTCTGTAAATCAACACGAGATTGAAAAGGACAATAAAACACAAATGTGTGAAACTGCTTATACTGAACAAAAGCCTGCACTTCAGTCCCTTGCTTTCACCAGCTTTGGCTAGAAAAAGAAAAGCGTCAGACAGTGTGACCCTGAGGTTTGCCACAGAAACGAACTAGGGTGAGGGGAAGGTGAGCAAGGAACAGAGATGATATGTTGGAGTGGGGCTTAAAGGCATGGTAGTTAAACTTTTTTTTTTCTAATGCCACTCTGTCTATTCTGGGCATCAGTTTGTCATGAAGGAATGTGAAGGCCATAAAGTATCTGTGCCCTTGAGAACCTGCACAGCGTTCTTGTCCCCAACTCTTAAAGCTGTCTCTCTCTCTTTCACTCACTATCACTTTCCCCAACTCATTCCCTCTCTCTTATTCCTCCAGTAAGTTTAAAGTAGAACACAGGTGTAGAAGACGGCACCCGTGGGAAAGATAACATTTGGGAACATTCCTGGGGTTAAAAAATAAAAAGATTTCTGATATTCTTCATCTGGGGAACTATGTAATTGCTTTGGTTCCATGACTATGCCTTTGTCCCCTTTGTGCCTCCACCCTGCACTCCCCATCGCTTCCTCTTACATCACTACCTAGTAATTTCCATATTACAATTTAAACAAGAGATTCTATTCTCTGCTTTTTTTAAATTTTCATCGTTTCATTTTATCCATCTTTTGAATAAAATAATAAAAGGCGTGATGAGAAAACAAGGTGCAAAATGATCTTTTCCAGGGCCCCCAATAAAAACCACATGACACCCTGGGCTGCACCGCTTAATTACAAAAGGATGAAATCTTTTCTTCTACATCTGGAGAAAACATTGTCTGCATAACACTGATAGATTTACAGCTCCCAGTTCTAACCCTGAACTCTAGCACACAGCAATTAGGCAAAACAAGGAATAGACAACCATCACCATGAAGTTCAGGAAGAGACGGCTATTCTCTCTTGGCACTACAGAAAAGGCCATTGAGGCCCCACTGTTTCAAATAAAAATTCTACCCAGAAAATGATCCTCAGGAAACTGGTGGATGGTAAATTTTTACTCAAGCCTTGATAGTGGTCACAGAGAGGTGACCTGCACACTGCATAGAGAACTTCACATCAGATTTAGCACTACATAATCCATTCAAAATATACTGCTTTGAGGAGAGCACGCTTGCTGTCATCAGCATCTCTCTGATCTATCGCTAACAAAACACAACCAATGAAATTCAGGCGGGAAATTGCTGAAGTTCTGTAATCCAGCAGTAATCGATGCACCACAAAATGGAAAGACCTTAGGGGCAGATTTGTTAAAACAAAGAAAACCTAGGTAAAACAAAGGTGCATGCTCTGCACACTTAGGAGCAATTTAAATGACTGCAGTACTGTAAATCAAGCATGGGTTTGAATGCAGCTGCCTTCCAACAAACAACAAAGCTAACAGGTTGTGCAATTACATAAAGAGCTGTCAAATGCACTATAAGTTGTGCTTAGAAACTACATTTTTTCATATATAAATACATGTATATAAACTGACTTAGTTCTGCTTATAATAATGTGTTTAGCTACTCAAACATCATTTTGGGACTTACAAGTGGAAGATTACAAGGCAAAGGGAATGAAACAACAGCCAGGGCCACATATCCATCATTCTGTCAAATTTATCTGTCCCGTGACTCTACTCTGTAGGCCAAACCCAAACAGAATAGAGGTCCCTGTGTGCTCATCCTGGTACCTAAGACCTCCTCTCCTCTCCTCATCTGTCTCTTCACCCTACTTTGCTTTCATGTACAGCTCCACTGAACACAGACCTATGAGCTGAGTAGTTTTGTGGCCCTGACCACTCGGAGGCCATTAATCTGGTGGCTTAGCCACTGATGTATTGATGGCAAAGAGCCTGTAAGCCTGCCTGCCTCACTCTATCCATCCCTTCAGCTTAGGAGCTACATAGATTCACAGGAGCCCACATCTGGCCTCATCAAAGCAGTGTTTACCTGTCAATTGCTACTGTTAGTCTTTCAGGTGTGGTGGCTAAAGGTCGGCAGATGTATTGACCAGTTGTGCAAAAAGACCTGTGAGACGCTTCATTCAAGCCATGATAGCCACACAGTATGTTTGCATCCAAGTACATGAGCAACTAAGTCTGGTTTCTTTCAGTGTTTCAAACCACATGTAGCAGCTTTCATCTTACAACTATCAAGAAATAGAGCTTACTTTAAGGTGCTCTGTAGACCAGTAAAATCTCAAAGTTAAGAGGAAGTAAGATTTAGCAATAGTGCCACTATATTAATAGCCCTTGTGAGCAAGGACACCACACACAATTCCAGATATTAACTTGACCATCAAACAACACATGTACATGTAGTGGTATATTGCACTTGGTTATTTGGGAAAGTTTGGTTATTGAAAAACATGAAGAAGCCACTATCAAATCACTTAAATGATTGTGTGCATGTAAACGTAACGACAGTCACCCTATATGATAACTCATTTTACTGGAGTTTGAATACCAAATACAAAATAATTTCAGAGTAAATTGTAGAGGCTGGTGGTCATATGAATCCTAAACAGGTCTTTTGAAGACAAGGCAAAAGGAATACTATCTCTCTGGCATCTTTGCAGGGGGGTGGTAAAAAGACAGGACCATGAGTGATATGTCTGTAATATCATCTTGACAAGATAGGGGCAGGCAGAGCATAGAGTATAACACAGATTAGATACAGAGACCTTCTTGGTTGGTGCAGGAAGAAGTTTCTCGAAGATGTAATTGTCCTCTAATAATAATGCCCCCATATCCTACAATTACTTTAAAGGGAAGAACTTTATTTTACCATTTGTCATAATTACAAAATGTGTGTCTTCTTTTTTATGTGAGCTCAATCTGTTGATTTAATAAGAGAATCAGTGTGTTGACAATAACATTAACTGTACTTTGCTCTTAAGTGAGGAGCAAGGAACTTCTATCAAGCTGAGGAGTAAGAGTAAGTATGGAGAGCAGGATGAGGGACGCAGACAGAGGATTTAGCCGAGGAGAATGTTGAGTTTTCAAGCATGATTGGATTTAACCTTAAGCAGATCCCCATTCTAGACCACCCACTGGTTCCCTATCCATACTGGGTTTTTTTTGTGGGTGAAGAGTATTTGTCATGTTTATTCATTTTGTGGAGACAACGAAGAAGGGTGAAAAGGTAGAAGAAGGGAGAAAAGCAATATAACATTGACTGAAGCAGAGTGGACTGAGGGGTAAAGAGTCTAGGATGTTTAACAGTAATGTTTAAGAAACTGTTTCTTGTCTTCAAGAAGGGGTAATCTGGTGGGAGGCACAAACTGCATTTCTACATCATACATCACTGCCTATAGTGACAAAACCACCTACTATACACAAAGTGGAACTTATCTCTGTCTTGCACTTTGATGAACCCCAGTCAAAAAAACTGATAAACGGGATCAGCAGCTTCCTTGCACATGAGCAGGAGCGTGCTCTGCTGCTCTTGTCCAAAAACAAAAAAATCTAATCAAAACAAAGAATCATTAACACAATGACCAAGGATCTCCAACTCCCTGCTGATAATGTAACACATCATCTCTATCCTTTCTCTAATCCTCCTATGGCTCTGTGTGATGGAACACAGAAAATGCATCTCTATCTCCACCACAGACCCAGGATGGAGGACCTGGTCTGTAATGCACTGGCCGCTTTTAACTCTGGCTATTGTGGTAAACAGCCATTGAAAAAAAGCTGGGAAAAGACCAGTCTAAGCAGCTTTCTGCTTCCCCTCTTTTGCTCTCTTTCACTGTCACTTTGTAAGTCCAAGCAACACCCACAGTAGGGCAGTTGAACATACAATCAGCACCAGCAGCAGCAGCAGCTGTGATACGGGTCAAAGCCCGACCCTTTCCCCGGCCTTCTCAAGGGGTGGGAGCTAGAAGAGTT
Organism: Coreoperca whiteheadi; assembly: GCA_011952105.1. NCBI lineage: Eukaryota > Metazoa > Chordata > Actinopteri > Centrarchiformes > Sinipercidae > Coreoperca > Coreoperca whiteheadi. The sequence continues at coordinate 17,043,360 of CM022485.1, forward strand.
GTGAAATTCTTGCACACTGCCAAACACTAAGCCCTGCTAGCCCCCCTTACTTGCCTGACAGCCCCTCTCTCCAATCCACCCTTATTTTCAGTTGTATGCCTCTCCTTCCTCGTTCCACCCACCACTCACAGTAACTGAGATCTGTTTGAGGTAGGACACTAGAGTTCAACACCCGCAGGCAACTACTGACACAGTGGCCTATACAGAATTTAAATACTTCTTTAGCGTGATGACCAAATCATATTATGAATACTTCTCTATCAGAAATTAAAATGATACATTTCATGAGCCCTATGTTGTCATCTGCTGGCACTTTAGATTAGAAGATTGCTCAGTGTGTGTGTGTGTGTGCGTCTGTTTGTGTGTGCATTCACACGCTTGTGCATGTGAAAGGAGAGAATGGGCTGTCTCCCAGGATGTGCAGCGAGCGCTTTATTAGAGCGGTAGTACCAGTAAATCAGAGCTCAGCTCTTCCTGGAACTGCTGCAACCTTTCCCACTGAGCACTATTACTGAACAATCATAGGCTAGCCATGATAATTAGCAGAGTATCTATCCTTCCAAACCACCCCGACCCCCCCACATCCCCCTCTCTCCTGTCTGTCTCTCCATCCTCCTCCTACCCCTCCTCTTCTTAGAAATGTCTGGTGGGCGCCCAGTAGACGTCATTTCGCCAGAGGACACCTCGCAATACCTGCTGTAATTTTTGTCTTGACATTGGCCAGAGTGACAATTTGGGCTCATTTGTCTGCCCACACTATAAGACCACCACTAAATATCAAGCACGATTGGGACATCCAAGACAAGTTTAAGAGTTCGGGAGAGGAATTAGACATGGAAGTACTGATGCTGTCGAAGTAGTTAGGGGCAACAAGATTCCATTATAGTGATTAAAGCGACAGTGATTCGGGGGGTTAGGCTTGAACTCACAACTTTAGATAACAAGGACAAGTCATGAACTTGTTGAGCTGCTTGCCAAGTGAGAAACCATAGATGACTTCACGCTATGACTTATGCAACCACAGTTGCCGCATTGAGTGTAAAGGCAGATTTCACTAGTTGACTAGTGTCAGAAATTGAGTTATCAAGACAAAATTCTGAGAATTTGTGTTCTTCATCTAGACAACATAAAGATGTTTGTAATTTATTTTTACAAAGATTGATTGCTCCATAAGTGACAAGCTGATGTTTAAAGATGCTCTATTCGACTTCAATAGTTTAGATGAGAATAGAATTCAAAATTATGCAAGTTACCACACTACATCTACCATGACATCAAATTTTTGTAAATTTTGATCATTGGGGGTTTAATTAGCAAGAATTTGCAAGTAGCTGTTTACAGTATTGTTTACAGTAAAACTTCAAAAGTTTTAAACTTCAAAACATATTTCAAGTCAAACTTCAAAAGTCCTGATGCTGTAGTGCCACCATCAGGACTTCCAGCCCACAGTGCCAGCTGAGCCTAAGTCTACGTCAGCAGGGCTGATCTCCTGGATGAGTTCAAAATACACTTCATAGCTTAATTTGATTGCAAAACTGCAAAATTTTTTTAGAGCTGGAATACAACAATAACCTTGTGGTTGTACCCCAACTACAAACTATTATATAGTCCAAGAGGATTGGAGTCAATCCTGGTAGCTATGATGATTAATGGGGAGCGGTCACCACGGCTTGCATTCTGAGTCTGAGAAGCCAGTGCTTCTGCTGAGTAGGATCATCAACGAAACACCTTAATGCCTTTTCATGTAACCACTAATCCCTTCATTTACATTACTACATGTTTTCCTCTATTATGATTCATTGTGATTATTTGCTTTTGCAGAGTGTAGGCATTTTCTTTCCTCAGTGTCCACTGATTCTTTTGGATTGTACTGAAGGGTAAAATAGGAGCAGTAACTCCATCCAAGATACAAATGTATTGTGTTCGTTAATAGGCTAGCCGCTGGGCTCCACTTAACACTGTTAGTGCAGTTAAAAGTGCAGAATGTATGATCAAAAGCCCTGTTTCTCAACGCTAAGGAGCAGACAGTGGATGTGACTGTGTGTGTAAGGCAGAGAGAGAGATAGGTGAAAAGTTTGTACAGTTATGTGTGTGCTCAACAGAGCGGGACAAGGACAGAGGGAGGGGTGTCAGGACTTTCTTGGTTAAAGATTCCCCATCTGATAGTGACGGCACTTTCTCCCTTTCTTTCCATGGCCAAGCGGCATCTGGAGTGGATTTTGTGCTTGCAGACACCGAGGAACATGATTACATTCGGCTAACTGCGCTCTAAACTGATTATGCATGTGCCAAGCTAATGGACTACATTTGCAAGAGGAAAAATAACATCCAATCAATCTCAATTACCGCCGATTGCACCGGCCCCCGAGACAAGGAAGGTAGCCAGCTAACCCCCCATGCTCCTCCCCTTTCCCCCAACCGTTGACTGGAAGCTGAGGCCTGTGGCTGGGCCTGGTTAGGCCCCACCCAATTTGTCTGGCCAGGGTAGCCAGGGCCTGGGAGCTGGATAAGTTCCACTCATCTCACCTCCACACTAACACATAGCCAAGCCCTGAGGCCTACTGCTAGTGATATAAGGGCTATCATATTCACACATTATGTATGTGGCTAACTATAAAGTGAGAATGGAAGCTGGGTTTGTTCAAGATGAAAAGAAAGTCTCAGGGGAGAGCTACATATTCTAAAAACATTCAGCACACAAACTAATGTTTGGATACTGCAATGGAACCCATCTGTTTTTGTTTAGGAGTGACCATTCTAGGAGCAGATGGGTGACCATCATGCTATCATCAGAGCCACTGAAAACCCTATGGTCCATGGGAAAAAGAGAAGGTGAAAGTTAGCTTCAGAGCACAGGAGTGTGTTGGCAGAACACACAACGCTCAGAATGGGTATCTTTCAACTGAGAACACAGTACACAGGGGAAGACAGCATCACCCCCCACTGTGTGGTGGTCAATGTGGTCAGGATGACTTGCTGGATCTTTTTGTGGCCTTTTTGGAACATTCCAATACATGGGGGGTGGGGGGGATATTTTTAGAAGCCCTAATATGGGCCGCATACCACAGACTCTCAAATTATCCCATCCAGCTTAGCCCTCAGTTTAAACCTTCCTTTTTAATTCCAGTAATTACAGGCTCCAATTTATATGGAGCTGTGCACACAAAGGGCCTGTTTAATGCAAACCAGTTTGATTTGGGTGAAGTGTCCCAAGCATCTCCCACATCTTACAGCCTGTTTATGCTGACTTGATGATTTATTTTCTCCTCAAAAAAGGTTAAAATGGTGCTATTTGCATCAGATTTCTTTGGGGAGGAATAAATGAATGGTGATTTTCCTTTTTTCGTCTTTGCATAATATACCAAGTTAGGTTTACAGGCTTGTGGGCCACTGTGGGTTTCTGCCTGTCAGTATCTTTACCAGGACAGTAAATTGAATGTGGTACGAAGACTGTGACATTGTCAAGTGGGGAGTCAGTACTGCCAAGAGGCCTCAGTACTGCCAAGAGGCCTCACAACCATGTACTTGTTGTCCACTAATCACATTTGTGAGTCATAAAATATTGTAATAATTCTTGTCAACTCATGAACATCTCTGTTTTTGAGTAGTGTCTGGGCTGAGGAGAGCCTATGAGGACTATAGTGTTCTCGGGTTGAGAGAGCAGGTAATTTCTGGACAAACGCACACACTCTTACTCAGAAGATCAATTGGTTTTAAGAAATATGGAGCCATTTTAAGAGGCTTAAGTCATAAAAAATGATCATGCCTGGATGTGTTGTACATATTTAATCCCCCACAGCCTGCGCAGCAGTATGACATATGTCTCTTCTCTCTTAAAAACTTGCACGGAAAAGGAAACAGAGGAGAAAAAAAATGGCTTCTCTTTTGCCTTTTGGGCTCACAGCAAAGTGGAGCACAAAGATAATGTAATATAAATTGTACCTTCCTACGAGACAAAACAAGTCTCTCCCTCCAAAGGTGTGAGGAAGAGACAGAGTCTGTCTATTTTGGTCTAATGTGAGACAATCATTGGAATGTGGGCCAGCAGCAAAGGCCAGAAGAGGATGACACAAGGATATCTTGCTATGCTTTTCTGTTGCCTCACAATTGATTCAACACATTCGCTGATTATGTTGCATATTGTATGTATCTATAAATACCCTGTGCATCTGAAAATGTTCCTGTGGTCCTCTCGCTTGTCCGGGTACAAACCATAGACTTAGAAGCTAAACTACATATTCTCCCCTCAACACTTCCTGTGTCCTCTGGCCCCTTTAACGGCTGAACTAGGAGCCCTGCATCACACCTTCCCCTTTCACAAAACACTGAAAGGTCTTGTGGACAGGAAACATGTCTGCCATGCCAGTGGTTCTGAGGAACCATTCACAATGCTTTTTTATATTCTATTTTAAAATAGACAGCCTTCTTGAAGGGGTTTAAATGGACAACTTCACCTTAGTTTTTAATGTGATTTAAAACACAATGCTTGAAGCAGCACATTTTTCACATGCCTTTTAATACCTCCTTTTAAAAGAAGTAACACTATAATGTACTAAGATACCAATATAAAAGTTCAAGTAATAGAAGTGTTTAAATAGTTTTTCTTACTTTTTAAGAGTCAAACGAATGACAATGGAGTGGACTTACTATAAATAAAGGCAGGATGTACTAGGATATGTGTACAAGCACATTACAGCTTATTTTTAGAAAGATTTTGTTATAGTGTAGGCTTACAGGGAGTATGTGATGTCAGTGTTTGTATGTGCTTTGTTGTATGTGTATCTGCGTGTGCAGCTATGCCAGTTTGGGTTAAGCGCAGAGTGGCCGAAGCCGCAGACACACAGGATAGGTACCTAAGTGGAATCAGGCCTGTTAGATTTATGGCCATTTGTTCGGAGAGTGTTCATCCATTGGCTATTATGGAATGATTAGAGGAGAAGGTGAAGCTCCAAGTCCAGCAAAAATCAATACGGCTGTCGAGAACGATTCAGCCTTTCCCGCTCCGAGGAGTATTAGCACCAAACCTCTGTCTCCTCACACTTCTTCATTCGTCTCCAAGTGATTCACCCCTAAGCCTCCAAACTCGCTTGCCCTGCCATGTTCTTCTCATGGCAGCAGTGTGACTTTAGACTTTATTGTCCTGCCCTGCTTCTATATATCTACTGGGAATGCAAGAGTTACACAACAAAGCTATCATTCATGCCTTGGGAGAGCAGCTAGTCTAGTGGTGTGGATCGCACTAGAACATTTACTATGTCTTGTTGAGGAGTATCAAGTTTGCAAAGAGAGGATTAAGGACACATTTTGCTATTTATGTAAAACTCATCAAAGTTCAGTTGGATAATAAAATATATGACACAAACACACTACTTCTCCGGGTCGTTTTATAACACTGTATTGCACACCAATAGTGCAATATAGACATCATTAGCAGTCTCTCTGCAACTGACATCCTACATTTGTACATGCCCTCCGCCCCAGTTATGCATATACTCAGTAATGATAAAAAAAATTGTGATACACTGTCATGACAAGGTTGAGTGGTGGCTGTGATAAAGGAGCTTGAGGACCACTAACCTTGTAGAGTTTGAGGCTAGCCTCATGACGGGAATTGACAGTGTGCATCCTCAGCTTCTCCAGGCTGTTAGTGTAGTAGTCGCAGGCATTGCACTTCAGGTGCACTGGATTGCCTATGGCCACACATTTCAGGCGCCATTCATTGCCTTTGCCCCCCTCTTTGATGTGGGCCACAAGCTGGTACTTTTGCACATGCTTGTCTGTCTTGCAGTGCAGCTGGAAGTTGGCCTTGAGCTGAGTGGTGTAGTGGCACAACTTGCACTGGTGAGAGTCGCCCACCACAGCACGCCACTCCTCCTCCGGTAGGCTCCGTTCAGCTCCCATATGCATGCCAAGCACATCCAGGTTGTCAGTGGTGAAGCGGTTGCACACAGCACACTGAAAGAGCTTGAGGGAGGGATCGCTGGTTTGTGATAGACTTTCTCCCAGGGTCATCAGTTCTTCAGACACCAACTGGCCACCGCCTAGTCGCACGTCCATAGGGATCTCCCCACCTACTAGAATGGGCAGGGAATACAAAGACAGACAAAAAGAAAGAGGAAAGGGGTAAAAAAAAAAAGGTATTTAGATGGTTGCATACATACATATATCATTATGTTAGATATATTCAAAGATAGTCATAATCATAGTTTAGCTTTCCAAGGTCACTTTATCTCTCAGTAATTCACTTGCGGACGTGTAGATGATTATTTTATTAATTTGAGTTTGAGAGCTCAGTGTTTTCCAAAGAAAGTCATAGGTTATGCCACTCTCACCATGAATAACAACTCAGGTCAAGTAAAGCTGTTCAACTTTGAAAAACCATGCTCTGTCTGTTGGTATGATATTGAATGGATGATAAAGTGCATGTATGTATTTATGGGCCTAGTTCTATCCTTGCTTTGAGCTGAGAAAGAAGAAAGCCCGGACTTTTCCATAGGGACCAAAGCTTCACATTTACAGAGAATGAACATACACATTGCCCTGTTTGGGCTGGTGCACTTTCATGGCCTCTCTGTAAATCAACTTCAGAGGCCATGAGCTCCACAAAAAAGCAAGTTATTTTATCATTACTGAAGAACTAAGGAGTTCCCATGCACACATTACTGTAAATCAAATCCTTGTTCACTGAATAATAATATAAAAAAATCCACTTCTCTGCTTGGATTCTTCTGCTTCTTTCTCTCCAGATTGCCTCTAAATCAATATGGACACCTAACAGATTAATTCTGCTTGGTACTGAGTCTAAACGATGGAGAGGGGGAAAAAAACACAGCAAGCACACATCCTATGACACAACCACAGAACTGATGTCTATACAGTCTGGAAAAGCTGACTTTAAAAATGAATGCTAAAAAAATGAGGTAAGAGCAGCCGGAGATTTTGCCTTTGCTTGCTGATCTTTAATCTTTCACTCCCCAGACTGAGCATGCAGGCTTGACCCCGCCTGGCTTTACACTAAATTAATTCCAGCAGCCCCTTTTTATTTATTGCTGCAGTCTGCAGCCTGCTCTTGGACTTTTCTCCATTACCTGAGTTTTTATAGCCAGGAGAGGGAGACCTTTGAGAAGCCCTCTGAAATCACTGACAGACCCAGCTCCCCACTCATGGCTCCTTACACTCTCTCTCTTAGAAACACACAGATGCATGCCCAATCGCTACCCTAGTCCTGTCTTTTCCTGCACCTTACATCTGTTTCTACCTGGCTCTCATGCTCCATTACTATGCAGATTCAACGATTTACCACAGACCTGGATCCTATTCCTCACTAAATTCTGGTTGTAAACCATTAGACCAAGACTCTGATTTGTAGCTTTTCATCTTTTTTCCCATGGGTTATTTTATATTGAAACCACAATATTGTGAAGATATGTCAACCCATGTCCAAATTTATACAAAGATCGATTCTGAGTGCTAGGTGAATATTAAAAGATTCTGACTCAAAGTCATGTTACCATGTTTTGCTTATTCACTTTCCAAAACTAATGTTAAAGTAAATAACTGTCTGACTTGTCTTTTGTGCTGTTTCACAATGTACGATAGACAACAAATTACAGCAAAAGTCACATCCTCCACCTTTCTCTTTAACTGTATTGCACTCCATCTCATATCCTTCTTTCACTACAGTGGATAAGTCTTGGGAACGAGGATTACCAGGAGGCTGAGGTCATGTGAGGTCACGATTTGTTATCTATCTCTTTGGCAACATACTCAAAAGTCAAAAATCCTCAGTGATAGCATGATAGAGCACCTCTCACTTTAGCTGCTTGGTCTGAGATCTCTTGGACTGCATTTATAGTCCACCGACCACTCAAAGTGCTTTTCAACACATGCCATCATTCACCTGTTCACACACTGATGGCAGAGGCTGCCATGCAAGGCCAAACTGCCCAACAGGAATGGTTAAGGGTGTAGGGTCTTGCTCAAGAACACTTTGACACTCTCTCTGGAGGAGCCGGGGATCGAACCGGGAACCTTCTTATTACTAGTCGACCACTCTACCTTCTAGTAGTCTACGATGTATCATACTGTGGAGTTAATATGAGAGTGTTTGTGTATGCTTTAAGAGTTCCTTAAAGTGTGACTGAGGATGACACCGCTGTAGTTTATGGCCCCAGACTGTGTCATCATTGCCTCCCTTGTAACATGCCTATTACAACTCACCTCACAGGAAAATGAAACAGATGGCAGAAGGGGGAAAAAAGAATTAGTCACAGCAATCAATTCTTGTTTGTGTCTTTGAACTGGCGACAGTTGGAGACAAGTCTGTACAAACTGGGGGGTTGTAACTAGCACGCCAAACACTCTGCTATGCTGCTGAATTACCCATGCTGAGTCCTCTAACCTCCCTTCTTTGACCAAGATAAAATTTATAGCTGCAATTACAAAGTAGGAAAAAATTGAGAACTCCAGTGGTGAAGTTCAGCAGCAGTTTAGGAAAAAATACATAAAAAAGGCTGAGGCTGGCTGCATGAGGGGGAGGGCAGAGAGAAGAGAACATAGAGGTTTGGCCCTCCAATGTGAGCGAAATTCGGTATCACAAAGTGAACTTCAAAATTCAGTCAAAATTACATCAACACAGTGTCACTTAGATGTGTGAGAGGAAAATCAAATGACCTCTGGGCTACTTGGCACATTAATAGCTATACATTTGTAGATTAAACTAATTGGCAGGCTGGTCTTGTGGACTAGAAGGTTTTACTATGGTTTTGAGATTAAGGCACTGAGCATAGGCCTACTATCATGCGCACTATCAGTAAGGAAATATAAAGAGGGTCTGGGGTAAACCCCCAGTAAACTTTTCTCAAATGGATTATCTTTCTTTCACCTCTCCCTCTTTATATTTCAGTGACACTCTGCTTGTCAAATTAAAGAATTATGTCAAGTTCACTAGGGCAGGAACACCTTAGGGCATGAGGAAGAAACTCGGTAGCCAAAGCTAAAAAATTGTGGTACACATAGCAGTGGAGAGGGGCAATATGTGGATATTCCTACTCATCATATTGTGTGTTGTTAATTCAATAAAAAGTGAATTACATTAATGTTCTGTGTTCCTGTAATTTGATGAAGTAGCATTCAAGATCAAGTTAAAATGAAACGGATCCCCCATGACAGAAATAGCTCTGAACTGTGTATGGTGATTTAGTGGCAACTAGGGGAATTTCTGAGAGTAAGAGAGACAAAATGGGGCTCACCAAGTGCAGGGGCCAGGGCGGCCATGTTGGGATCTAGGTGAAAGCTGCCCATCAGGAACTGGGCCTCAGCTCCAGCTGGGTCTATCTTGAGGCCTGGTGGAAGGCTCATATTCTGGGTCAGGTAATATTGATAGAGTTCAGCCTCAGAAGGTGAAGGCATGGCTCCCAAGCCAAGTCGGCCATGCTGCATTTGCGTCACATTCTGCTGGAGTAGCATCATGTTGTGCATGTGCTTCTCGCTGGTCATATGGATACGCAGGTTCCGTGCCACATTGGTCTCGTAGTCACATACCTCACACCGCCAAGTAGGTTTGCTTTTCGGCTTGGTCGGGGAGGGGGCCCCACATGGTCCAGCCACATGGGTGGAGGACTGTGTAGGATGGTGGTGTGGAGGGTGATGGCTACTGGCCTGGGTCACAGAGGGGACAGCCACCACTCCTCCTGGGGTATGTCCAAACACCTGCTCCTGTGCAGAGCCAATGGAGCCTCCATTCTGCAGTGTCTGCATGTTGTTCAGGTGCTTGTCCGACTGCATGTGGATGCTTAAGTTCCCCTTTGTGGTGGTTGAGTAGTTACACACCTACAAAATACAGGACATTTTCTCTTGAACTGCAATAAAGTTATATATACATTACTTCTAAATATCAGTTTACATCTTACATAAGCCTAAATGGCTCAACAAATCAACAACACAAAAACAACTTGAAATACAACCCTTACAAAAAAAATGGAGCATCAGCACATTTCTTTGCTACATACCTCACACCGGAAGGGCTTGTATCCACAGGTATAGCTTTCTCCACGAGCCAGACGAGGGTGGCTCTGACCACTGCTGCAGTACATACAGGAACCTCCAGAGTCTGGGTGTTTCTCTTTCATGTGGGCCTCCAACGTCTGCTGGTACTTGTAATGCCAGTTGCATTTGGGACACTTGAGGGTCTTGCATGAGTTTCGTGAATGCATCATGGTCATGTGACCACCCAAGGAGCGTGAGGAACCCAAAACTGTGTCACATTTAGGGCATTCTACCCCACTTCCTCCGCTGCCACCAGGCCCGTGGTTCTGTGAACACTCACCCATGCCCGTTATGTCACAGGATCCCCCTGCCAGGGGGTGGGAGTGGCCATGAGATGAAGGGTGGAGGTGAAGATGATGGTGGTGCATGTGGTGATGGTGCAGAAGGGCTCCATTTTCCTCCTCTCCCTCTGCAGGGCAATCATTTGGTTCTGGAGCTGTGGCACTATCTCGATTGGCACTTTCATCAGCAGCAGCATTGGAGGACAGAGGTGAGGAGGAAGTGCCAGCAGTGTCATCTTCACTCCTTCTGACGGCAGCTGCCGCCATTGCCATGGGAACATTGGACCCCTGGCAGTTAAAGCTCAGAGGGGGCTCTGAGGTCCTCCCCCCACCGTCTGCAGCTGAATCGTCTTTCTTGACAGAGGAGGAAGTGGAAGCAGGGGCTTTGCTGTTGAGTGTGGAACTGACTGCAGAGGTGCAGGCAGAAGGCTGGAGAGCGCTACTAGGCATTAATAAAGGAGATTTGGAAATGCTTTGGTTTGAGACAGCTGGTTCCCCCGCTTCCCCCCCACCGCTGCTACTGTTACCACCACAGGCCACTGCAGGGCTTTCTGTCACCACCTCGTCTTCCTCCTCTCCTATTAACAGTTCCTCTTCTTCTTCCCAGTCCCCCATCTGGCTCGATAGGTGCACCTTGCTTTCATGTCCCTCAGTGTCCCCATCCTCTTCCTTGCATGCCAACTCTTTCCCAGCAGGCTCCTCTGTTCCCCCTCTCTGTTTGGGCAGGACACTGGAGTCTTTGGCAGAGCCTGGGGATGAGGTAAGAGTGGATGCTTTGGGAATGCTCAGCCCTCCAAGAGAGAGGACTGAGCTTAGCGGGGTTTCTTGCTGCTGTTGCTGGAGGCCAGAGTCAGAGTCTTTGTTCAGGAGGGTCTCGCTGCCCCCACTGCTGCATCCAGGCTCCAGATGGACACCACTAAATGTGCCATAGAAGCTCTGGCCAGAGTTAATGGGGAGCAGGGTAGGTGGCAGAGGAGTACTCTTATTTTTTGGTTCCAGGAAACTGATAAGGGGTTCTTTGTCCTTCCCAATGCCCTGGATGATGGCAGATGCATGCTTGTCCCCTAGCAGCTGCCGCTCGTCCTCACACAGTGTCATGCGGTGATCATGGACGGCGTGAGTGGCAAAGGACCGCGCATAGCCAAAGGACAGTTTGCAGATAAAACACATGAGAATGGGCTTACCCTTGCCATATAGGGCGAGCCCATCAAATTTGGAGAAATCCACGTTGTTGGGAACATCTTTGGATACACAGGACTTCTTGGCAGACCCATCGCTGTTCAGGTAATCCTTGTTGCTTTTGTGCCGCACATCGAAGACACGGAAACTGTGCAGGACAGGGCTGAGGCCTGCCATGGTTGAGGTATTGGGGAAACCTTGGTCTGAATTGCCAAACCACTTCCCGAAGGACGAGGCTATGTGGAACGTGTTGATGATGTGAGGGTAAACCGAGGATGAAGTTCCAGCAGGTTCCCCCGGTTTTCCCCCACTGGTGAGAGAGTTTGTGGGAAGCAGGCTGGGTACCATGCCCCCACCACTTTGGATCAACTGACTGAGGCTCTCTACGATGTAGGCTGAGCCATCTGGCTGGTAAACTATCTCTCCAGCCAAGTTCTCCACATCACTGCTCTCCTCTTCCTCTTCCTCCTCTCCTTCCTCACTCCCACTCTCAGGTGCTCCCTGCTGTCGTGTGGGCTGATGTCGCAGTAACGTGGGCATGCCCCCTCCCCCTGAAGCCATTGGCACCCCAGAAAAGGGTTTAAGACTTGGGAAACAGCTGTCAATCTCCATTTCATCTAAGTCCTCAGATTCGTCCTCTTCTCCACAACTCACTCCCCCTTGCTCTTCTTCCTCAAAACCCTCTCTTCTAGGATGCAGCTGGCCTGTGGCAGAACTATCACTGTGGGCCTGGGGTGATGTCTGTTTTGGCTGCTGCTGCTGTGACTGGGGTTCTTTCACCCCGTCATGGGGTGTAAAGGGGTTTTGGGGATGAGAAGGGTAGGGAGCAGAGAGAGACAGGGGGTCCAGGGAAGGGGCCTGGTTGGTGCTGGGAACCTGTGAGCTAGAGTGATCGTTCCAGGGCTGTGGTGGTTGCTGCTGCTGGGAGGAGCCGAGCCCATCGTCTGTCCCAGAAACCACAGGAGACTCACAGCTGTCCATGCTGATGCCTACATGAGGCGTTCATCGCATCCAGGCCTGCAGAAACACAAATTGGGTGAGATAAGAGATTATTGTTGTATTCGGAATGTTTAATGTAAACATACATGCACATACATACACATACATATGCACACACAACTCATTATTTACCATGCCAATGTTGGGAACAAATTTCTATATTTTCCAAAATATTACCATGCCTATTAAGAAAAGATCAGATACAAAAAATATCAAACAGACATGATGTATAGGTCCCTTAAAAGAAAAAAAAATCAAATGTATGGTGCATTGGGTGAGAGACAAAAGTCTGAGATATAATTGGAAAAATGACACCATGCTCATTACGCTAGATTAGGTACTTAAACACAATACCTGAGACAAGCACTAATAAGCCGTCTATGATTCATCTTCCTGCCATATCAGGAAGGTACCATCTTTTATCTTCACCTTCCAAACAACACCCCTAATCTTATATTCTGCAAATCCTACATCCGTTTTTAATTAACTTGCAGTCAGAAAAAAGGAGAAACAGGCTAACTTAATGGATCAAATAGATTCCTTGTGAGATAATTAGACACTGAGAAGCCACCCATCAGCACATTGTACATTTACATAACAGGAAGAAAAAGGGAAAACTGTCTCTAAAAAAAGCAAGTCTTTGCAGTATTACCATTATCACTCCATCTTCAAGTTGTGTACATATAACAGGAATATAATACACATGCGTTATGGATATAGATGTGTATGAACTCTAACAAGAGCAATAAAAGGCAGTATTTTCTATGAGCCCAAAATACATAAACTGGGTTGGGACTTCACTGCAGCTGTGTTTAGATCTTGCATCCAATAACCTCTACGCTCAGTCTGGTTTCAAACACTCCAGCCATCCTCTGAAATAATAAATGGGTGCTGAGCTTTCGGGAGCCGGCCATGCCCCGAGCATCTGAAAGGCCCAACACAAGCTGCAATTGCAAGCGCAGAAGAGATAAAATGATAGCGCGAGATACTGCTGAGCTAATAATTTTATTAAAGGGATGCAGCCAACATTGATTAAAGGGGGCAATCGGGCTGAAACCAATAACTCTGGGCTGCCCTTTAACCCACCAGTACTGAATATTACATGAGCAAAGTTTCCCGGCACCAAGCTCACTGCAATGTCCCGGTTGATTAGCACATTCACTGCTTGCACTTGATTTATTTACTTATTTACTTAGGGATGCAAATTCAGCTGTGATCAGAATGGAGTCTACCCCCACACCCTAACATATTAACCACTGAGGGAGAGGAGAGATTGATAATGTCTGTCTGCCTTTTCATGAATGTCTAATGAAGCTCACCTCCCACACAACATACCTGAGACCTCTCCAGCCTATATGCACTCAAACTACAAAAATAATGGTTTTCCATTTCAGAGATGTTCTTTTTTTGGACTTCAGAATGAACAATAACAGACCAGATTGTGGGCAAAGTAAAAATAAAGATGGAAGCACTAGAATTTAAAGCAGTGACTTTGGAGGAAATTTTAAATATGACTGCAAAGATGATGTAGATGTTATTGTCATAAATACCTAGGGACATACATTTTCTGTCAGTATAGCCCATCTTATTGTTTTGTTTACACACTACAGAAGCTAACCCCAATGACCCTTGCCTTGCTTTGCATATAAAATGAAAGATATTAGACTGGCTGGCTTATTAACAAGATTGCTTTATACAGCCAGACATGATTTAGAGATGGCTGCCATACTGAGTGAGGGGATACTAGCACTACTGGTCTGTATTTATTATCTGCTCCATTAATAAGAGGCTATGAGCTCAACAGCCATTTCACACAAATGGACTGTGGGCAGCGAGAGTAATGCAAGAAAAAAAAATTGCCACATGTCAAATAGACAGTGATTGTTCAAACTAAAAGCATGTGGATAAACTGCACAAAGTGAAATGGGAAAAAAAGCTGAAAATGTGAAGAGGAAAAAGTCTCCGTGTGTCCTGTTGGAGCACGGAGTGTTTCACACCTTGTTCCTGTAATCTACTCTATCAGCCCCTCCTCCAGATTCCACTGCCTGTCTCGACCAAGCCTGGGAACACTTTGCCCATATGCACAACTAGTAGTTAAGATTGTTGGTTCACAATGACCTCTAAAACGTTCTCTACTCTCATCTTTGCATGGTCTTGAGTCTGAACAGAGTGGCTACAGTGCACTGTAGTAAGGGTATGTACCCATCCATTCACATTACTGATATAAGATACCTGAAACAATTAGCAATAGACAGGATAACACGATGACTCTTGATCAGTGCTGGAGCTCTGAGCCAGCTTGGTGTGTCCACTGCTTACAGAAAACAGGATTGTCCTTTAAAATCAAGATGGTGTAATTCAATAACTTGCAGTGGTTACTGATGAGCAAGGGGATTGTCTGGAGTCGGCAAGTCGCAGATGGGCCAACTGATATAACGCTGTTTGTCTCTCAGAGGTCTGCCTGGCTCAGTGACACCTGTTTAAAGCAGGAAAAGCTTTAATCTCTCTGAGGCACTAAACAAGTCCGGGAGACAGACAAAGAGACGCGGTCGAAGAAGAGGGGAAGTGGAGGAGGCCGGTGTCTCTGTGTGCTGACTGTGTTAATAAACACAAATCAAAATGATGGAGCAGCCCGCTAAAGGTGACTAAAGCTGAGTGGTATTATGTGAGGTAATATACTGTAATATGTAGAAAAGTAATTTTCTTGTGAATACTTGAACTAGTGCTGATTGCACAAAACAAGTGTTCCTGCCATGGCTTCTGCCCTTGTGTTGTATCGTAATTTTGAATGTGGGCCCACTGAGTTGACAACAAGCAGGCTGTATGCAGCCAAAACAAGCCTTAGCTGACAATAAGAGATAATCAGAGGGAAGAAAAGGCTGGATTCCTGAGCTGATCTGAGGGAGAGCATGCCGATGCACAGATCCTGACAGTGGATCTCACACTCCTGCTGCCACCTGCCTTCAAAGGCTTTATGCCATGGTCCCCCCGCTCTCTTTCTCTCTCCTCTGACAAAAAA
Source organism: Coreoperca whiteheadi (assembly GCA_011952105.1). NCBI lineage: Eukaryota > Metazoa > Chordata > Actinopteri > Centrarchiformes > Sinipercidae > Coreoperca > Coreoperca whiteheadi. The sequence continues at coordinate 17,058,885 of CM022485.1, forward strand.
TAAAAGTCATACTCTACCTCCTCCCACCTCCACCTTAACAAAGCAGGTTGATCTGTGAAAATGCCTCAGTCCTAATGAACACTGTCAGAGAGTAGGTCTGGATGTAATTTGGTAGGCATTGAAAATGAGACAAATTTTAAGTTATGGGTCCTTTCATTAGGTGGGATTTACCGGCCAACTGAGTGAGGAATTAAAGGCTAAGGAACCATCTGATTATAAGCATGCCTGATCACCTGCCTGGAGGCCTGACCTTGCCTCCAGAGGACCCTGCTCTCCGGGGTTTCCTGAGGGAATTAGCTCTGACTCAGCCAAAACTGTGAATACTGCTGGGCTATGGGCGTGATGCAGCCCTGACCGTTAGTCCTATCCACCTACATATCACCAGTCAGGAAACACCTATTTAAAATGGAAAAACACTGTTTCTTAATACGCCTAGAGGACCCCTAACAATACACCAGATTTTCAATTGTCCCTCAGTGATGTTGCCTGTCTGTGTCTGGTCTCTGAGCCATCACAGAACCTGGCCAGCCACCGCAGGGTAAGGGGCGCTTATTGGAAAATCAATGGCGTGAACGCTAAGCAAGTTACAGGAAGATGTGGGAAGGAAGGGTTCTTATTGATAAAGCAGGGGAAGGCCTTTGATGTTGCACTAGGGACATGCTCATTGATGGGGGAACCATTGTAGTCCTCAGGCAGACTGAAGCACGGGTTTATCTTCTAGGTTTGTTCCAATTAATCACCAATAAAAGGTGTGCATCCATTGCACTCTTAAACATAAGTCCATTTTAATGCCCGACATGGCTTAGTAAATTTTGGTTTTAACACTGTGGTCTCGCAGTGAGAGAATTTACATTTCTAACACTGCACTGCAAGTATCTCTTTCTGCCTTTATCTACTTTCTATTCTCTGCCAAAACTAGCTGTAGTCTATAGCTAATACAACAACCTCATACTCATCTAAGGAATAACGTGCTACATGTGAGTGTGTAAAGGGGGTCCTAAACTCGCAGACTGGCATCACAAGATGATATAAGAAGATTCTTGTCACATACTCAATCATACACAGTACAACATCTACTGAAATTCTATTTTTTGCATTTAACCCATCCTAATTATTAGGAGCATTGGGCAGGCGCAGCGCATGGGGGAGCAATTTAGTGTACATAATCAAATGTAAATAAATGCATTAAATTATAAATTATGTACTGTCATTAAAAAACTTTATATTAATCAACTTTTTTTTGAAGATTATTTTTTGGGGCTTTTTGCCCCAGCACAGCTGAAGAGAGACAGGACGTGGACGAGTGAGAGGGGGGATGACATGCAGCAAAGGGCCACGGGTTGGATTTGAACATGGGCCGCTGCAGCCTTGTACATGTGGCGTGCGCTCTACCAGGTGAGCTACCGGTGCACCCCTTAATCGACTATTTTAATTTATTAATGCCTTTAATGAAATGATAAACAGTAACAATGATTCTGTGGTCACTGTAGTAGTAGTACAGTGTCTGAAAGGGAAACATGCATTTCATCTTTCAGTCGGTATCCCAGAGTCACTTTGTCATGGAGTTGTGAGCCAAAAAAGTTTGTCAACCGCTGCTATAGATAACACACCATTATAATTACATTAGGTACATGGAATTCTTGTTCTCTTTGATCCCCAACACTGTAAATCAGAAAATTAACCATGTACAGCATTGTTGTTTATTGTGTGCTGTAAATTTTCTGTCTACTATTCTGCTAATGCAGACATAAGGGTGATCCAGTATTGCTCCAACTGCAGGAGGCAAAAAGTCACCTCAGGTCGATGGCACTCAGCCTGTAAACAGGGCTTCCCGTAAAATCAATGATCTTCAGTAGGAGCTATCAGTCTGTGGAACAGAAATAGCCATGGCTGTGTTGAGTCTGAGGCGGGGAAGAACAGTACTGTGTGTTTACATGAGTGTGTGAATAGACGGGGCCGGTCACTGGCATGTCAGAGATAGCAGAACTGAAGCATGCAGCTTCTGTCATGTTTCCGGTCAGTGAAAACCTAGAAGCTTTAGGTGTTGTAGAGACAGGACTACAGCTCACGGATGTCATTAATGTTGTTTTGTATGTGTACTTTATGCATCAAATTAGTGTTGGAACAGGTATATCACTTACAGCTAAAATAATCCTTGCTGATTATGATATGAGCAAACTCAAAAACTGAGGAGGCATTGTGCTGATTGTTTTAGTTTCGCAGCACCAATTTTAGTAACCATTTTATACTAGTAATACTGGCCAAAAAAGCTAAATTGATTTGTTTGTAGTATCAATTGCCTCCTTTGTTAATAGACTTGAAATAGAACCTTGAAAATGATTTTACCCTTTACGCAACACCATCAAATTCTACTAATCCATTCCATGTTGCAGAGCGGAAGCAAAGTGATTTAAGACAAAGCAGCAGTGAAATCACAGTGCAGAACTGTATGTTCCTCATACACAGGGCAGTCTGATTAAATGATCTGATCAGCGCTCAGCTAACTTCTAAAACCCTCCAGAGGGGATTTACACATGGCACTTGAGTGTTTCCTCAGTTTTGGATGGTGTGATAGAAACAGCGTGCTGGTGTAATTAGAAGTAGTTAATTAGCTGTGGGTTAATTACTGGGTTTTGCAGAGTGTTGGTGAAAGACCTGGTGGGGTGGCAAAGCAAAGGGAAGCAGCGAACACGCAGCAGGAAGCTCCCAGTCTCCCGCCAATTAGCAGCCACCATGGGGGGGGCTTCTGTGGTACACTAGGAGTACACACGTGAGAAGGCTCATATAATTTTACTCAAACCTCAGTACAGGGGAAGAGATAACGGGAGAGCAGACAAAATACATTCTATTTAAATATGCATACTGTTACGAAAGTTTTTACTACTATTTTTGTAAAGAAAATAAACATTTACCAAAAAGCGCAGTGAAATTTTAAGTGATACTAAAAAGAAAATGACAACCAGGTTTCTGAAGAATGCCAGATTAAGAATAAAACAGAGCACGGACTATTTAATTACTACAAAAGTACCTTCTTACAGCAGCTACAAGCTATCTTTCTTCATTTACAAACCATACTGAAAGACTGCACTGTATTATTTTCCTGTTATGTCCCATGTGGTTTGTTTAGAAAGCTTTGTAATTTATAAGAGCATTAATTATCCTTGGAATTAAGGTATTGATGTATAATCAGAGAGGGGCTATGGGGCACAAGCTATCGTTCGCCCCCAGGCAACCCAGTGCACAGAGCACACACGGTATACACTCGTACATAGTAGGATGTCTGTAAAATTGCAAGCGAGAGAGACTTAGATTAGTTAGATACACATCCCCCATTTATGCTCAATTTTGAACCAACAGACATGGATATTGACTGATTTGCAACAGTCTGACATGTAACCTCAAATCCTTTAGCATGCAGTGCTGACTTTCCCATAGTGTGGAATGCAGAAAAGCTGAGCGAACACTTGGTACTTTGTACACTGGTCTGTCTGGCGCTAATTAATCAGAAAACAACACACTGATCGTGGTCTGTCTGGCACTAATCAATCAGAAAACAACATACTGAACATGATCCTTGGGAAGATTTCTAAATGTAAAACATTTACAAATCTTCCCAAGGATCAAGATCCCATAAAGATCTTTGTAGATATACAGTGTGTATAACTGTGTTTCTGTAGTGTTTGCAGTTTAGCAGGAAAGAGAGTGGGAAGATAGAGAGACAGAGAAAGTGAGATTTAGATATAAAGCTAGAGAGAAAGTTAGAGAGCTAAAGACACATGTCCAATGAAAGGTCAGGGACAAGGGGGAAATGTGCTGATCAAAGTCTTTGAGCCCCAGGACCTTCATTTCTACTAATTATCAAATCTGCCCACATTTATATCTGCGGGAAGCAGACGTTCTCTCAAGAGAGGATGGAAGTGAAATCTGCTAACTACAGTGCTTTCAGAGCTTCTGTTTGCACTCACTCCATTTCATTTTTACTATAGAAACAGGATTTGGGTGGTAGAGGGGGGTTAAGAGAACCGATGACCACAACCTATTTGGGAATGTTGTTGTTATGAAAGTAAAGGACAGAACACTATGTACAGAAGACTGCAAGGCCGACCAAATGTGATATATAGACTCAAGATTGCATTCAAGCAAGATCGCATACCCACATATAATACACACATGCAGACATACACACCTTCCCACAGCCCTGCAGTTAAGGCAAGCCAACCACAAACACAGCTGTTAAAATGATCAATATCATTGAAATATTAAACCTTAAGAAGCCGCATTATTGATTGAGAGCCCAATGATAAAACGGTTTATTATCACAATTGTGGGGCTTTATGTAAATGTTTTGGAAAGACCATCAGCTGTCCAGCGACCATGGGCCATGGCTAAATTGGACCCCCCATCCACATACACACATACCCCACAACCCAATCACAACACAGCTCTACTCTCTTACCCTGCAATCCAAAACCCGAGGAATTGCAGGGATTGGGGCGAACAGGGAGATGTCATTACCACTACCTCTGCTTCCATTAAGGATAGCTGACTCTGATCAGCATACCAAGCCCCTGTTGACAGAGAGACGAGAGAAGGTGGATCTGGACCCCCACAACAACATGATAGCTCTGGGATGTGGTCTAAGGGATCTCCAGCAGGCATGACAGCAAATAGGAGCATACTGTGGAGAAGGATCCTGGCTCCACGAAGGGATCATGCCCTGACAGACAGATAGGGGACATGGATAACATGTCTATAATCCTGGACCTTTCTGTGTAATCTGGAAAACAAATACCTTAGTAATGACCCAGTCCTTGCACCTGGTAAAACACAGGGTTCACTGGCACCTGGAATTAGACAAGTATCCACTGCAGATCATTCTTAAAGGGACACACTCTTTTAGCAAAATGCTAAAGGGGCTTTAAAAGTCATCAAAATATGAATCAGTGGTGTGTTTTTTAAGAAACAAACCGTCTACTGGAGTTGACTATGCAGCAAACAGAAAACAGCAAATATATAATATGGTATGAGGCAGTAATATGAGTGGATGATGAGTAAAGTCACACAGAGGCTCAGTGCAACAGTGAGGCAAGCCTGAGGGTTAGGCCCAGTGTTCGGTTAAGTGTCTAAACCTGAGTAGGGTGATAAGATCCCTTTAGAAGGCATGTGAAGACCAAATGACAAGGAAACCTGAGTAATTTGGGTGAAAGCTGTCTAGGGCAAGAGCAGAGATGTGGAAAGTCATGCAGTGTTATGTGTGGAAAATGGAAACTTACTATCTCTTTTACACCCATCATACTGAGAAGTGGTGCAGCCCCATACACATATGCTTGTGTAAGCACATTGCCAGACACACACACCTACGCACACACACACACACTCAGCATGCACATAGAGCAGGGATTAGAGGGTGTCCCAGTGAAACCATTCTGTGGAAATGATTTCTTTACAGAAAAAAGGCATGAAAGCCAATGGTGACCTGGCCTCTAATTCTAGAGTAGGATATCCTGGATAAATAATTAAAGGGTTCCTTTGATGACCCTGCACAGCCGAACCATTCACTCCCCACTTCACATTTGCTAAAGTCATTAATGACAAAGATTTTGAAAGGAAAAGCGAAAATCTTTCTGGTACACAAATACTTTTTTTATGAGGACTGGCCCAGATTCCTCTCTCCTTAGCTGAAGCCCTTATCCTGGGAAATAACTGCACTCGTTTTAAACAATAAATCTCAGGGGAAAGTGTTTTCTATTGACACACACCCACCGCAACACACACACACCACAACCCAACACAAACACAAAAAAAAAAAAAAAAAAAAAAGAT
>CM022485.1:17064732-17108807 GCA_011952105.1 Coreoperca whiteheadi
CGGGCCCAGATTCTTCCCTTCTTTTGTGAAGCCCTTTTCCTGGAAAAAAAACCCCCTTTTTTTTAAAAAAAAACCCGAGGGGAAGGTTTTTTTTTTGTCCCCCCCCCCCCCCCCCCCCGAAATTATGAGAGTTAATAAAGTTAAAAGAATAATGTGCCCTGTGTTTTAAAAGAGGAAGTGGACAAGAAATGTTGGGACACTGTATGTCAAAAGACACAGGCAAAACAAAGCACAGAGAGACAATAGTCTCAAACTCTTAAAACAAAGACTGCTTTATGTTTCAGAATGACAAAGAAGTGTGACAGCAACCCTGCTATGAATACTAAAAGGATCCCTATCTCAATGGACATTACTTAATTCTCATAAATGGCTTTTCTTGTTCCACAGTTGGATACATCTCCAGTTAGTGCTCACACTTAGTTACAGCATATGTCACTTCTGCAATGAGCTGTGTAGCTAACCAGGATCATTCACTGGAAATAAACAGGAGGGAATCTGACAGGTGGAATTACATTTATGACATTCAGAACTCTCAGTCCCAAAATGTATTTTAGATTGAACTGCATACTGCTGGAACATCTTGGAGAATTTCATTGGGATAAAAAACGAAATGTTAATGTGTCTTCAGGAAGGCAAGCCCACTGAACACTAGTTTACATGCCAATGGAATTCCTTAATCTTCCTTAACACTGGCAGTTTATAAAGAGAACACTCATAAATCAGATCTTGATGCAATCGTCATCTTAAGAGAGCAGAGCTTGCCCTACAGTTTATAAGGACAGATTCCAAGGCAAACCTTGGAAGGTGATGTGCATTCCTTCTGAGTAGAGCAGTGATGAGGAACTGTCAACAGAGGAAAAGGGAAGAAAAACAAAAAGAAAACAACTTGTTAAGTGTATAACAAGGTGGCCTGGAGGGCAATGCTGAAAGACACCTCAGCACTTGACTCTGAAGTGTGCAAGGAACATCAAACAGCATTTCTGTAGCTACGTTGAGCACTGACAGAGCCGACCACGGTGTTCAGAGACCCTTGCATGAGGAAAAACACAACAGTTTGGCAGGAAATAAAGAGGTAAAATGTGACTAAAAGACAACAGTTCCTCCTGCAGTGGTAATCATAAGTGTTCATATGCACTAAATCTGTGTTCTGTTCTGAGCCACAGACCTCCAGGGAGACCTGTCTAACATGAGGGAAAGCTGCTGCCATCAAACTACAAAACAGAATAAGCCCATTCTAAAATGCAATTGCAAACAATGAAGAAGTTCCTATTAGATAATGTCTACCCCTAGCGAGAAGACGTGTGTGTGGCACAGAAAGAAAATCAACAAATATACGATCATTAAAGCTGTTGGCAGCTTAGTGCATGCACCAAAACAAGGTGGTGTCTACAAGTGTCCAGACACTTTCATGCATTCAAAAATCCTATCTCTGTGGGTATTGGCTAAAAGACAGAGGAAACGAAATGAGAGGTAGGGAGAAGCAAAAACTGGTGTGATATTTTAAGAAATGCAGAGCGTGTTAATAAGTTCCTCTCCTCTCCTGGCCTGGTCTGAGTGTTGTGACAGCTACAGTGCTGTGGAGCTATATTTGAGAAAGACCAGCCTCCTGCCCCTCATCTCCAAACACACACTGCAGCCCTTGTTCATCTGCCTTAATGAAATCGCCACATGCCTCCTCTCATCCCAGAGCTGCTTGCACACTGTAGCACCTGGTAGATATAAATCAGTCCCACTGAGCTGTATTTGGGAAGTGAGGCATTAAGCATGACATGGGCTGTCAAAGTTCAGATTGCACCGACCGCAACATCTAGTTGAACCGCCGCGGAACAGACCCAAGACCGAGGAACAGGCCTACCATCGGCCTCTTATCTTCTGCCTCCCAGCTCCGCATGACATGGCTGCCACATCTGGGCCCCAGCTGGGCAGCCTGCTGAGCACAGCGTAGCACAACTGAGACTAGGTAGGAGAACATTTGAGCACCCACGATACTCGGATTCATGGTAAGATTCCCTTTTACAGGGCTCAACAGCCACAAAACAGTCAAGATTTAAATGGGTGTTGTTTGCTTCCATTTATCTTTGGGCTTTCTTATCTGTGAGCTGTAGGGGCTTGTGGGTATTATTACAGTTTTTAAGTGGTGTAGGTTCTATTTCTGAGCAAGGCGATAAAAGTAGCCGAGTGCATGTGTGTTGTGTGAGCATACTGTATGTTGTATATGTGTGTGTGTGGAATTTCAGTCACGTGAGCCCGGGGTCTGAAGGTCAAACACTGCAAGAAAACCCACACATTCCTCAGAGGATAGGCACATATCTTTAGTGCACGTGAATGTGTAAGCATGTGCATTGATTTGGATGTATGCATGAGTAGGCATATTAAACTAGCCAAAGCTCCAGTTGTCCTCCACTCCATCAGTCTACACCACAGCTTTATATTTGAATATTAAATATATTTTTACTCTGAGCTTTACATGTATGGGATGAGTCCTCAGACAGATACACAAGACACAAAGGCAGGAAGATAGGGCACTCAAAGAGAAAAGCCGTATGAAAAACAGAGTGAAAAAGGACAAAGGGAGCTGAAGGGTGAGGATAAAAAAAATCATCTGCTAGGGATTTGGTCATGGGCTTCCGCAGCTGGGGATGGTATGATGTCTTGCTCTTCTTAGCTGGAATTCACAATGGAGACCTGAGGTGGAGTGTAGGGTAAGAAAGCCCAGGTTCAACCCAGCCCTACTGTAATTTACATTTCTGGGTAATTAGCTTCAGGATCACGAGCTCAAGCCAATGACAGATTCCTCTCGAAGGGAAAAAGCAAGCATGTGAAGAGGACCAGAGCATTACTTTAATGACACATTCATTGATTCAGTCTGTCAGAGGGAACATGTGTCAAGGGCATAAAAACTGCTATGTGTACTGAAGAGAATAGAGAAAAATCCATTCATGGATTTAAGGTTATCTTTGGCAGAGGTAAGTAAAATAACAGAAGACTTGATTCCAAATGTGGGAAAGAGGGTGACATCCTACAACTGACATCTGCTGGATGGTTGTGTTAAGAGAATACTATGTTTGGAATTGGATAACATTGTCTACATTGTTTACCTTCTTACTGTGCACCCATGTAGACACATGCATATGCATACACACATATACTTCATCATTTAGGAGTTCAGAGGCAGATGACAAAAGTGACCACAGGAAGAATATTAAGAAAAAAGTAGAAAACATGTGGCCACACAGGGAAATAAACCTCACTCAGTGGCAGAACATTCAGCACTAGACCTAGTGGTCCTTGAGAACTGCACATTTAATACATTCTTAATTAATGATGTCATTGTTTTGACATTGAAAGAGGATGCCAGCAAACAAGATAAACAAGATCTAGCTCTAGGAAGAGTGTGGAATACTAAGGAAACAGAAAGCTGGGAGATCACAGCCAAAGCACTTTGAATCTTAACCCTTGGCCCTTAGGCAGCTCCATTCAATCCCCCATACGATGAGGGAATATCTTACACACAGCACCAAACTGCTAGCTCTGCACAACACTGTGTGTGTGGTTATATGGTCGTATCTATGCATGTGAGACTAAATAGCAGCCAGAGTGCCATATTGTGAATGAATTCTCACTATGGAGAGGTGGGTTTTCACTCAGGCTGCTATGCCAGTGTACTGGGCAAAGCTAAGAGTCTTTACACATGCCAACTAGAACTGGGAATGAAGCCATAAGGCTGGGAGGACAGACATATACACTGGAAAACACACACACACCACAGATAGAAACAAAGCATAAAAAAACAAAAGACAACAATAAAAAAATACCTACTCATTCATGTGAGCATGAGCAAACTTGCTTATCCAAGTTGGTGCTCACCTCCTTACAAACACACGCACACACACACACGCACGCATACACACACAGAAAAAACATGTTAGCAAGGAGGTGAGAATTAGAGCAGGGCCAACTGGCTCACCCTGAAAGTTCAAATTGAGTGCCACTACAAATTACAAGTTGACAGCTTAAATTATCCCCAGTGTGTGTTTCTTACAATGTATGTGCATGTTTGGGTTTGCTAAGGCAACTGCCTCCAGACAGCTGTTCTGGATGAGTTATTTACATGTCAACCATTATCTCTTCCAAAAAAAAGAACAGTATATAATCTCCCCCGAGATACACTGACCAGCAAATGCCTCAGACCAGCAGCCTCCCTCATGTTGTCAATAATAGGACCCTCTGCCCCATCTCTGACAGATGCCCCCATATTTGAGCTGTGAGGAGGGAGAGTGATAGGGGCAGTGTAAAATGAGAGGGTGACTAATTGGTTCATAACCTGTAATTGGGGAGATGTAATTGGAGTGGACTCGCAGATGCCAGGTGCACCTTCAGGAGGTGGGGCAGCGGTTTGCCCTTTAACTGGCTATAAGGGAGTGTGTCTGTGTGTGTGTGGTTGTGTGTGTATGTGCGTGCAAGGGGCTAGGCAGGATTAGATGTGGGGGGAAAACAACCTTTGTGTAGCAAGGGCCCCAAAAGAATATAGTTTAGGTTTGGCGTGTGTCTATTAGGTCCTTAAAACCACATGAAAGACCATGTACTGAAACCTGACACAACACAGCACAGCCATGCCCAATGCAAATAGGCACATATATATGAATATACATCAACCAATACATAGTTACACAGTATACAACAGCTTCATGTCCACTGGCAATTTTTTCAATCTGCTTTTGGGAGTGAGAAATCTGCAGCTCAACATTTTCTCATGGTTCACATGGTGGGTCAATGTGATCAATGTGCTCGTTGCCCACCTAGCCAATACTACACCTCTCCCAATCAATGTAATGGGGGCTGAGTGTTAATTGGGACAGAGTAAGAGAAGGGTGGGTGATGGAGTGTTAGGCTTTTTGCAGAAGCATCAGAAATACTGTATAGGGTCTTAATGAAAGCCGCTTATTGTTGAAAGCATGCTTGTTTAATCGCTTGGTTATGAAATGTTTTTGTACAACAAAAAGGAAACGGATGGTGTTTGTTGAGGTGGTAGTATAGAGAGGGGGATATTTGCAGGAGCATCTGTTTGTCCTGCCCATCACCATATGATTATCAGTAATTAGCTACAACGCCTGCAGTTGCGTGGGTGCGGCCATGCATTCCCCTCTTTGGGCAGGTATGTAGGGAGCACCCATAAAACACACGTCCTACCTCTTTTCTCCTGTTGCCAGCCCCCTACCTTCGTCATGAGTCACATACCAGTCTGCAAGTAGGCCTCTCTAACATGTACCAACTTAGAAACTCACACTACCAAAGAATCACATCCATTACAAGGCTGCACTTTAAGCTGTAGTATTTTGAGTACGTAAGAATGATACAAGACAGCACCAGGTGTGGACTGGGTATGGAAATTAAATTTGTGAAGGTTTAGAATGGCCAGTGTTGATTGTTCTTTTGTATGAATGTTTCCTTTAAAAAAAGTAATGTAAGTAATGCAACTATAAGGTTACCTAGAGACTGAGCTCAGTCGTGAGGAGACACTTGATCTAAAGAAAAGTGGCCTTCACATCCTTCTTTGAACAGGACTACAGTATCCACTTCAAACAGAAAGCAAATCAACTCATCTCCACTCAACAGCCATGCCTCCCATTTGTTGGGAGGAAACATGTGCTAAAGATGGCGATGATGACGAAATAAATCTACATTGTGAAGTGGGAGAATCTTTTTGCTGTTCATAGGTAGAGTAGCTTCGATGTGTTGCATCCTAAATGGTTAAGAACATTTTAAGCATCGTTTTCACACTATACATCTTTTGTTGGGAATCGTGGGAAACTTCAAATTAAACAAAGGAAATGAATGAAGAGAGATATTACAGGATCAACTGTTTACCCAGCATGTTTAGTGCATGGTTGTTTTTTTCTGATGAGAAGCTGCAGCTGACAAAAGTATGTAGAGCACAGGAAAAACCTGCCTGACAGATATTCTGTCTGTCAGCTAAGTGGAAGTAGGAAGTGATGGTAGGGGAAACAGCTTCTACCAGAGTAAAGGCTGTTTCCCTTGTGTTGCCTGTTGTCTCGCCATGTTTATACAGGGCACAAGGTTAGTCAACGTGGCATCCAGCCCAGAAAACTGCTGCAATACACATGGCACCGTGAGGTTCCACTTGCTATGTGAAAGTCCTACATGCAGACAATAAAAATATAATTTAGTTTTCTTAATACCTTTTTTGAAATTATTAGTAATAAATAAAAAGAAAACTTTTTAGCACTGCAATGTTGTATGAAAACTATCAATCCCCTTCACCATGAGCCACCTATCTGAACCATTAGCTGGAAGTGAGGCCATCTGATAGAGATGTATTGATTTTTCACCGTTTTGAAGTAATTTGGTGAAGATTAATTAACATTTGCCCTGGATTTTCCTATCTTGCTGACACAATGAACACCAGTGGGTCAGTGGGAGGGCTAACGTCAGGACAGAGTCAGGTCAAAAACAAGGTTGCCCCTGCAAGACCCTGGCCTACCCCCAGCCTCTAAATTACCTAGTCTGACGCCACAGAGGGAGAGGTATAGTCCACTTTAGCGCTTTACTAAGGCCAGTGGCTGAGCAGGTCAAGACCTCCCCATTAGGGAGCAGGTCAAAGCCACATAACTCTTTAGCTAAGGTGAGGGTCACTGCGATGCTCTGTCCAGCCAGGGTCAACCAGATGTCTCTGGCCACTGAGGTTCATGGCAATACAATAAAGTAATCAATCTGACCACTGGATGGTGGTCAATAATATACTCCCAGGCTGCACAGGGTCACCACCTGTTCTCTGGCCTCTCCTTGGACTGTCCTGGCCTCCTGAAGTACTTAGGTCTTAGATTTCACTGTCCTGAATGGACACTGGAAGACCATGGGGGGGCTGCAATCAAACCCTGGGTCTAGTCAGGCACTATGGCAATAAACCATGAGAGACATTATGTACAGGTTATCAGTAGACAGCCTGATACAATCAACTTTGCTGTCAGTTGGAGATGACACCTCCATTTACACTGACTAATAGCTCATGTTGTTGCAGGCAAATCTTTTAAGACTTTTCAAAGTGGATAAAATATCCTTTATCTGAGTGCAGTCTAAACAAAGAGACATAGATTGGCCATGAAATCGATACTACTCACCAATATGAGCTGTATTCTCTTTGAGGAAGTACAGACGCGCACTATTGTACTTCTATTGAACAGACAAAATATCCACATACACTGTATAGAGCCTAAGCAGGACACATTATTCGTGATACTGCTAATTCCCCTTCCTAATTTCCTTCAGGTTTTTTTGACACAATTTGCCTACACTGTTTCTCTCCCCTCCCGTTTCTGTTCTTTCCTCCTTGCCCTCTCACGCTCGCCATGAATGGAGGCAGACAGCATCCTTGGCGGCTGCCAGGATGAGGCAGCAGTTAATTCTTGGCTGCCCTCCCTCTCTGCTTAAAGGCAGGTATAGAGTTCCCAACAGCTCCAGCTGGCTGGATACAATGGAGATCTCAGTGCAGGGGCAGAGTTCCAAGCAGGTGAACTAACCTCTCCTCCTTTCCCTTATAGCCCTTATCAGCAGTGCCATTAAAACCCCAACAGCTCAGACTCTACCAGAGTTTACCCTACCTTGCTCAAATTCTAGCCGACCCAACACTAAAGCCTCACACCATTTCCTGGCTGACAGTCAATGCACCCTGTCTTGCAGAGAAACATAAAACTACAATGATAAGATCTGAAATAGAATCTAACGAACTAATGAAACAGTGCAGGTTCATAGCCCAAAACACTGCTCAAATCTACTGCTACAAAAAATGTAGTAAAATAATTTACAATGTTTATGTCTGAACACGTGCATGTTTTCAACATGAGACAAGGCTGGTATTTTGACAAATTTTTTATCTCCTTCCTTCCCCTCAGCTCTCTCCTGCCAACAACATGACATGTCATTAGGCAGTATAATCAGCATGCTATTTGCATACATCTGCTTTATTTTATTGATTGCTCCTCATTCGTTAAGATTCAGGGTATATAATTAATGACCAACCCCCTGGTGCCCCACCCTGGGGACAGCTAATTCCACTGCATACTAAGGGGATTTCAGCAGAGGGCACAAGTGGGCTTGTCACAACGGGCACTGGGCCAGTATCAGTCCCGGTCCCCTCCCTGCCTCCGGCTGTCCTTGGTCCCAGCCAGTTCCTCTAACAAGGAGAGCCCTTCCCAGGCCGCGTTAACTAAAAGGACAATTATCTTGAGAACAATGATGCTTTTCACAGGGGCTGTGTTGTCATTAATGTAGTGGATCTGGTTACAGCAGCCAGCTTAAGCTAATTAAGGAACGCTATCTGTGGACTCTCATTGCTTCTTAATTAAGTAAGATTCATTTCAAAACGGGGACAAACAGTCATTTTTTTGGAAGGGCAGGGAGGTTGTACCTTTGAATTGTGTTTGAAATAGCTAATCTGGTGAGTTATTTTCATATGACCAAAAAACTAGCATTTAGCTGCACTGCACTAACATTTGTTTCATAGTCATATTAAAAAAAAGACAGTTTCATGCCCTTTGTCTGTCACACAGCCAATCAAACAGAGAGACCTAAAATAATAAATACCTTAGCATAAACATAATTTGCCATATTAAATGCTTGGAACAAGCCCCATTAAACAGCAGCTTTTAATAATGGCAGTAACGCCATAAGCACTGTTGAGGAACAGTACACCTTGCCTTTCCTGTGTGGCTGTGGTCATAAAACGGTTCATTTTGTGAAGCCTCAGTCACTAAAAGCCTTGAGTTTCTCCTGTCACAAACGTTATCTAGACCCCACTGTCTCACCATCCTTCTCCTCCATTAACGGTGTATTGTGATTAGAAATGGCTGACTAACTGACAGCCAAACTGAATGCTCTGGGAACAGTTGCTTTCCAAAAAGACATCTGAATCTTTCTTTCCAAGGAACCTGCTGACCTTTTTACATGGGAGAGGGCTCTTAGTCACCAGTCACTCAGCACTGACTGACAACATGGGGAAAACTGAATGAGAGAGGGAATGTTTGTGTGTGTGTGTGTCTGTGTGTGTGTGCGTGTTTGTGTGGAAGGGAGACAGAGAGCAAGATAGAGTCTATTCAGAGAGTTCTGACTGTGTGAGATACTGCAGAATTCTTCACATCCGTGGCTGCTCTCTAAAGACGGACTGACACATGGGCAGAGGTTAAGATGACACATAAGCCCATTCAAAGCCATTGCATATCCTATCTAATGACACATACTTACTGCTGTCTGAGGACTCCAAGACAATAGCTCTGGTTCACAGATGCCAGGCAGCTAGTCAACCAACCATATGCAACCTAGTATTATAAAATACCGGCTTCTATGTATTTTAGGTATCTACGGGGTGTGTGGTGGTTCACGCGGGAGAGAGCAAATGTGTAAACACAGACACACATGAGCGCAGGGATCTGGTTTGGCAAGTGTATATGTCCTTACTTGCTGGGTATTGTGAAGGAAGTTACAGCTGTTGATTGTGATTAAAATGTAAACAAAAGCTGAGTTCAGAGAAAGGACGCGTATGTGAGTTTGAGGGTTGATCAACTCTCGCAGTCCTCCACACCCACTGACAAGCTTTTATTCTTCACACAGCCTACATGGCTGGGCAACATCAGAAACACATACTTGTATATAGTATACACTGGGAAGTAAAGGCAATGAATTATCTTCCTGACTACACTGTACATTTTTTCTGGTGTACATTTTTTGAAGGCAAAATGTCATTTTCAGGAAATGAAAAATTTAAACCTAGCTTCTACCAAACCCAGCAGAAACATTTGCAAAAAAATTCAGGGGATCCTTTACAAATATGCCTGAATACATCAACTAAAAATGAGGATTTATCTCCTCCCTGTGGTCCCCATGTCTGGGGTCATCATGACCCCATCATGACTGCTCTTCGCATCAACAGCAGCGCTACTTCTTCCATTTACCCTGCTTTTAGCCTCTCAACAAGAAAAATGTACTGTTTTAAGTAATCCTTGTTTGCACTGACCGTAATTGATTGGGTAATCCTGGTTTAACATGCACTAAAACCAGTGCTTAAGAATCTATTAGGAGGGCTAGCAACTTAAAGAGGCAGGATCTATCTAATGCTGACTTGTAGATCTGTGTTTCTGTGCCCAGAGGTTGGAGGTGTTTGATGACCCCTTTTACGTTGACCCACTTTAAGCCCCATCTCTGTGTCACATGGCCGTTTCTGTTTCTTTTTATTTTCACTCTGTTTCTGTATTTCTCTGTCTGGTGGCACAGAAATACATCCATGTGCCAAGGTATTGCCAAGGTTTATCCTCTGAACTCCACCAGCAAATCTCTTGGCATTCTTCCATCAACCTGGTGACACAGTTCTGGTGGTGTTTAGGCCAGATTCACCTAGAGCCACAACCCATCTCCACAGACGCAATGCCAAAAGTCCCTGTCAACTCGACATGAGACATGCCATGCCGCACACTCATCACTGTGACAACCCTGTCATAATCAACACAAATCTCTCAGCGTCAGCACCAGGAGCAAAGGTATTATGGAGCTTGAGAAAGGGAGAGGGAGGAGGGAAAAGACACGCAGACACACTAAATACAGGTCGTTGTACTGTCATCTCTGGCTCTGGGATCAGGCAGCAAGTGTGAATGTCACTGTGCACACAGGACAGTCAGACAAGAGGAAGGCTAATTCCTGCTCCTCCTTCTGCCCTGACTGCTGTGGTTTCTACATGACGCAGAAGGAGGTGGGGAGGTCTCACACACACATACAGAGGAAAGAAGAGAAGGAAAATAATCCCCACCAAGACCTCTGCCCTAATGGGGCCCACTACTGTAATTACAAGGCACAGATTTCAGATCAGGCACTTAAGTAGCCAGCTAAGAGTGCCCAGAAAACAAAAAGCTCTGTAATTATCGTCTGCCTCCTCTCTCCCCAGTGCAACTTCAGTTACCTGTCATGCTGCCGTTTTGTCAGGAGTCCGTTGTTTCCTGGATTCTCCTTAATCCATGGCTGGAAGCAGCCCTGGCAGTGCGCCTGCCTGTGCAAGATGCACATTTCAGCTCGTGGGGGCGAGTGACGACATGGCACACAAAGATAGCAGAAACCTGAGTCCTCACTGCCCCACAAGCACATGAATGCATTTTTTTTTACAAGAGAAGGGAGGAAAAGAAGGAGGGGGAGTGTTCAGTTTGCTGTAGACAAAAGATCCATTGTGCAGTGAAACTTTATATACATATTAGAAACTTGAAACCCATAGCCTCTGCAAGCAGGATTCTTGTAACTGTGAACAAGATAACATTACCTACCATTCTTTCCTTCTGCCCACAGAAAAAGAGAAAAGCCTTCAATCCTACTTTTCTGCAAGGGTCTTATTCTTCATGATGGATTACTGTTTTTTTGCAGGGTCATCTAATATCAGCGATAAGAGAGCTGTGGTCTCCAGGCAGTTTTGTGGCCCATTAGGTAACACATTCCCCAGGTGGAGCAGAGCAGGAGGCACAGCTTGTCGACAGAGATTTGCACTCAGCATTCTCTTAGCTTGCAGTCACCATCCGCCTAACCTCTCAGGTGTTCCAGAAGGAATGTGATGTCCATTCCTAGACTTGCTCATTCACCCACTTCAGCCTTGAATGCATTCTATGTGTACTGCTGCTTCAATACTACTACTCTACTGCTTTCCAAACAAGAGCAACGCATATCTTTTAATACTCCTACTTTTTAAACTCTGCACTGAATTACCTGTAACCAATCCAAAAGGTCACGTGGGATGTTTTGAGAATACTATGAGTCACACAACACAAACACATGTACATTTCAAGTCCATTCTTAGAGTTGTAGAGCTCCTTATCTATTTTTCAGTAGGTGAGTTAAATAAGCACATGCACAGTACTAATAAATTAAATCTGAGACATACACTAAAAATCAGGAGGAAGAGGGCTATAAGCAAAGATGATTATTTGGGGAAGATGACTAGGACAGTCCTGAAATATAGGCCTCTCTTTGAAACAAGCTTTTAAAATAAGAATGACACACAAAAAGGGAAAAAACCTAAAGCAACTATCACAACATGGTGACATCATCAACATCAGACATGTAATTAACCTATTGCAGCCATGCTGTCAGGGGGAAGGCTGGACAGCCAGGCTCATAATGACAACCCCTACAACTTGTAATTATTTTTCTCAAGGGAAAAACACAAACACAGGCACACGCACACGTATGCACAAAACATACAAAAAGGAGGACCAGCCGAAAAAAATGCCTATAAACATAAGTACCAGCTCTCAAGAAAAGATGTGTAGTAACTATTGTGCAACAAGAACTAGCTTATAACATCTAATTTAGGTTGAAAGGCAATGAGTGTGGTTTACTACAGAGAAACATTAAAACATAATTAAATCAAGCTCTGCTCACTACAAAAAGTATTACATGGTCATTTCATTATAAAATTACACTTCAAGCAAGGTTTTCAACAAATTGCATAACTATATTTGACACCACAAATTTACTAAACTGCCCTGTGATGTTTAATGGCTCATTTTTAAATGCAGCTTGTGGCCTAAGTAAATAAGGGGCTTTGGTGGGCAATAGTATCCATTGGAAACACATTAACCCATTAAAAGGGCAGCTGGCCCTATGGGGCAACTCAGCTCTCTGAAGAAACACGACAAAGAGTATACAAAAAAGTATATTTAGGTTATGGGAAGAGGTCAAGGTATGAAAACCATCTGTACATATAATAAACCATGAAACCTTTCCCTTTATAACAAGAGACAACAAACATGGAAGTTGGGTGACTAATCCTGATTCTTTCCATTTTGGTTCGGGCTCAGTCTTTATATCATAAAGAAATTCTCTGAGTGTTTGGATAAAAGACAGCTTCCATTTTTACAAGTTCTATTAATATGTGCTTGAGGTGGATGATTCATTGTGAACCAGACCTGGGTTTTGTCAGCCAAACTTGTTCCATGAATACTGAGGTTAACTTTTTCCACTGATCTAGATCTAACTAATAACAACAATGACCAGCACACATTCATTTGTTTTAAAACTTTACTGTGCCCTGGTGATCTTACAGTTATTTATTCCTATTGCGTTTACCTATTGCATGTGCCAGGAAAAAGAAATATAAAAGCATGGTGTCAAACAGAGAACTAAGCACTAGTGTACGATTTGGGGGCCTCAACGGTTTTGCATGAGGCTACATTAGGTGACGTTCAGTCAAATGATGTAACTGGCAACTAATGTGAGGAAGCGTAGGTGACCCTTAGTTAGTGCACTCCACCATTGAAAGATCATATCAAAGAGTGGAAATCATACAGATACCGTGGACTCAAAATGAACAGTGTCTTTGTCTTAACTAATTTCTTTATCTCACACTGGGCTGGTTTAAGGCTTTCTGCACTATGAGTGTCTCAGCTCAGCTGAAGTAAGTATCAAGTCTGGTTTGGTGTGGTCAATTTAGAGCCAGGGAGTCTTGAGAGTAAAGAGGGCTCTAAGTTAGATTTAATAGGCACATTATTTCTACCCCTAACACTCGCATAGGCTCCACTCTGAGCCACTGGCTGTTTGAAGTTGGTAACAGCTGTAGTGTTCCAGCCTTTATTTAGAGGTCAACACACTGACTTCACTTAAAAAGGAGAGTGGGACTAAAGGAGAGAGAGAGAGAGAGAAAGAAAGAACGTAAGGCAGTAGGAGGAGAAATAAAGAACAGAGAGAGTGTGAGAGGTGAAAGAATGAGTTAAAAAAAGAAAGAGTTACTAGTGTGGCGAGGGATTAGCTGAGGGAGAGGTTA
Organism: Coreoperca whiteheadi; assembly: GCA_011952105.1. Classification (NCBI taxonomy): domain Eukaryota; kingdom Metazoa; phylum Chordata; class Actinopteri; order Centrarchiformes; family Sinipercidae; genus Coreoperca; species Coreoperca whiteheadi. The sequence goes on from CM022485.1 coordinate 17,078,540, forward strand.
AAAGTTTGTGGAGTTGCATCTGGCCTCCTGCCTGCTCTGTTGTTTATTGCTGCGGGCCTGAAGATCTGGTGCCAACATTAACCGCACCTGAACCACTCTACAGCACACACACACACACACACACACACACACACACAGGGACAAAACAGGAAGAGGAATACGCACAGCCTGCACTTCTCTCCAGTGTGCCAACCTTTTCTCACTATACCAAAGTGTGTGTGCATGTGTTTGTGTGTGAATTACACTCACAGATGCCAAGTCATGACTTCTCATTTGTTAATACCCCGTTGCTCCTATTACCCTCGTCTTTCCCTTTCCATCTTTGTGCTCTGTCACTCTGGATGACTGCCTGGCTGCAAAGCCCTAGCCCGCCTCAGCCAAATCTCTCTAACTTAGTCTCCTGAAGCCTGGCTTGACAACAGTTTCACGTCTTCTCAGACTTCCACAATAAGTTCAGTGAACTCAAGGCAGATGGGGAGTACTCATGCTCCATATAGGAGGCCCATGTGCCATCAGCCAGTAATATAACACTGACAGGACCAGAGAAATACACAGGGTCACTGTGGGCAGAAATCACACACAAAGAAGAATGCTAGGATGCCACCCACAGCAGATTCAGGGGACAGACCCTGCTCTGTTCAACTTCTCTCTTTCACTGGAATTCCCCTTAATAATGTGCCAGCTTACACAGTGTAGCACGTACATGCACGTGTGTACACAAGCACGCACACAGACACATACTAAATTCTGGGGACACAGGAGGGCCTGGAGAAAAGAAAGGGAGTTTGGAAGAGGACAGTTGGAAGACATTGGGGGTAGTGGGTTGGGGGCAGGGTATTCCTTTTGCCCCAGGCAGTATAGACAAGCCTGGCAGCCAATTAGTGCAAGCCGAAGCCACCCCCACAACCCCACTACCCTCAACCCCTCCCCTTTGCTCTGCCGTGCCCTGGTCTTCTGAACTTGGTATGGTCTGGGCTGGAATGTTGAAGCAGGTCATGTTCACATGCACATCAAAAGCGATTAAGTACAAGCCTCCTGGATTAAGATGAGTCTGTAGACCTTCACATCTTGGGCTAACCTCTCGAAAGTACTTGGCTTCCTTATGCCACAACAGTATCCAAGTTCACTTTGGCCTGACACAGGCCCCTCCTTTGCTTGTGGAAGTAATACCAGATTACAGAGCAACTGTTGTTAAATGTTGATATAATGTGTTTTTCTTGTTCTTTTTCCTCTCTCTTTGTTTGTACAGCTGTTCTTTAACAGCAGGACATCTCGCTGTGCCGCTCTTGTATAGCTTACTTTGTGCAAAGTTGACGTCTCATTTCAGTTTAATATACATGAAATACATACACAATTTGGCTATGAGAGGTAACTCCTACAGGTGATAAAGCCTGCTGAATTGAATTAATGGGTATGTGTGGCACATTTTGAACTGTAAGGACTAACTTTTCTCCTTTCTTGTCCTTCTGCCTCTTCCAAGTGCAAGCTAAACCCCAGCTGTGCGTGGTTTGGCAGACTCTTCCTCAATAGTACTGTGAGGGTTAACGAATCCCTCTGTGACTCAGGTATATAGGACATGTCCTGACAGGCGACCCACAACTCCAGCACAGAGTGCAGGGATCAGCACAGCCCACAAAAAAGGGGGATTTTCACCAGAGCAAAAAGCTCTAAGAAAACAAAAGGAGATGAAGAAAGATGAACACCTCCTTGACAACATTCTTTTCTTTGTTGAATCAAAGTAGACACGAATAAAAGAAACACCCATCAAAGCACCCATTCATAAAACATAGCACCTTTAGGTGCTTGGGGTGAAAGGGGGCGGGGGAACAGACTGAGAGATAGGTCTATGGGCAGGTCAATGGGCACAACAAAATTAGGAAGGATATACAGAGATGATATACAGTGTATTAATCGAAACCTGCGCTCTACCTCTTTTACACTCCCCCCTCCATCCCTCCCTCAGTGTGTATACATGTGAGGACCCAGCAGGCTGGAAGCTCTCCCAGGGCCCAGATGCTCTCTGTCAACAGCAAGATTCCAGAGAGGAAGCAGGGCTTTACAGCAGCAAGCTGCGCACACAGCCAGGACCAGCAAAGAACAGGAGCCAGGAGAGGACAACCTGCTCCACATAAACACAGACCTCCCTGTCTCCTGTCTGAGCCACTGGTTCTGCTTCCTGGCTCAGGATGGGCTTGGTTCAGAGCAAGCTAGTAGCAGTGAAGTCCTAGGAGTGGGGAATGAGCCACAAAGTTCCTCTTGCCGGGCTGGGCCCCCTCTCCGTCTGCCACCATCAAGAGGTAAATAGCTATTGGCTGCTCAATAAGTGGCTTCAGTGCGTTGGAGTGAGGGGCCTTTTTTCCCCCACACTCTCCCAGCCTTGACAAGCATGTATTGACAGAGCAGTTACACACTAACCCATTGGGGGAAATCCTCCACATTGTGCCCCAGGCAGCTGATAAATGGAACTCATACAGTACCTGTAAGCATGATCTCCTCCGCATGGACACGAAAACAGTGCATTTGCGCGTGCACACAGCTCAATACTACCATACTAATGCAGACATAAGTGAGGAGAATAGGGGCTTTATGATATGTTATACAATATACCGATGAAGCTGTGGAAAGGTAAAGAGAAGAAGAAAAGGGGGTTACAGATAAGTGTACAGTGGTTGAAGCTATCTTGTTTTTCGGTCTCAGTGCGGATATTGTGTCTTTTTTAACCTATCATACAACATCTAAAATCCATGGGACTGTGATGCCTCATGTGGCTGCAGATTACAGGATGAAAATTAGAGTAGGGAGCAAGGTCCATTATCTACAATGGTGTACACAATTCTCAAATAAACGTTTTTGAATTCAATTGATTATCAAGGACCTTGGAAGAACTTTTACACACCCAAAAAATAGATAGATTAGATAAGACAGAAAAGATAGATAGATCTAAAATATCAGAGAAAGTTGTCACTATCAAGCTTCCTGACTTCAGCCTCGTTCAGTCTTAGCAGTCATCTGCCTCTATACAGTATATTCTCCTAGCCTCCTTGCTTAAGGGAGCCACTGCAGTCCAGGAGAGGAGTCAGTGACAGGGTAGGAGAGGAGGAGTCAGGGCTTGAGCCCCCAACACGGGGGAAAAATGCTGTCCTGTCTCGTCATCTCTCCCCTCCACCCCTTTCATGTCTGATCCACTGCCGATAAATAGCTAGGGGTGCAGAACTCGCTTTCACTTTGTGATATGATGTCAGTAACCTTCATTGATCTGCGGGCAGGCAGGCAGGCCTTATCGCTGCCTCTCCCTTGTGATATACTGTGATCCAGGGCCCTGACTGCTTTTTAATACACTGCACTTTAGGTAACGGTGTCGCAGGCTAACCACCCTGCCTACTAACACCTGAAGCCGTATTTTACAGCAGTGCTGTGATGGCCAGAGAGATTAGACAGAAACTAACTCTGGGAGAGACTGCCAGCAAAACGATAACACTGGCTAAAGTGGGACAACGGAGTTGTGATATGGGAGGAATTCTGTATTCTTTACCATGCCTGATCAGGCGTTCTGGCACAACTTCACCTCCTAGCAAGGTGCATAGAGAAGGGAGGCAATCTTGAATGAAAATTCTGACAATTGTAAAAACTTTCATCTTTTGGCCTAAAGCCCTCACCAGACTCATCAAGCTCATACCTCCCATCCTAAATCTAAGAGGGACCTCTTTTGTTTCTGTTTGGAACCTTTAAATCTCATGGCTGTGTCAGACGCGCTACCTGTGCTGTATTTTTAAGCCTAATCAAGCACCTGTGTCAGAATATAGAGCTTGTGTTGACAGAGCACAGGGCTCTGAGCAAGGCTGAATTAGTGCTGACAGTCACTTCCGCCCACCAGATTTATACATGCACTCACTCAGAGACAACACCTGAGCTGATTGTCAGGAGTTGAACCCATATCATGAGCACCCTTAACGCCAAGAAAATGACAGTGAGTCTGCCCTCCAGTGAATTCTGTGCCAACACTGGCACACTGGGTAGTGAACAGGTGGAAAATATCAGAGGTTTAAAGCAAGCATTTAGCAGTAGTGGTCCAATCTCGTCCTTGGTGGCGTTGAAAATGGAATTTAAGACAAATGCAAGCAACATTCACAAAAAGCAAACTTATATGTAAGTATAACTATATAACCTCTAATATGCACAGGGGCATACTCCAGCTAACCACCACCCCCATGTACATGGGTTGAGGAAAGCTGCAGATAAAGGAGACTGGACGACTAGCGGGAGAATTATCCCAACTATTGATTTTAGCTGTTGGGTATTACAGACGGAAACAGCGGGTTTATCAGGCCAGGATCCCTCTGCACTTTCACTAACTAAACGAGTATTTTCCGGGCTTATCAGGCAAAAAGCCTATTACTGATGGTCTCAGCCTCCCCCACAACTACACAAAGAGAAAGGTTGGCCACCATTATGTAGCCACTGGATGGGTTAGGTTGCATGGCTCTTTTGGGGACCTCTAACACTTACCCAGCACTTCACAAACCCAAAATGATGTCCATATATTCACCACCAATAGAATAGTCCTCAGGGGTGTTGCACATTTATGTATATTTACGCTTATCTGCTAATGGACTTGTGACCTCCTCAACTGTCTGCTCTCCATCTTCCTCTGGGGCTGTCTGTCTCTTTCTCTCTGGGTCAATGTCATTTCTATGGCTTCTGTATATGAGGACTATAACCAGAGATAATGGGAAGTGCTATAATCCCTGAGAGGAGCCTAATACCGACCTTAATCACAAGAAAAAAAATGTATGTTTTAATTACCGCCTAAAAGATCCCAACAGATACCTGTGAGGAACCTATCCAAGGATCCTTGGTGAGTGAGTCTTTCTTATCTGTGAAACCTGAGGAAAGCCCAGTTCTCAGTATGCGTGCTTCTCTGTATTAGCTGGCATGAATTAAAAGTGCTCTCGTTATTTTAAGATGAAATTATACTCAGAGACATTTTGAATGTATACCCATTTCCCAATATTAATAATGAAGAAGAGTAGAGACACAGAAAATTTCCCTCAGCAATTACTGTGGAAATCCATATACTGATCAATGTGCAATCCCAAGGATTGTCTTAATACATATAAAATATAGATAACACCGCATGTGCGTATGAATGTGCGTAAATGTATTGTGGCGTAAAATGACCTCAACAAGATGAGAATATTATTGAAGAAATAAAAGCTGGGTGTAATGATTTACATATTTCATCGTAGGCAGCAATGAAAGTAAGTGATTAAACACACAGTGAAAAAGAGAGAGAGAAAGAGGGCGGAGAGAGGGAATATTGACAAGAATGAACAAGACAAACTGCTAAACAGAACAAAATGATAAAGAAATAAAACTACTTCCCACTTGGGTCAGCCATACTAAAAGTGCATCATGGAACAAAAAGACATATTGGATTAATATGTCCACCAGATACTTTAAACTGTGTTCGTCTAAGCCTGTCTTGTTCTAATTAAAGACTACAAGAAAAGCCTTCGTCCATTTTGTCAACACTAAAAGTCTTCATGGTCTATTCCACAAGACAGAAGTGAGCCTAGAAGTGGTGGAGATGGGCATCAGCAGTGAAACAGGAACAGGACAGAGGATCATGGCCAGACTTGGCACCCACGAAGGGGCAGTGCTCGTCTGCCCACTGGCCTGCCTTTATGTCTCCAAGTCAGCCCTGTAATTTGCTTGGGGCGGAGATAAATCTTATCTCAGAGACCTGATTAAGTTTTTAATTTACACTGCAATCAATAGCCAAGGTCTATTGGCAATGTGTCTAAAACTCTATTTACCAAAGGATTCCCTGCTATCAATTGATCAAGGACCCAACAGCCATAAATTATGGGAACATGTGTGTGGGAGAGAGAGAGGGAGACAGAGAGAAAGGGTGAGAAAGTAGTGTGAGAGTGAGAAAGTGAAAGAGCCAGGTCGTATGTGACTGATATTAGGATAGAAAAGAGATATGAGCAGCAGCCTACTTACAGACAGTCACTTGAGACTGGTGCACATGATCTGAGAGCAACACAAACACACTTTTTAAGCTCTGCTCAATATGCTTCAACAATGTTCAGTTCAATAGCTGGTAAGCCAACTGCTGGTATTGTATCCATAAAGTCTACCTACACTGAATCCAATGGCATGGCGAAGTGGAATGTAAAGTAACATTGATGCAAAATGCGCAGCTGACTCCCTTCTCATAAAATTCACACCCAGGGTACCCATTCTAAATGTCTGGACAAGTGAGACCTCCCACTTCCGGCCCTTTCTGCATGAGCGCCATTATCTGTTTACAGTGCCTACTTTCCCAAAGGAACTGTTAAAAAGGACTCTGCTGGGGTCTAGGTTCCCCACACAGAAGTCCTACATGCAGTTCCAATGCCATGCTCCATGGCATCCTGCCTGGGAAACTGAAGGAAGGATTGTTCAGGAGCCCGTTTACACCACTATGACATCCAGGAAACAGCTATTTTCTGTTGGCTATTTTCAGCAGTTCAGATGTTTGTTTAGGATTAAAAAAAGAGGGTAACATCATAACTGTAAAGATCCAATTGATCTCAACCAAGACCATCTTCACATGATTTCTGAGCCTGGTTTTGTGAGAAAACAAAGGCAGTACCATTTTCCTCCAGAGTAAAAGGGCACAGACACAGTTCAGACTCCTCTCTGCTGTTCCCATACAGAGGAAATGAAGGGGAGGGAAAGGAGGGCAGCGTTATCACTGTGGAGAAAGTGTCGTCATGGCGGTTCTGCTCTGACCCTGCTGACTAGCCGATTCCTTAACATGAGATCATTTTGGACAGCTGACCTCAATATCACTGTGCTCTGAGGACGAAACAGATACAATGGAGCTTCTTATCCCCCCCACCTTGCCTACAAAACATAAGCAGGACACACTTTTAACAGCACTGCACAAAAGTCTCCATTTTATTTCTGTGCCACCATTAGTAGGAATTAAAAGAAATAAAATAAACAAGTCAGTTTTCTCCCTTCTCGCTATTTCCAGTAAGACACAAATAAACGAGAGGAAAGACAAGCTGGATTTCACAGCATCAGGACATTTTTAAAACACTCGCATTTCATTGGGCTATATGTCTTAAGTTTCACTCTCTTACACTCCTAATATTTGACAAAGCAGATAATACTGCATTGGTTGTAGAAGAGAAGAAACTATTTTCCCAGCTTCTCAACAGGTCAGCTAAACTAGCACTGCAGGTTTTTCACCTATAGTACTTAAAATTACAACATACAATAATAAGGTAGAAAAATATTGTTGTAACAAATGTTTGGGAGGATGTTATGTAGTACTTTGTCATTAGTGGAAAAGCTGTCTAGTAAAATCAGGCATAAACATGTGTCAGAATTACATGTAATTATAGTTGAAAAACTTCCGCATGAGACTATGAATCACCTCTGCAGCTGGTTGGCGTGGCAGGAGAGAATACAGTACCCTGCTATCCTCACCTTCATAACTGCACTGGGGGAAGGGAGCACAACACGGGAGACATGCAGACTGAGGAAGACAGACAGGCTCATGTTATGTCAGAGAGCCTGAGTTGCTGGTCCTCTGCTGGACTATCTGAAGAGCCACTGACGGATATGTATAATCAGCCCCATCCCCACGTTTCTCTCTCTCACTCTCTGCCTCTCTGGCTAATGTCTCAGCCTGATTCGATTGAGGCAATTAGGCAGTAATCTATAGAGCTAGGGAGTGATGGAAACATTTCCCACTGTCCTCCTCATGTTTCTCAGAGCTGCTATAATTAGCTAACTTTGCTTCTCATTAAACATCAGAGCAGTATTTACATACCCAGATCCAATTTGGCTCTGTACAGCCCATTCCTTTTAAACTGTCGTGAAACCCTGAAACATGTCAGTAAACAAAGGAATGGGGGAGCAGTAATCTCCAGGTATTTCAATCAAACATTTATATCTTATATTGGTAAGACACAATGTATCTAGAATGTACAGATTAAAAACAATGTAAGAGTGTGTGTACATAACACTGTAGGTGATCGTTCCAGAGCAGTGTGTTGTTGTAGATGTAAATAAAGCCTAGGACGGCCTGTTATGGCATGAAGTTTGATCCTAAAAATCGAGGATATCCTTCCATCCCTGGTTTCAATGAGCTGTCATGGGAACTGGAATGGTAGGCCCACTTATATTCCCCTATGGCTCATATTCAGTTTAAATCGTTTTTGCAGGGAACAACCAAAATCGTTATCACACATTAAACTAAAATGCACATGGACAGATCTTGACTATCTCTTTTGAGAAACTATGAATTTGAGTTGAACATTCTGTAACTGACTGAAAATCATAATTATAATACATCTGATATGTGAAATAAAATAAAAGTATGTACTGTCATCCGTTAAAGTGCAGGTGTTAAAAAAGTTTGTTCATTCATAGTGGTGAACTTTGCTTGAATGCTGTTCAAGGACGATTCCAGCATGATATGAGTTTCTGCAAATTTTGTACATATTCCATTTCTATATAGTAATTGTGGCAGTTTTACATGACGGCTCCACAGTATTTTTGAATCAGTCTTATATACCTCTTAGGTTTATTCATTACCATTGCTTTCCAAACAACACAAAAAACACTTATTATCAGGTATTAAAAAATGTTTACATTTTGAAAGAGGTTCTGTTCAGAATTTCATATTCATGTGCACATTCGGTAAAGGCTGACAGAAAAGACATTAATTCCATTTTCTGCTACTATAATAAAGCAAGATAGACGCAATAGTCAGTAAAATTACACAGAAAATAAAGCTTGATTTTACACAGTTATGGTTTTAAATTGGCACACTCTGATTTAGAATATCCTTCAATATTTCTACAACAAAGATTTCAAACTTTAAAAAAAAGAGCTAGTTAGACCAGTAAGAACTTCTCATAATGTAATAAAAACAGTGGGGACTATGACTTTCAAAAGCAAGGCAATGCAGGAAATCATCAAAACCTTCATTCATGCTGAATGGCCCAATAATCTGTTCTAGCGCTCTACAAACAGCCTGTTGAGCTGAACAACAGAGGTCAGAGGAAGAGACAGAGAATCCCAAAAGAGTGGATCTCTCTTTAAAGCTACTCTAGCAACTCTATACACCAGAGTTGTACTGCAATTGTAAACGTTCTATTGATATGCAAAGCAGCATGGATCGTTTCATGTCCCCATGGTAACACTGTCCCCACTTTGCAAAAATGTAATGATTAATCATGGTTTAAGACAAAATCATTGTTCCAAAATTAACGGAAAGTGTATGGCCAGGGGTGGACACATGGTCATTAAATTAATGTGGATCCCTAGTGGTTACCACAGACATTGCAGCTAGGTATAAAGCTGCTCCCTGTTTGTGTGGCTATTCATTTCCCTGACTAGTTGTGTAGAATTTCTGTAACGCATAGGAAACAGTTTGTAAGGACATGTCTACCTTCGAGGCAGCAGACAAACTCAATTAGCTGACACTTAGACAATTAGAACCTCTTTTGTGTGGGCTGCTGCACATTTTAAAATTAATTTACTACTACTGTGGCTGTGGGCTTATTTTTAAGTAAAACAAATGGAGCAATGCTACCATGGGTTCAATATGTTCATATTCTTGTCATCAACAAATTTCTACAAAGACACTTGAACAGGGACACCTGACCATTGGTGAATGTACCATAGCGGACAGGTAATGACTTGATGTATATTGTTCAATGCAATGTGCTGATTTTCTTCTCATGTAAGAGCTCCTTATGATGGCCTGAAACTACAATGTTTGTGGGATATATATACTTTTTTTATTGGAATGCGGGAAAAACAGATTTAATAACTTAATGTTAGGATGTGAATGAAGCACATAGAAATTCAATCTACCCCTTTGCTTGTCTATAGTATGTTGTAGCTTGCATACATATGCAGGAGTACAGCCAGGACTGAGGAGCAGGGTAATTCAATCAGCAGCACTCCAGCCTGACACAGATTCACTTTGACAGTTGTGCTTTACCAGTAATTCATCTTTCTGAAAACAGACACTTTCCTAACAATAATTTCTTTCAACTCCAATACCTGGCAAAGGGGTGGGTGAAAATTTAATAACAGGTTTTCATTGACTAACACCACAATCCCTTCAGATCTCATCCTATCAAGAGTAAGTTTCCTTTTCCTGATGTAAAAGCAAAAGCTGCTCATGTAGAAATGTACAACAGTGAGACATAGATGGTAATTCCTGCAATTATGCCTTAACTCACAAGTGACCACACTTTTAAATAGACTATTTGAAGACACAAATGCACACTGACTAGTACTGGAATGCATAAGTAAACAGTGTGAGGGGTAGAGCTGTGTGTAGGGGTCCAGATGGGCAGGCAGGAAGGCATGTCCTGGGAATGGGCTGTCCAAAACCCATACACCCCTCCTCAGTGCCCCTCTGGCCCTGTGTGCAGGACTGCAGCTAGCCTGGCTTGAGCAGCAGAGGGTTAACTGCACTGCCCAGTCACAGGCGTGAAGTGAAACAATGAAATAATGGCAGCGAGTGAACGCTCAAAGGCAGGGGGCTGGGTGGGTGTGGGTGGATGGGGGATCGCCATAGGCTCCTGCAGATGTTGCCAGGCTTTGGCGGGTCACACAATCACTCGTATTAGCATTCCTGATAGAGGGAGCCCGGATTAGGGAGCTGAATGCCTTTCTCAACTCTGTCAGAGTTTGAACACGCCGGAGAAGCAGAGCAGAGGGAGAGAAATCCCAGACATGTGGCGAGGAAAGGTGGAGACAAGAGTATAGGAGAAGAAAAGCACCCTCAGACAGTGTTGAGGAAGGCCTAGCTCACAGAAAGAGCAGGCACAATGTTGAGGGTAGGAGAGAAGTGGAGAGAAAGGCAAATGCAGAGTAAGATTGACAGACAAATTGCGGCAAATTGACTAAAACAGCTAATGAAAGAGTTTAACAAACAGACAATAAAGAGAAATCAAGCATGTGATAATTTAATGGTTTTGTGAGGTTGGCAGAGGGAGTGTATATGTGAAACGAAGATTTCTATTTGTGGCTGAATGAGTGAATGAGCATAGACAAACGGCTTTCTTTCTTCTTTGTATGTCTGGGTGAGCGAGGGAGAGTGAGAGAGAGCAGAGACAAAAGCTTTTCTGAGTGTATGTGTGCTGTCCTGTCCTTTTTTCCCAGGACAGAGGTCTGGAGAGGCCTCATATTTCTGGCTGCTGTCAGGCTGGGGGTGAGAGGCAGAGACAGCAAGGGGCAGCTGTTTTCTACGAGGTACCCTGGCTCCCTCAAACATGGCCTTTGATCTAGCTTGGCTTCCTTGGCCAGCCAAGTCTCCCCCTGCGAATGTATGTATGAGTGTGTGTCAGGGTATGTGTATGTCAGAGAGAGAACACATAAAAGTGGGGGTGTAATTGCCGTAGTCAGGGGCACAAGTGGTGGCAAACCATGGAACAAACAGTGAAACTTAAGTGGTAAAATGAAGTGAAAAGCAACACTAAACCAGGGCTTTTGCTCTCTTCCTCTCTCTCTTTGTTTTAGCACAAGACAAATAATTTCACAGGAATGCAGCGGGGCCAGTTTGATATGGTTGTGTATCCAACATAGATTTTAGAATATAGAGGGGACAAGTGAATAGCAAGCTATACTAACACACACACACATATTGAGAAACACCGACGGACTCTACAAATGCACTTTGCCTGTATAATAAAGGAGGTAATGCTGCAGTCGATTTTTGATAGACATGGAAAAAAAGCAGAATAGGACCAAATCATCTGCAGAGGTAAAAAGCAGTATCAAAACTGCAACTAATCCAGGTGCAATAATAAAAATAGGGCTACCTTAGTATAGTTTACTGCACTATGGTTTTATCTAACAGCAGGCATATCTTTATACAGGTTTCTGCTAGGAGCCTATACAGTTGGAAATGTTCTTTGCATCCTGCTGTCATTGTACTGACAACAAAGAAAAAAAACAGGCAGCGACACTGAAGGCACTTAAAATGCTTCATATTTGACAGTTAAGGGAGGTGTACCTTTGTCCCCAGCCAATGACTATCAGTGACTCTACAAGTTAATATTTGCTTCTGCTGCTCATAAATTTGCATTGCATTAGAACCTGACCTAAATGCATTTTTATCACCCAAAGTAATTAGCTGAGCATTAGTTGTAGGAAAGAGAGAGAGAGAGAGAGAGAGAGAGAGTACTATGAGGCTGAATCCTTCCTGAATGGGTGGTGGCTAGACGAAAGCTACAGGAGGGATGGCTACAGAGCAAAGCAGAGCTGGGCCACCAGATGAAAGAGGAAGTAAACAGGGCCAGAGTGCTGCCTCTTTAATCTACTACATTAACTCCAGCACCACGAGGGGAGGAGCCACCATGCAAGCGAATGGCGCAGCCACACAAAAGGGGAGTGTCAATGAGGGGGTAATAAGGAAAGACAATGAGTAAACAAGCAGGGGAAGTCCAGGCCTGGTGTGCTACAAACTCTCTGCTTCTCACTGCCTGGCACACACAAAGGCCCTGCTGTAATTAGCCACCCCAATAGGTTGTTTAGCATTTGCATATAAATGCCCTCAGAGGCAAACGCTAAACACGCTGACACAAGCCATGCCCAAAACAGACGTTCGCCACACCTCTACCCCTCCAGGAGGTCTCAGGGGTCCACTTATGTCGGGGTACCCCCTCCCTTCGCCTTGTGCTTGTACCCACTACAGGCAAGCTGGCATCCATTACACAAAATGCAGACAGCACACCATAGAGCGGGTACTCAGTTCTTGTTTCCAGAGAGATTGTGAAACAGTGTAGCCAGGCTTCCTGTTGAAGGCCAACACAGCCATCTGTCATGTGAAAGTACATTTTGCCCTGACCACAGGACTGAATCTCAACAAGACAGAGGGTGCAGGTGTCACTCTGCTGTTTTGTGATATAGAAATTCTATGTGGAAGACAGGAAAGAACTTATACAGATATATCCATGTATGATAGCACATCTATACACATCTGCACATGTGCATGAACACGCACAGAGATGTCCCGAAGAAGCCAAGGGTCTACAGAGTGTGAGAAAGTAGTGTTCTGTCTTGATCAGGGTCGAAACATACAGGCTTGTTTAATCTATCCTGTCTGGCAGAAAGTTGTAGTTATAGCAGGGTAGACCAAGCTGGTAGATTAGAGAGAGAGAGGCAGACTACATTTACACAAGGTTTAACAACATTCACATTTACACAAGGTTTAACAACATTCAACAGCACACATGGTATCATTTTTATATTTTCTACAGTTTCATGATTTATTGTTATACAAAATGTTTTTCATGAGACCTGTGCCTCAGTTCTACACTTCCTCTTCTGTCTACTGTTGTTTTGACAATGGCGATTCATGAAAAAAAAACTATAAAAAGGAAGGAAGTGATGAGACTGGTGTCAGTGCCCTCCTTACCTCCCCCTGCCCTGACCATTGCCTCTCTCCTTCCTCCAAACTCATATTCTCTCCAGTGTAAACAAAGGTCTACACACTTGTCCTGCTCCTGGTGCTGCTAGAAGGGAAAGAGCACATCCACAGAGCTTCTGCACCATACAAGGGCTACTTCCTGTGTTAATCCTCAGCACAGAGTGCAATTCTACCAGTCTACTCTGCTTGTAAGAGTTTTCTGAGCTTTGCTCGTGGCACAGGAGGCCCACTAAACGAAAAGCTATCTGCTACCACTAAAAACTTGGTTCTCACCTGCCATGTGGCCTGTTGTTCCCCATCAGGGCATGATCCAACATGAGGAAACACCTGGCTCCAACAAAAAGCAGGCAATAAGAGGAAATTATTTTACAGCCATCCTCTCCCTGATACAGATACGCACCTTGCCTGAGTTGCAGGGGCAACACTGGATCTACAGAGGAGTAGTTGCCCAAATTATACCTTATCTATAAGGCTTTTTTAAATTTCTATCAAATGCACATGATTTAGAATGGCTCTGGGGAAAGAATGCTTAAACGTTGCTCTGGGATAGTGTAAAAGAGTAGCAGAAGAGAGGGAAAGCGGAGCATTTCTTGTCAAAGAATTGGCACTTGGCATATAAGGAGGAGAAAAACAGTTGTAACAGTCAGTATCCGTTTTGAGCCTAGCTCTTACCTCAGGCTGACTTCCTATATGTGGTCAGGGTGTGTTTTGTTTTACTGCTTCACACAACAATGCTCACTTGCTATTTGTTGCCACCTGAGTAAAACAGAAAAGTCAAATGTTCAGCCCTGCTAGAAAAAGAGAAGAAAATGTCACCTTTAATTAAACCTGAACTGAAGTGTGACAGAATTGCAGACACACAGCAGATGATCATGTGAAAGAAGGGATGTTTTTAATTTAAGGCCATTATTATTAATGGGTATATTGCTTTCTTCTGTTGTATTGACGCCTCTAAGCAGAGCATCACCAAAAGCTGCATAAACTAGCCTGGGCCCCTATCTTCATTCATTAAACAGTAGGGAAAATGAATGCCATGGTGACCAGACGAGGCAAACGACGTCACAAAGCCGAGGTCACCAGTGTGTTATGGCCGTCTAGCCCGGTGTCAGCCCCATGGGACCTGCCCCACCCCCTCTAACCTAGACCAAATCTCTGCTCTGTGGCACTGAACGTCAGAATGAAAACCAAACAGTCGCAGGGGGCTCTGTGTCGAAGATGTAAACGCCATGGCACTGTCGCTGTCATGAAACATCAGCCACTGGGCGCCAAACAGCGGTTAGAGCAGAGCCTGCCAGAGAGGTTGGAGCATGAGGACCAGCAGACAAGAACTGCCATTAAACTCGATAAATATACATTTTCGTTTGCTGTGTTGGTGTATGTGTGTTAGGGAGAAGAAGAGAGCATGTATCCTCCTCCTCAGGCTAAACACACACACACAGACACACACACACACACACTGTACATCTCTAGTTTTCGGTGTTGCTGTGTGGGAGTCTGCTTCTCTCTAATCAATTTATTATGAGGCACCGGGGCCCCTATGTTTGTTCATTTAACACAGGGAAAATGAGAAAGAGCATTTGTTTTAGGTACAGTGAGAGCCAAAGAAAAAAAACCCACGTGTTTTGGCAGAAGGAGAGCAAGAGAAGAGAAGGGTGAGGCAAAGGAACACAAGACAGAGACACCCCTCAGAATAATGTAGAGGTGTAATATTGTGGCTTTGAGGAAATGTTGGTTTAATTGCAGTTTGCTGTAACGTTTAATGCAGTCTGTATGACACCTGGCATAAATGGTTTACACTCGGGACAGTGCCAATTATAATTCAGCCAATCAGACATCTTTCATAAATCCACTGACATGCTCACTGCAACAGCTAGATGCTTATTTGAGGAGATGTGATGGGATGGCGACAGACGCACATGCAGTATATCTTCTTTTTAATTACAATGTCTGCAGAGGTGGGACTCTGCTATAAACAATCATCTGTGCAATCAAAAACAATACCGCCAACACCATGCATTATAAAAATATATTCTCAAACTGAAAAATAAAACTATGCAAAGTATTTGTATCATTATTGCTACTAATACAACTGAAAAAAAAGTAAAATATTATAACAGTGCATAGATAAAGAACTGAGGTATCTAACTCTGTCATTCATCCGTCATTTAGCAGCTATAACAGAAGGACTTCTTCATTTGATTTGATAATGACTATCAGGTGGCGGTCAGATCGGCCTAGATATTTACTGAGATTCTCAGAGGCAGACACATGCTCACATATAAAAAAAAAATCTGAATGCCATTACCAGTCTAATGAATGTAAAGCCCTAATAGATACTTCAAATCATTTTCATAGATCATTAAAGATATAAAATGTGTAGATCTTTGAATGTGCTTTTCAAGAACAGTTAGCACCTTCTCAGTTACTTACAACACTGCAGGTGCTAATAGGTCCTTCATAATCTATATTCTAATATTATATTTTTTTAATCATATGTATTTTGTGTTTGTACGCAAAGGACCAACACAGGTAAAAATACACTAAAATGCTCTCTCTGGGAGTTTAGTGTGTGATTTACAGGGCACTTTCCAACAAAAAAGGAAAAAAGATCTCACATAAGTAAATAATATAAAGGCTAGCTATGCAAGAGTAATGAAAACAACAGTGTATAGTATATGTAGTATATGTGTGCACATTATGTACGTTGCACACAGCGACATGCCCGTGTGTTAGTAGAAAAAAGGAAAACAAATAGCGGCAGAAGCTGGAAGACAGCTGACATCAGAGGACTACCGAGGCTACAGCACTTAGAGGCCATTTTATTGCTTTGCTGTGGTCAAGTGAGGTGCACCGAGCTCAATTCCACCACAACAATGGCAAAGAGGGCCGCAGAGACAAAAGAGGGCTATCCCTGCTTCTTAACCCTTCACTACTGGCAGATCAGTCGCCTGGGGCATAGAGCGAACAACACTAGGCCACCTCAGGAGAAGCTAGGGGAATGACAAATAGCGAGTCACAACTTATATACCTACTGTATTACAACAGCTCTGTCACACACACACACACACACACACACACATTTTGTTAGTTACACAGTAAAAATGATAGATGCACACAAACCCCATAAGAATCTATCAATGGGCAGAGGGAGTCGGCTGCTTTTCCTGACCAGGAAGAAGCAGTCGGTAGCTTCACCTCAGCCCCTTCTCACACTGGAACACACTGCAGCCTGCTCTCTATGTCTTTCCATCTCTGCCCCTCCCTCTCCTTCTCTCTCTCTCTCTCCCTCTCTCTCCTCCACTGGGAACATGGTCAGGCTACTAAACATTTGCAAGTGAATTACACTTTTTGTTGAGATTTTTTTTGTGTGTATGTGAATTGTAAAAAAAAAAATGGGGAAGAGGGTGAGAGGGAAAGAGTTCTAATGCCATCGCTCTTTTCTTTTCTTTTCTTCTCTCTATAATCCTGAGGAGGATAAGCTGTGAGGTACACAGAGAGGAAGTGCCACAGACCTGCTGGGGTCCAGCACATCCTAGCAGTACATTCCTACACCCCAGTTATAAGACACACGTATAGACAGATGACAGAAAACCTCTCAGCCACACATAACTACTGTTTGTCGCAGAGTCGAATGGATGCAGTGTACACACAGAAAGGAAATTAAAATCAGTATGTTCTAAATCTGCAACCAAATCTGAGCTTTAATTAAGGTTTGAAAACAACTGAAGAAAATGCTGAGAAGCTGATAGCTTGATTATACAAACACACACATTAGTATTTGGTACTAATACAAGCCATGACGTTTCATCATCGGGTGACTTGACTGTGTATTAGTGACGAGAAACATTTACATGATGATGGTCTGAAACGCAGATCACCTGACTGCATTGAAAGGTGTCTTCTTTTATACAAAAATGTAATTTCTTTTCGTATTAATAAAATGATTTCAATTACATTTAACCCCTGTGTCAATTGGTGAGCACACAATGTTTTTTGAATTTAAATTATATTACATTTTATATGTAATACAATAAATAATATGGAATATGAAGACAGGAGCTATGCAACTGATGCACTGACAAAATTTTAAACCTGTCACTTTCTCTCACACACGCATTCACACACACACCCACACACTTACATTTCAGTTACACAATGTAGATTTCACAGACACAGATAAACAATAAAAGGGCAGTTATCACTCCACGGAGCACAGTAACATAGAGGAAGAGGAAAAGGATGACAAAGAAATAGGGGAGGATAAAAAGACGGCGTGTGTGTCGTCAGAGTCATAGGCCAGAGGGGCCCATGTATTGTTCCAGGGCTCAGTGTGGGGAGAGAAAGGCGACCTGGGCCGCCTCTGTCTAAGCGTCCTCCATGTTTTATGCATTCTGTCCTTTGTGATGATAAGCGCCAGTGCGGAGGGTGGAATGCTGGCCTCCAGGGTCCAAGAGAGGGGTGGGCTTATGGGGGGCTAGGGTGCAGCTCAGTTCAATTTTGCAGCCCTTGGAGTGGTCCCTGTCATCCCTGCCTCACCCGCGTGTAGGCATATGTGGTCTATACAGGCACGAAACCGTTGTTCCTCCCATCCCTGAACACTAGAGCTAGCTGCTGCTGCCCCAAATAGGATATATACACAGTCAGTCGTAGCCGCTATGCTACACACACACACACACACACTCAGCTTTTACGATACTGCCAGCCCTGGACAGGCATGCGTCACACAGATCCTCTACTCGCAGTCAATACAGCAACCAAGAAATACAACAGTCTTTATCACTGTTACAACACTGCTATCTAACAAACAGCCTTGTTTGCTACAAGACTGATATTGTACATTTATTACAGAAGCAATATTGAAATTCTAGTCAAGGACGCAGATCCACACACACATATTATAACCCCCCTTCCATGACTGCAACAGCATTCATTTATTGTTAGAAATGGAATACAAATTATTATAAATGTGTATCACATATTATTGTGCTCTATTCTATGACAGCATGTGAATTTCCTTCACCGAAGGAGAGAAAGTCAAAATAGAACCCATACTTTGCTTTTAAACACATTACCAAATAGAAAATAATTTTTTTCTTTGCCCATATCTCTATTCTCTGCGTGACTGCTGGATAAGGAGAGCAATTTTGCATTATCACAACATAGGTCTGCTATGATTTGTCTGAAATTGAACACCGGTTTAGATTTTTGGAAACATCTCAAAATTAATAAATATAATGACTATAAAAACAGAAGTGCAACATAACAAGGCCTTGACGTGGACACTTTCAAAAGAAATTACATTTTTATAATGCCAGTGTTCTCACAAATCAGAATGCTGCTGTGCATACACAAATGCAGATACACATGCACATCTCCTCAGTCATAAATCTAGTCTACCACAATGATTTAACCAAGATTGTTAACACGATAACATATTACGAAAGCGAAAACCACAAAAATCCCCGCCAACTTCACTTCAAAAAGATAAAAGGATGACATTGAATAAGAGGAAGAAGACAAGCTCAAAAGAAGACAGGGAGGGGAATTTTAGCAAAAAGGGGTGCTTTCTGTGGATAAAGAGGAGCCCCTTTGGACACCCCAGGCTGCTGGAATTAAGGATCAGGTACAGCATTCATGTACACCACAAGCATGCATACACACACACCTGAGCATTACAGTCATCTCTTCCATTCTCCTTTCCACTTTCTCGCTCACCCCTGTGCTGAGCCGAGATCCCGCCCCTCGTCTGCTCCTTTATGATAGCATGACATGTACACTGTCTTCGGCTGCAGGACAACTCGAAGAACCGGCCCTTGCCGCATGGTCTTGCATATTCAAAACCACACATCAGGTTCAAAGCCATCATCTGTGTTGACGGACCTCAACTACATGTCCATACACCTAATGGCTGACACACACACTTTACATTCTTCTCTGATTTCAGGGAAGACGCATCTAGAGAAAGGTAGACCTATTTGTATTTATAATGCTCTGCCTCTCATAGAGCAAACGGTATACAGTAAAACGGAATTACTTTAAACTGACTGGTGACCATATATTAAAATACAAAATGAATAATAATAATTTGGTAAAAAATTTCCATTCACACAAGACACAAAATCATTCAATATTTTGCTTATAAGAGCATAATTAGGTAGATGTGTGTGTTCTGTGTGCATACCTAAAGTGTGTTGAATCACCCATGTATGGCCTTAGCATACTAGCAACCCAAAGAGGGCTCTCTTTGACCAAGGACATGGCAGTGAGCTCCTCCACGGTGCCACGGAAAGGTGGGATTTAAGGATGGTGATATGCAGAGACACACTGAGAATGAGATGGAGAGAGAATGGGGGGGGGGCGCACAGTGAGAGGAGGAAAAGGGGTTATGACAGCCAGAGGCGCTGTCTCCCCTTTCTCTGTGTTACCCCCAATCCATGAAACGAACCTATGACGACTGCTACTCCCTTTATCTCATTTCCCCAACTGGAAGTGCTATTCCTGTTACATACAGTCAAACAACATCTCAATACTCTGAATATACCTGTCATCGAATATGGTAATAGAAAGGGACCAAGTGCAAACAATGAACAACTGTTTTGTTGCTGTGCAGTGGCCACTGCACATCTCCGCAGTAACAACTGTCATCACATCACAGCATTACAACACCAAATATTTTCTTCACGATATGAATAACAATCACAACAGCAACAAAACACAGATATCAATTTCTACCATATGCACTTACATGATTAATCATATAACTAGAATCTTGTTCAATCACTAAATGCACAGCACTACCATAAGTAAACAAACCTGCATTTTTAGTAATTCAGATCTTAACAGACAAAGAATTGTATGTGTCTAACAGATTCAAATTACATTTTTACAATTTCATCTAGTTTTATAAACGTGTATGTAATGGTTTGAAACAGTGGATATATATATAAGATATATGAAGCAATTACAAATAAATTCAAACAAATGATAATGAATTTAATTAGAATAATCAGTGAAATAATAGTATTAGTAGTATTTTTCATTTTTCTGAACAACTGACATACAATTTTCCCATTTTTCCTTCAGTTATGATAAATAAGCTAAATGCACCTAAATGTTTTTATTCATATAAATATAAAAATGTTTTGAAAATAACAAAAAAGAAAGAAATAACTCTGACCACAATTAATGAGTTGGAAATGAAATGGCCCATTTTCAATTAAAATTTTGAAATGCTCTCTGTGGTAAAACCATCACTCTGGTGGCACATTAACAGCTCACGCATCTCGTGAATGCAATACTTCCAATATCACAGTCAGGGATGAGCAAGAGATAATATAGTTGGCTACACCAAACACAACGACTGACAAACACATATTTGAAATAGAATACATAGAAATAAAGTCAATGACATTCCTAAACCTTTGCCAGGAACTATTATAATTAAACATAAATATGACAATGAGACAAGGCAGGAAAATCAGACAGGTGAGATGACAGTAAACATTTCTGCTGTCTTTGTTTTGTAAAAGAAGACGGAGAGAGGGAGGAGGAGGAATGGGAGAGGGGTGTTACTGTCAGAAAGGGGAGGAAGGGAGATCACTCGAGTTTTGGCACAGCAGCCTACCTGCCCTGTACGCTATAACACCTTTGAGTTTCTAATCACTGGAATCTAAACACTCACAATCTAAACACTTACTGTTGCAGACACACAAAAATACGGGGCTATAGAAGTATATAAAATACAAATAAGAGGAAGGAACTAAATATGAATATTATGACTGATTTAAAATAATCAGCATGAAAGCCAGTTTCCCCTCTTTCTCCCAGTGCTAATCTCGTCCTGTCTGCTCCTTTCCAGTCTGAAAGGTAGGGATCTGTTTATCTGACCTCTTCCCCTGATTCCTCCTCCATGGCCCATGGCTATCTGACCCCTCCACCCAATCCCCTCAACACTCCTACCCTCAGACCCCCCTTCCCCTTTTTTTCCCCTTTCTCTCACTGACTGACAGCCTTAACATTTTGTTTTATTAAACCTGTTACCAGTCTATTTTTGTTTCTCCGATCCTAAACTAAAGCCAAAGTCTTAATCCTGCAGATGCTGACAACCACAAGTGCTTTGTGTGGCTCCCAAAACATACCAACAACTACCATCACCCTTTTCTCCCAGCCAGACCCACTCTCTCCCCATCATCCCTCGACTGTTTGCGCGGGGGTTTCCTCTCTTTCGTTTTTTTTTTTTTGTTTTTTTTTTGTATCTCTGCACTCACTCCATGACCCCTGTTCCCCCTGTTTCTTGCTGTCTGACCTACCCCTTCCACCCACACACACACATACACAGCTTCTCACCCCCCTTTTTGTTTCCCCCTGCGGTACACATATCCTATCCTTGCCTCTGCTCGCTCGCAAAACGTCTTTTTTCCTCTCTTTCCCCGTCTCTGTGTCGCGAAAAAGACCCAAGACTGAGTTATAATTCTCGCATCTTTTTCTGACTGTATACAGCGCCATCCCATCCGAAAAGTAGCCGCTGTTTTTGATCCGATTCGTGGAGATTTTCGGCTGCCAAATTACACCTGAACGTCAAGATAACAGTGGCATTTGTTTGCAGTTGTCGTTATTTTTTTCTGCTCAGAACCATTTTTGGCGAGATTGGTAACAATAGCTAGTTATAGGCAGGAATAAACTATATTTATGGGAAAAGGCCCATTCAGCTTAGATTGACTGTCTTCCCAAACCTCGTTTGTGTTTTCCTCCGAGAGTGAAGCCTATTCTATTTTGGGTATGTTGAAGACATCTTGTGGTTTAACTTTACAAAATCCTACAAATGTTAACCGGCTAATATGCATGCAGTGCAGTGACCTATAGGTTTAGCCTGGACCATACTTTAAGTTTCCGGCAGTAACTTTAGAATGATTATATCTGCTTAAGGTCAGACTAATAGGGCAATGTTTTGTTTTCATTCCGGTCAGCATTTCTCGAGGAAAAAAAAAAGGTTCTCTTGAAAGTCATATACGGTAGCCAAGTAGTTCGAGGCAGCAGATACAGCCTGCCTATGTCTTCCCGACACCACATGTCTGTTCTCTGAAACGCAGCTCAGACTCTCAGGCTGTCCGTGTGGGCTACACGGTCCTGCTGATCCGCTCTTGTCATGAAGGAGACCCGGGGATTCGTTTTTCTCAACATACCACATTCACGTAACACACACCCGCTCGCAAACACGAACCCCTCACGCACGCAAACACACACACACACACACACACACACACGTCGATCGATTTGCATGTGACTTCGTCAGGGAATGAGCGAGAATCGACTTAAAAACAACGCTTCAAAGAGGCAAACAGCCATGAAAAATAAAAAAAGAAAGATGGACAAAGTGGGGTAAAGAGGAAAAGTGTAGCTATAGAGGAACTAAGACAGGGCGGAGGGACTGCACATTTCAGAGAGAGACGTGTCGGAGAAGAACAAAAATGTGTTTATCCAGAAGAGGATTTTATAAGCACACGACGGTGCTGAAAACCCCTGGATGTGGCAAGTGTCAAATCTGTCAAAATTAGAAAGCGAGAGATGTTCCCTTTCGCCGGACGCACACGGACGCACAGGCTGGACTTGGAGCTCCTTCTCTGGGCTGCGCTCATGTGGAGCTGCCGCTGCCCTTCGTCCGCTCAACACAGCCCCTTTCGTATTGCATCTGTGCCTTAAAACACGTTTCTCGACACCCATAAGCCCACTATACCTTTTCCCGATCCCACCGAAATGCACATATTTGTTTAAAAACCGTGTTTTTCTACGGTCAACTGCTTGGAGAGGATCGCTGTCTTGCCCATTATCTTCCATTCATGAGGAGGAGAGGACGAACGCTGATGTAAACACAGGTAACGATACGGAAAAAAAAAAAATCGAGAATAAACCAAACTACTTGCATGAAATGAACTTGTGATCGCCAGTCATTTCTCGCAATGTGAGAATAGCCAGCTCCGCTACACGTACACTACGAACAGATAGGACAGAGATTCAGATAAGCCTACAGCGAAAAGAATAGGATCGTGGAAACACAGAGAGGAAAAGAGACAAACGCAAAGTTGAAACTTACAATTTCTCGCTGCCGCTTTGTGATCCTCGCTTTTTAATCCAGTATTGAGATGGTTTAGCTAAAGATCCCATCAAGGCAGTCCCGTTTTCAGTCAGTTTGCGCTTAGGGTGGCAAAAGAAAGATCATTGTTGTTGCGGAGTGTAAAAAAACGAAGTAGGTAGGCTACTATTAGTTGTTAAAGACAATATAAAAATAATTTGGATGCAAAGCAGGCGATGAGTCTTGTGTTAGAGGGAGCGAGGAAGAGGTGAAAGTGAGATCTGATGATTGAAAAGAAAAAACTCTTTGGATCTTTATTCCTGCTAATTAGTTTCCTGCAAAAAATGGCTGTGATTAATTCAGTGCGCATGTGCTTCATTACACAGGCACGAAGGGAAGGGCTAATTAGCCGCCTTCTGGATCAATAAGATTCAGCAAAGGAGAGAGCTCGGGAGAGAGAGGGAGGGAGGGAGGGAGAAAGAGGAGGGAGGGAGGGATGGATGGATAGATACAAGTAGAAAAAAAGAGGAAAGTAATGATCAGGAATTGAAAATATGGAATTAAGAACAGCGGAAAGTAAGAGTTTGATTAGGCGGAAGACAGTGAAAGTTAATACTGGAGCAGGCAGCCGCAGCAAAGCCCGACGCCACAGGCACGGCTTTTTCCTCCGCTCTTTTTCACTTTTTGGGAACGTTTTTGTCCCGGTCTTTGCTCTTTAAATGAAAGATATGCACATACTTTGGCCACTATAACTACATACGCGATCACGCTTTATTTTATTCTGTCGCTTTCAACCGAAGTCTGTCATTTTAGTCGTGTCAAAACTGCACACTGGGCTGTTTCTCACAGTCTGCGTTTGAACAACTTATTGAAATACATAACTGAGTTACAGCGGCTGTAGTGACTCAAATGGGAAGCGTAGCGTAGCCTACTTGTAATTGTGAAAACAACTGTAGTGCTGGTAAACAACTGAAACAAAAACCTGCCTAAAATTACAGCATGTGTAAAGCGATTCCTGTAAGCAAAACTGTAGGCTACTGTAACAGCAACATAAAGGCTGCCACGGTGTAGCCTACTATTGTAATCTGCAATGAACAGAGCTTATCGTACAGTGTCACCTGGATAATATCAGAGCAAACAATGGATTTGTATTGGTAAATACATATTTTAGGTATTAAGCGAAATTCCCCACTTGCTCAGAGACACAAGTGGACATTAAATAGTCCTGATGCGTAGCTTCAAATTTTTTTTAACTTTGATAAACTTTTCCTACGTGATTCAACCTGTACACAACATTTAGGGGAAAGCTAGCAGATTTGTATGTTTACATTGCATAAAAAATATGAATTTAACGATGATGAGGCTAAATGACAAGGGAAGACTAAAGACCGCACTTTGATAAAACCTAGAGCAATGTGTGTTCCTCAAGTCACGCACTACTGTGTATGCATGGAATACATTTAATAAAACAGTAAAATTAGGACTCAAAAGTACATTTAGAAAAGTGAAATTCTGATTCATAAAATATGCCATAGATGCATGACGGAGAGGACACGAAGGACGTGTCGTTTTTCCACTACTGACAACTCAAAATATCTTTTAAACCCAGGATAATACTTTGTAACTCTGTTGTAATATAAAAGAGACCAATTGTTTCAGTGATGTGAGGGCATGCATGGCAAAAATGTTTAAATATTTTTCCAGGGAAATTGAGAAACTCCAGAGAACTGCTATGTATTAGTACAGTATGCAAAGCAAGTCCAGTTCTTATTATAATACATGCTGAAGCTTCACTGTACCCTATATGGGTGTGATTTTTTTTTTTTTAAGTTTTACATCAGCCTGTGTGTCGCGGGTGATTAGAAAATAGCAATAGGGTTATAGTTCTTACCCAGCACACCAGTGAAAGGCTTGTAAGTGTAGCTGTAACACAGAGGGATGATGGGGAAACAGGTTATCGTGACATCTGTTACGAAACTGGTGGGAACACCTTGTCAATTCGTGTAGGTTCTCTTAAATAATAATATCAGTAGCCTATAAATGTGTGACAAGGTGGCCGAGTTGTACCAAGGCGTTTGGTCAGCTCCGGCCTGAATGCATCAAATGTGCTATAGTATGATAGTTATTATGATATTTTGACACGGAGCCCAGATGGTCAGTGTCGCATCTCATTTTGATAGGTTTCGGGGATCAGGCATTTCTAAATGCCTCTACGATCAATACTAACATACATTTGTTGAGGTTCGCTCGTCTGTTTTTCTTAATAATCTTTCCTTGAAGCACTTTGCCTCTGTAACTGATGTCCTCTCGTTCCCTCCGAATGAAAAGACTGTATTGCAAAAAATCAACCTTTTGAGTCTTTCAGTGCTCTTTGTTATGATAATTTTATTGTTGATTCTCTGAGGGAAATGGACAATCCCTCACTCCCAGTATGCACACTTTCTGTGCAAACAGCTCCATATAGAGTCCTGGTCCACTGAATACAAGTAGCAGCTTTCACTGATCACATAACCTGCTATGTTTTTTGAAACAATGCGGATCTGATAGTCTGCGCCTATATAGTGAATTCCGATACATGGTTAATGGTTAAATGGCACATATACTCTAATCCAAACATTGTGCAAACATTCAATAGAACTTAAAATAGCCATCACAGAATACTCTTTAAGAGATAAGCCATAACTGGGACAATAAAACGGCCTTAGATATTTACTTTTTACAGACGTGTGTTGTATGGAAATATATGGCACAGATACATCTGATGCCTGTTTTTATTTTTCTCTGAGACTGTACACAACTGATATGTTAAGCAACCTTTCGTGATGTTGTAGGGGTGAAGGTGGCTGATGAAATATATAGGATAGGCCTATATTTTATTTTTTCAAAAAGGGCTTTGACTTAGAAAGGTTAGAAAGGTTATGAAACCCCCATGGGACGCGGCGTTTCTACAGATCCAATATATCCCTTAGAAGCGCTTATGAAAATCAAACTTCTTATATTGTAGCCTATGTGACCAAGACCCAACTCCCCTCTCCATATCTCTCCCTCTCTCCCTGCTGCTAAAATATAGGGTGTGCTATAACGCGGCATTTCCCCAGCACTTGCCTTCCATGAGCCGAGACAGGCACTGATACCTGTTTTTAAGCAATGTAGCATCTGCTGTATAGCGTGCCTCTCTCCGAAAAACAAGACAACTGCATCGCCCCGTCGAAGCTCACATTGTTGCAGTGTGAGCGGCAGACTGCAGGAATCTCGAGGATTTGAGCGTGTCTGCTCTCTCGGGAAGAAGAGATTGTAAAAATGAATAGGTTGAAAACGTGCGAGAGGAGTTAAAGGGGCTACGAGATAATAAAAGAGTCTGGTGTAATTTGAGGCGTGTAGGAGGCAGCTTTGAGCCAGTCAGTCGCCTAAAGCCTAACAATGCAAACTTCAGTTTACAAATTTATGCAAAGGCCTGATTGACATTACTCCATCAGTGACCATATTGAGTGCAGTGTTAGCTAAAAAGAAGACCAGCCAGACGGAGGCCTTGATGCTTTTAGGGCCTATGCATCACTGAAAAAGGGAAAAAGGGGGGAACTGACAGAGTCTGAAGCTTTTGTGTTACCAGCGTTCAATTGCGCCTCTCTGTGGGAAGGATAACTGTCCACGTGCCAGCCTCAATAGGCATACATCGATGAGTGGCATTGCAAATTCAACACAACCTGTGGCTATGACAGCCCGTGGATATGACAAAGAAAGGCAGACTAGCTTAAAATGCAAAATGCTCCGTAGATGTGGAGCACATGAAAGCCCTTGACCATCACCAGAGCTGCAAGGAACTAAACAGTGTATTCAGACCTATGATTCAGACAGAGGGTAAAGCCCTTCTAACGTGCTTGAACCTTGGCTCTGTGGTGGGGAATTCGCAGACCCATGTACACTACTGGTCAACTTTTAGAAATATTTAATTGACTGTATTCAAATTGAATTAAATGTAACTTGATGTTATTTAATATAATGTATCAGCTACTGTGTGTGTGTGCGCGCGCGCGCGCACGCACGCGCAGCGCGCGCGCACACACGCGCAATCCCAGACAAAGCACAAAGGGAAACAGAGGAAATGAGCAGAGGTGAAGGTATTTAAAGATAAAAGCTGCCATCGAGGAAAGTCCTATAACTTTAAAAAGAGATAACAACAATTATATTGGGGATCTAAGATGCTGATAGGCTGCAATATTAACAAGGAGGGTGCCAGTCATATGTTCGGGCTATGGTAAACAAAGATGAAAAGGGCATCAGACATTCTTTGGGAAACATTCTGAGTGAGCTTATGCTATGAAAATATTTCTAAATAAAAACTTAGTGTGGGTGGACTGGAAGCTCAAGGTGGGACGCACAAAAAAAAAAAACCCGGAGTGATTTTTTAAATCAAAATTGAATTGAAATTTTACTTTAGTGATGAGGTTAATAAAAAGACACCTTAAAGATAGTGTGTGACATGCAGCGCCTGTAGGTGGGATCCTCCTATCAGTGAGCAGCTGCGGTCACTGAGTGGTTGTAGCCCAAGTTTGTTCTATGGAGGGCAAACCCATTTGAACTAACTTTAGCATATTTCTTGTTTGTGAAATAGAGTTGATTCACTTTTCTGGGAGAGGGGGGGGGGGGGGTAACATGACTTTAATGAAAAGCATAGCAGTATCGGAGTATTTTTTATAAAGATAACTTATGGGGGGGAGCTTAATTAGAATTTTAAGTAAATACATATATACTGATTTTCATAAAAGTCGTTCTTTGGCTTTTTATGATTCTCGACTGAATGAAACAGTTACGGCTGCGCTGTTTACCAGAACATCACTGCACACATGGGAAGCTGGTGTCCGGCACGCCATGTGTCTAGGGGTGGATAGGGCAGCGCAGCCAGGTGCAATGGGAGCGCCCTCTTATGTTCAGCCTGACCACCGGGATCAAGCAACGCATCAACTCTCTTACAGGAGCCAAGCGCCTGCGGAGCAGCTGCTCTTTGCAAAAGCGCACCTTTGCCTTTCAGTCTCACACTATATATTAGACTGCCTCGCGTGTAAATAATGTAAATTAACGTGCTCGGGTTATTGCGTGGTCAAAAGAGACGTAGACTATCCACGGCGGAAATCACAACCATTTCAGGTAAACATTTCTCCAAAATAGTTGGTCTATTAATGACAGTGCCTACACTGTTAGGGAGTGACAAGGAGCAAAAGCCCAACACAGATGCAACTTGAACCTAATTAGCCCAACACAGATGCAACTTGAACCTAATTAGCAGAATCCTACAGAAATCAGCACAGTTGATATACAGATCTTTATTCAGAAAAAAAACAAACATAATTTAACTAAAAATGTGTACATTTAATTAAAGATGAACTTTTTTGAGTCGTTATAATTTGTCTATGACGGTTGTACACACTCGATGATTTTCCACAATCATGCTTAAAGTATGTCCCTGGTGGCCAGGAAACATCTTTTTGCAAACCTTTACTTGTATGCATTTTATTTCTTCGACTATATTTTCTAAAGCAGCAGTTGTAAATATTCAAATATTGCATCCTACCTGTGGCCTCGTAGTTTCCTTTTTTTATCCTTGTGTCATGTTTGAGAATGTTCTTGAAGTGGATATAATATGGTGATTTCTTCTGTGTAGCCTTCTGTATCAAACTGAAATACAACGTTTGTAATTGTCATTGCTGCTGTTTTCCTTATAGTCTTGCCGGTAAGCATGTATTATTACAGATCATTTATTCATCATTCAACTGGTTTTCACTTTATTAGAGATGCATAAATGTATCCCCACAGTAAAAATCTGCCCTCAGTGTTTTTCATGACTAAATCTTGTACTGTTGATGTTGGTGGATATTTGGTTTAAACGTTTTAAAAATGCTGTTGTGTTAAACGCAAGTTGTTGTTGATTATGTGAGTTGTTGTTGTTTTTTTGTCTGTTTGTTTGTTTGTTTTTTGTTCCAGATGTTCTGTATGTCTTAATATGGGGATAGGCCTTTTTATTTAGCTTTTTTGTTGACTATATGATTGCCTGTTTAGAGCAATATGTTTCAATTTATTTGATTGATATTTCATATATAAGTAAATACTCTTGCAATAAAATATTAAAATGCTCCTGGACCAAATCCGATGTATCACCTGCCCGTTTGTTTTCACATCTTTTAACATTGCATCCGGAGATTCAAATGTTTGAATCTCATAACAAAAATGTGAAATTGTTTTATACACGTTAATGTCGGATCGTATGCAAACCAGCCACACAGGAGCAAACCTGACATCACATTTCTGAATGCAGTTTGAGGTGAAAACACAGGTCCTGGCTCCTGCTGCTGCTGTTACGATTTTACAGTTTGGAGTGGGGGGAAAAAAAAAAAAAATGACGAGCGGCAGTCTGGTCAGTCTGCCTCATTTACATGAGAAACAAGAAGGCATATCAATTCCACTCTCTGTCATCCATTTTCTCGTTTTGCCAGTACTACCTTATTAATGACCCCATGCATTATTCAAAAACAGTTTGGATTTTTTGAAAAATAATCGTGTTAACACATAATCAATCCAAATCTGATGTCTGTCAATATTTGAAAAATGTCGTAAAGCATCCAAAATGTCCGATGTTTGCTGCCTTTACTTGGCTGTCCAGATTATTTACTCCTGACCACTGCGATTAAACGGAATACAATAACACACACAGACGCACAGACCACCGCCCCCCGCCCCCCCCCCCAAAA
>CM022485.1:17108832-17146806 GCA_011952105.1 Coreoperca whiteheadi
CTTCAAGTGGGTCTCTTGCTCATCTTGAACGTGAATGACAATTTAAATGTTCAATGATTGTAGGTATACACTGTCTTTTATACACAAATAAGTGGGTATAAGAGGCAAGTTACACTCTTTCTGTCTCATCCTTCCCGTCTCTCTCCCTTCTTTCTCTGTGTGTGAGCGTTTGTCTGCATGTGGGATAGTGAGTTTGTGTGTGTCTCCCTCAAATCAATGTAAAAAAAAACAACAACAACACACACAACACCAAAACAAAACTGTGTGTGAGCCTGCCTAGCCTCAGTCCAGCCTCATCACACGTCACCACCTTCAAGTTCATAACAGATTTTTGTAAGAAAATCATTTTCAAAGTGTGTTTTTTAATCTTCTTCAAACTACCTATTGATATTAGCCCATGATTGGCGGCGTGGTCCATTAAATACGAATGAGAATGTAATTAAAAGGTTCCGTTTGTGTACGTATTTTTCTTTCTTTTTTCATGTTTTAAAAGATGATGTCTTAATACTTCGCCTGCTGGCAGCCGTCAGATCCAAATAGCCTATATACTGTAAGTGCACCAAGATATAAATTCCAAGCTCATGAGTGGCAAAAACAAAATAAATAGTGATAAAAAAAAAATCATAAAGGCAAGGCTTGCAAAGCGTTAAGTCTGGAATTTAACCACAGTCTTACAATATATGAGCGTTTCGCGCCAAATTGCCAACTAAATAAGTCATTTCCAAATGATGTTGAGGCAAATACACCCATAACTGAAGATCAATTTGTTAGGAGAGAAATAAGCGGAGACCAGGCCTTTTGGAAATGCATATTTCAGATCGGGGATACAGCGAATAATGGAGAAATCCTGAGAGCTGCTGTCACAGACTCCGGGTGTGAGACAGGCGGGACTCGTGGGGGTTTACGCGCTTTGGAGAGGCTCACTGAAACAGAGGGATCCCAAATCAGAGCCATATGAACCACTCCAGGCAACAGCAACACTAGCTGGTGGCAAACCGACCCAAACAGAAAGAGGGAGAATCACGGATCCCGACAACGCCAAACCTATTCAAATGCCACTCCGCGCACGCAGCATTTGCACTTGAATGTAACAAACTTAAATAGGGTAATTTTCCCTGATGTCGAGAAGAGCCCCCAGACAACACCACGAGATGAAAGATGACAGGTGGAAGCGACACAGAAGGCAAATACAGATCTAGGATTATCGCCAGGGGTCAAATCCAAATCCTGCGTCACACACAGCATCTGGATGCCTCAACGTCATCTAGTGCATGGCCTGGGCCATCAAACAAGACAGCAACAATTCAAAGTTTGTCTTGGGATAATTCATAGTTAAATCCAGAAAATGCTAAGTAAGTATAAAGAGAGGGCTTTAATACATTTTGCACATGGAGTTTTAAATAATGCTATATCAGCTAAGTTTATAACGCCAAATTACACACCCAATTGCGGATCATTGGAGAAAGAATCAGACATAATGAGTTTAACACTTCAAATCAATAATGTTAATATGAGGACAACAATGACAAGTATGGAGGAATAATGACAAATATTCTATATAATGATGACAATGGACAAGAGTAGCCTAAGTACAACGAATAAAATGACAGCTTTGGATCTTTCTTTAAATACCAAGTGGCTTTTCAGCGTTTGACAGTGACATGGACCCAGTTACTACACACACTCATGCCTAACAACCGCAGTCAGTGGGCTGCTCAAACAAGTGAGGGAGAGAAGTGAATACAGATATGGGTGGGATCCTGCAGAATTTTACATGCGTGGAAATCAACAACTCATATCACACTATTCCACACAACGGCCCGCTGATGCAGAGACAGTATCTGCGCAGCATCTAGCTAAGAAACAGACCCAACAAGTTCATCTGAAGCCTCATGTGATCAAACCTCCAAAGCTGTGAAGGAGCCCCCTGGAGCAAAAGCCAGCTGGAGTTGTATGAAAGTAATTTTAGATGGTCAAAGCAACTGAGGCAGAATTATGGATGTTTAACCCCTATCAGCTCTACTAAACCTTGCCTCAGTGGCAGGTGATCCAACCATATTTGCTGTGGTTGGTGCGTTGGGAGGGTAGGGGTCATGGAGCATTGCCTGTCCATCAATCGGTTTGGCCCCTGTGCTCTAAATACCTCAGCGGAGGTAAGCCCCCCTTATTGCCTTAAGTGTTCCTGGAGCTAATAAAACCAAGTGATTAGTGGAGCTGTTTCTTTTTTTAGGTGTTAGCTTGTTAAGGGAGTTAATAGTGAAGGTGTTTACTTTTGCATGACAGACACACTACAGGAGGGCTGGGCTGAGACTTCAAACCAGGAGCCATGAACCAATCCAATGCTCTCTTCACCTGTGACATGTATCTGTTAACGAGTTGAGCTTTTTGTTTTACTTGGATTGAGTGCAATCAAGCTGGCAGTCAGAGGCCGTGAATATCAGGCACAGGGAAGACACTCACGCATTACACCTGCATCCCTGCTACCTGCACACCAAGCTCACACGGCCTGCTTTCCTGCCAAGATCACTTTTGTGTTGTGAATTTCAGCCTGTGTGTGACAGTCGGTTGACCTCATTCCTGTGGCAGAAAAACTACCCTTCACCTAATTCAAGCACATACTGCACTTTTTGTTGAGCTCAAATGGTAGTCTTTCTGTCTGTCTATTGTGTATGAGACACAGGAGGTTTGGTACTGTAGAGAGTGAATCATGGTAGCATAGAAAGGCTATGGTACTCTCTTAACTGTGTTAACAAATACATGGGCATTCATATGAATGTGACTGGTATCATGCTAAAGAAATTAGAAACAGTATAATACCACTTCTAATTCCATCAGATATGTGGTTACTGAATAATTTGTAATGTTGTGCATCTCTACAACCTTGTACAGTATCAGCTGAATCGAATCCACTTAAACAAGTTGTTTTGCTGCCTATAAGGGCAAGAAGATATCAACATGAAAAATTGTCTTTGAAATCCAAAAGGTCATACCCTCCCTGTGGTCAAATGACAGACAGAGAGATGTGATGTTCTCTTTCATAGCTTAGAGGTTAAAATGTGTGCATTGGATCACAGACACATAAATTCACTGTATGGCAGCTTGTGAATTAATCTAGAATAATCAAGTTGGTCTCTTGCTCATCTTGAACTTGAATTACAATGGAAATGTTCAATGATTGTATGTATACATTTGCTACTTTTAGCAGAAGCTTTTTTTTAAAAGTGGTTTCATTTGAGTATGTAAAACAAACATACAGCCAGCGTGATCTATACCTTTAATACATCTGCAAGTCTAATCATCCAATTTTGTTTTGTATTTTCATTGATGTATTGCATTGTGTGGCTTGTATTTATAGATTAAAACTGATTCTATGATGTACCTTATTCAATTATTTTTATATCTATTTTTTCTGTATTGGACTTAACAAAACATCTTGACCCTAAGGTGCTACATGACAAGTAAAGATAAGGATTACACTTTTAATCGTAAACTAAATCACAATATGCAGTGAGTAATATAGTGAACTTGATATTTTTTCCTAACCCCACCCAAAGGAGTGAGACATTAATTAACAGCCTCAGATTTTCATTTCTGAGTGTTTCAATACACATGCATTTACAAGTACATATTTGCAGTACATGCCAGAATCCACTGTATTTCTCTGTAAGCTACAACACAACTGCCTGAGCTGCACACTGATTGAGTGGAATTGTGAGATACAGTTTATTGGCAGTGCTTGTGAATTTTTAACATTCACATGAGATATAAAGCATGTAACAAAATCATAACCTGTGTTTTGTGTATTTTTTGATCTTGTGTTTTTAAATATGTGCAAAAACATTTCCTCAGGAAGAAAAGGGGGTGAGACAGAGGAAACTGGTTTTTAACGTATTCTGTTTAGAATTGTAAATGTATTCCATAGGCCCTGCTGTCCAATTACATATATCTTTCATGTATGAAATCATGCATGTCTTTTTCTCTAAAAGGGGGAGGGCTGGCACAAAGGGAGCAACCCCGGCTGCAGCTGAACAGTGTGCAGCCCACATGAAAAATAAGGTCTAGTGTCGGAGCCCTGGAGCCCTGGGCAAGAAGTGCAGCTCCATCAGCACACAGGCCAGGGAGGGGAGCTGCTTTCCTCCAGACTGGAGCCCTCCCAACTCCTGACTCCTTGCTTTAGCTGACCCCCTTGGGTCCTAAATCAGGCTTTAGAGAAAATATATTTCGGATAACGTCCTTAATTAGCTCCGTGACAATAAATATTGTTTTTTGCACTTTCAAGTGTTATATTTTCCCCACACTAAAAATAATCTTTAAAGATGCAGGAGGGGAAAAAATGCAGTTTATTTATTTCCTATTCTTTCATTCTCATTTTCAAAACAATGACTTGCTGCTGGGTACTAAATTTCAATGACCCAAATTTCATAAGATTATTCTGAACTTTTCAAACAAAGCTCTTCAGATATAACATAACTCATCTCATTCACTATATCCTGTTGCTTTCACTGTCATTTTTGATTACATTAGATGCGCTTAATTGTTTAACACACTTTTTATTTTTAATTACACCTATTTTCAGGGCAAAAAATAACGCAGTTAGCAGTTTTACCTTTTGTAAGATGGGGCAATGCATTGCCACACAGGTACAGAGCTTGATCTCAATATCCTTGTATCAGGTGCTATTTGATTCATTGAAGTCACTGCCTGAGAAAAAAATAAAATCATACAGACTCCCTTATCAAGCAGAATTATTTAATATAGTCCAGATAACCTGGGATCAAGTCTTAATCACTGACTAAAATGTGTGTTGTCAGTCTTTTGCAAAACAACTAGGAAACCAGACCCTAATAAAAGTAGAAAATTGACACTGAGCGAAATCAATTTCAAAGTCATTCTGAATGGAAATACTCATTTCACAACCATGTACTATGCAGCCCAAAAATGTACATATGCGTCAGAAATGTGGCATTTTCACGCATTTCTGATGATCCTAAGATTCAAACACATGCTGTATATCTATTCTTATACACACCAGACACACACATACACATACACCCATCTGTAAACACACACACGCACGCAAACAGCGGTGACATTTTATCAGCTAGAAAATCACTTTTGTCCCCTTAGTAAACAACAAAAACACACCCACGTTTTGGAACAGTCACACATCCTATTACTGACAGCATAACTGATAACTAACAGAAATTGTACAGAAGGGTGTATAGGCTACTGTAGATGTGTCATTCTGTAAAACCAACAATAAAATGCATTTCCATGTGAAAACGTGAGTATTTTCTTTCCACATTTACATATGTTGGTCTGCAGGTTTATGTGTAAGTGTTAGTACGTCCACACAGTGTGACGTATACAGTAGCTAATGAGAATATGCTCATGTATGTGTGAGCCACCTGGTCACGCACGCCAAGTCGTGTCATGTTTCTAGCACACTTGCTCTAGCTCTGGCTGGTCATTGGCCAAATCTGCAAAGAGCCAGTGAAGCACCCTGGGTGAGCGTCTATCAACCAGACAACCTCAACATATTCAGAGCCTCTAATCCGAGAGGAACAAACAGGTGAGCAGCGCATGAAAGCGGGGCATTTATCAGCCAGCCTTTCCTTTGCACAAACACTGAGGGCAAGCTAACTGTGTGGGGCACACAGACTGGCGACAAGTTAGCTTCAAAGCCCAGAAGAAGTTAAAGGGCTTAGGGCTTGGACAGCAGGAGCATGGGGGACTTCACAGCCTTACCTGATGGGGTTTTTGGTCTGAGTTGCCACCACACGGAAGCCTCTCTGACTGCGTTTCCTTTTCAAGTGTCTGTTTGAAGTCAGCAGGCAGAAAGGTCACGCCCTCTTGGTCACAGCAGGTTCGTTGAAGCAATGGTGGATGGCCAGCGGCTATTGCTAACGTTCAGACTTTCGTCTCTTTCTTTGTATACACAAAAAAAAAACAATAAAGGAGAATGTAAAGCTATTGATCCGGTGCCTGGGCACCTTAAGAAGTTTTGGTGATATACTCCTAGAATTCCAGGTATTTCCAGGGTTTTCCAAAGCTATATGGTGTGGGATTTAGGGACTCCCGGGTCACAAGAAGAACGGTGACACCATCACCTGGAACATGAAACAAACACAGATAAGCAGAGTCAGAAACATGTTTTGAAAACAGTTGGAAATCATGACAGCAACGAAAGAGTTCCATTGCAGTTCTGTCAGAGCACCCACAAGTTCTGAACCCAGAAATCTGAGCACATAATAAATGTCTTTCAGGAGAAGCAAACCAGAGCAGTATGATACCATCAAGTCTTCAAAATTAATCAGCTGTTTTTAGAGCCAACAAAATTAATCTATAATTATTTGTATGCTACTACTGCAGAAAAGCCTCTTGTGATTTCAAGATTACATTTAATAGCAAATGAACTGCTGTGAGTAATTTCTCTTCTCATACCACTGAAGACTTTTAAAATGAGAAATGAAAAAGATTTCCGGAGAAACTTAATTTCCCTGTAACCAGAACAAGACATATTCCTGTAATAGCATATATAATTGCCTGTTCTGCAGAGGATCTCCCGTATACGACAACAAAGTCTCATAGACAATACATATTTATTCAACTGTCAATTCCAGCGATGAAAAAAAAAACATGTAAAAAAGACTTTGAATTCCACATGGGCCTGGTTTGTGAAGCTGGGTAAATATGCTTGTCATATGTTCCAATAGTTCCACAGTGACAGAGATTTAGTTAGGGAATACAGGCAGGAGAAGCAGACAGTTTGTGATAACTGAATAGCTCTTTTGAAGCCACTTCCATTTGGAACCCTGTGCGATTATTTTTACCTCTGTGGTTAGACTTGAGTTAAAGCCCATGTTTAATTGTTCCCAAGAGTTCTTATTGTGGTGCTGATAAGGAGCTCGGGGAGCAACATTTAAAACTGCAACAAAAATAACTAGACTCTTGCTCATTGGCCACGGGTCTGAAAGAGTTACTACAGAAGATCCACACAGCAAAGAGAAAGAAAGATAAGGTAAGAAAAAAAAAAGGAGAGAGACAGAAAAGGGCAGCGGTCTTGTTTGAGTGTGATGGGCTTGCATCTGAATGGTTTTATCAGTTTCTCTTGGTCCTTATTTTAATGTGTCCTCAGCTAAACTTCGGTTTGAAATATACATTTGAATAATGATCCTTTCAAGCTATCTTAAATAAAGATAAAGAGTATACAGTACTTGCTAATCAATAAATAAATAATCTTCTGACAGTGTTTTGTCAGCAGTTACAGCAGACAGAAAGCAGTGCTGTTAATTTGTCATCTCTCTCCCTCTCTCTCTCACTCCATCCAAGGCCATGACTTCCCGGTTTGTCAGGGCGACCTGTGGGAGTGTGTGTGTCGGATCAATAGCCCACCCACAGCAGAGCCGCGGGCCATCCCTGACCTGGGATATTGATTAGGCCTGGCTCAGCTGCCAATAGCAATGTGCTGGATGTGACACCGGGCTAAGACAGGAACTGAGGAAGGGGGATTCTCAATTGCCAGTGGCAGCCCCACAGCACACTGCAGATAAAAGTCAATTCCACTTAACCAAATCACTGACAACTAAATAGTTAGCACACAGAAGAATGCCGAGAGTCTCTGATGGCAGCAGCTGGATGGCTTCGGGGATTTCCTAGCCCCTGACCTGTGTCGGGGAGCACAACAGGCCATGGGAGCAACACTGTGACAAACGCAGGCCTCTATTTGTGCAGGCTGCATGACCTCTGCCTGCATGTCAGGCTGTTTGTCTTTTAATCTGGTCACTTCTCACTCTGCAAGTTACACCTGTGTTATTAATACATTAAGGACACCTTCCATCAATGGCTCCCTCTAGATTGATTATCTAGGATCCTCCCTGGTACATTATCAGGTCATTTTTTTAATAGTATATGTTGATTAATCTGCAAATGAAATAATTAAATCATTTGAAAGATATCTGAAGTGTGATTTTAAGTATAATGTAAAGAATGCTGCTTCCCGTGAAGGAGACAGAGTAGTGTTTATGACTATTGTGTTCATAATTTGTTCTTGCAGCAAATCATCTGATATTTAAAAGCAGCTATTAACCATAAGCTTTACAGTAGTGTCTCCTGTGCCTGGATTAACAGATGTAATACAGTCCCGCTGAAGTTGTCAGACTCTTTTCGATCCATCTTGCTCCCAGTCATTACCAGTCAATATTAGAGTAGTTTACATGTCACTTTACCGGTCCTTTGCCTTGTGAATGTAATTCCGTGGCCACTGCCTCCTTGTGTATTCAGCACCTATCTATGGCTCCATATCTCTTCCAGTAATTGCTGAGTGACAGAAAGGCAATACTGACCACTTCATTATAGGACAGCCAGACTGACTGGACACTGGTCTGTTGGCTTTGGGTCACTCTGGCCAGACTGACCTTATCTGCCCATGTCGTCAGGGGTCAGTCACCCAGAATTTATAAGGACTTCACTAGAGTTGCCGTGGGTGCCATAGAGCAAGGTCGCCTGACCCTGGCGAACTGCTTATATCAGGTATTGATTGCAGTTTGTCTACTTCAGTTGAGGCTGGACTAATCTCCCAACACTAGGGTCTCAGGGGCAAAGGCTTCAGTGTAAAGTTAAGTATTGGAAGTAACAAGAGCGATGGTGGGGCGAGTGGATACTAGTGATCATAAGAGGGACACAACAAGAGTTGTGGGGCTTTGGGGTTTAAAAACAATATGTGTAAGAACAGTGAGATGTAGCAGCAGGACTGGAGCTACAACTGCTGTTCAAACCTGGAAAAAGGTTCTATTCTTAGGGTGCACTTGGGGGATGAAGGTCTGTGCATGACAATTTTATTGAGTAATGAACTAAAGAATGTGATAGCAAGACAACAGTAGTGTACTTTGACTGTTTGAGGGTCTGCAGTCTGTTTCTTCTTGCTGTCAATACCAATCATCTGTGTGTATGAATTCCACATGTAATATTATTCAAGTTGCATTTAACTGTTTGGATTTCTGTTGTTTGCTCCCAAGATGGTTAATTTAAACATAGAAGGGATTGATCAGTATTTGTTCAAATCATCACTACTCATTCCCAAGAAAACTAATTAATCCAGCTGCAAAAACAATTAGCTATGAATCTTTTCTGTCAACCATCTTTAGCTACAACACATGGATAAAGATATGTGTGATTGTTAGTCTGGAACTAAATGTGTGTTTGTGTGGTTTGTGTGGTGTGTATGCGTGCGTCTGTACCAGCTTGTGTCTGCGTGAGACCCTTTATGTACATACTAAAGCATCCCCGATGCTCGTTAGATCTTGTCTCAGCAGCTGCTTGGCACCATTCATATTAAATCACAATAATGGCAGATGAGCTCCCGCACTAGAGAGACAAGCATCTGTTTGAAACTGCACTTTATTACACTTTGTTCCTTTAATCAAAAAAAACCACGCGAAAAGATAACCCGGTTTTAAAAATCCCAGATAAACAGCAACGATTGCATCTTTAAATAATAAATGATCCCCTGCCTCTTACAGACGGGAATATAACTGAAAATAATTGAAGACAACAATGTCCTATAAGAGCACCACTCGAGCAGTGCTGATTCAGAATCCCTCATAACTTCAAACATTCAGTCATAAAGTATGGATAATCCGTAAAAGAAAGGCATGCGTCTGTTTACAATTTTCTTCTAATTAAGGCTACAGGATGGGGTCTACCTTTGTTAAAGTTGATGTGTGTTTGTTAGACTTCCTGAGAAACTGTACCACTGGCAAATTAGGGGTGGAATACAAACGAAACAAACAATAACACTCTAATATGATCTGCAGTCAAGGAATAAATATTTCACAATATGTCTACATTTGACACACTTTCAGTTGAGAACAAAGGATTCCTAAACAACAAATTGCCCAAACTTGGTCTTGATATGATAAACCTTTTGACCTGCATTAATTCACTAAACATGGTAGCGACTTCCACTTCACAACTGTGTACGTAGTCTGTCCCCAATTTGGAATTTAAGGACACATTGTTACCTCTTTTTTTAAGTCGACAAGACATTTAGGTTGGCAGTCATGGAAGGGAACAGATTGAATCAGATCAAGAAGTTAACAAAAACAAATCCAGAGTAAGCCAAATCAGGAAGGTACGGCATGTTTAAAGATGCGCGCAAAACATAATGGTGTGCTACTTTATAACAACTGGTACCCAATACTGATTAGCCTCCACATGGAGCCTGAGTAAATGACTGTTGTTAAAAGCATGTTCTTATCCCTGAGATGATGATACACAACAGCATTTTACTGTATAAGGCCAATGGTGAGGGTGAACTAAAGAGTATGGAAAATCAGGTAAGCACCGTGCTGATGAAGGTGATGGTTCCCATTTTCCCTCTGCGAACCAGGCCAGCAGAGTGCTGTGTGTCTAAGAGGGATAAGGCAGTGCTTGATGATTAATCACTGGACATAATAAAGCTTCTCACCATGAGCACACAGTCCAGCTGATTCTATGATATGATTGGGGCCGATTAGAAAAGAGAAATAATCATTCCTTACAGTGCATTCATAGTACACTCTAATGATATCTTCTGATTGGACCTTGCAGAGAAGATAATAAGGGTTGTCTTCAGAATGGACTCTAAGATTATTTCTTTAACTTCATGAAATGGGGCCACGGGTCTGGATGCTGAAGATTTGAGGATTAAGATAAACTGACCTTTCACATTATGTTGCCATGTATAAAAGATGAAGTTTACAGTCCTTCATCACATTAGACCTTATCAATGGTTAGAGCCTCTGTGAAGCCCCTTTGAACATCACAATGGTTTTTCAGGCT
The DNA here is from genome assembly GCA_011952105.1 of Coreoperca whiteheadi. NCBI lineage: Eukaryota > Metazoa > Chordata > Actinopteri > Centrarchiformes > Sinipercidae > Coreoperca > Coreoperca whiteheadi. The sequence continues at coordinate 17,119,654 of CM022485.1, forward strand.
GGTATACAACAGACCTCTACCCCCCAGTGTGGGATTACTGTTCTTGTGTGTGTTTATGTGTGTGTGCCCTGAAAAGGGTATGTTGTGGACGAGCATGCTTGCTTGTTTGGACAATACTAAAATACTAATCCAGTGCAAAAACTTTATTCTATTTCCTTTCTTTTTCATGGTCATGTTGAACAACAATAAACTAAAAAACAACTTGAGACTGGTAAGGCCACCTCATTTAAATTGAGACGGTTAAATAGTTTACATGTTACATTAAACAGATTTGATAGCAATGGACTATTAGTACAGTGTTACTAGCATACAATTAGTGTTTATCAAACATTTCATCTGTCAGACAGCACCGTCAGGCTCTGCCCCTGTATGCCCATGTTAACTCCTCATGTTGTTGGGACAGGTTGCTCTGCGCTAGTGAGACACTCAAGAGGAGAACAGCAGAGAGCATTTCATTTCCACAGTTCTCCAAAATATCATTGTCATAAGTCTGTAGTATTGAATCTTAACATCTAAGTATTCTATGAAAAATGAAAAAACTGTCAAGTGGAAGGCAAAGAGTCACTTGTTTCAAATGCAAACCAGCATGTTTAAAACATTTTCTTGGATCAAGTGATATTATGTTGAAACTAAAGGAGTGATCCACCTGTCAGTTACAAATACTGTCACTTGTTTCAATCTCAAAACAACTGAAACTATATTTGAAACGAGTCAAGTGATCTCACCCCCGATGGCAGATTTGTTTTCTCCTGTTTTGAGGTAGACAAAACTAAATAACTTAAATTTTACAAAATTTTGGGTGCTCATGAGCATTCTGATAGTGAGTGACACTTTTGGATCATACGTGTTCAGCAGAGCCACAGTCTCTGCTGGGCTGGGCTGAAGAGCTATAGGCTTTTACAGGCATCAGACTACTGGCCAACATCTCCAGGCTTCTTTGATGTGGGAGGCATTGCTTCCCCTATAACTTACAGCCCAGCTCTGCAGGGACTTATTTTTATAACCTCTATTATTTTCTATCATAAATATTCAAATCCAGATCTTAAATCCAGAGCTTAGTGAGGAGAATAGCCAAAAACAACATGCAGCTCTTCAGCTTCCCCAGCTCTCACTCTTCTATAGAAAATCATTATGAAGATTAATACAGAAATCAAACAGAATGCTGAGACGAGACTGTAGGACCCAGTCAAAATAATGCACTCATATGAAAGACTCAGGATGGAATTTTTGGTCAATGATCTTGGGCTTTTTTGTTCTTTATTTGTTTGAGCATTTTGACACATTCTGCATTTCCTCCTTTTGGCTGTGAATTAATATTTGCAGCTTGAATATTAATCCTGATTCTGTAGTGGATTACTTTGCTATTGTCCCCTCTGTGCTGAGCCTTAAATAAAGGCGCTGACATGGAGAGGAAATCTATACCTCTCTGCCCTGCAAACAAAGACCTCTGCACTCGGAGATAACACATGTCCCTGTAACACAGACCGCCCTACTCTACCCACATGCTGGATCCTCCATCGCCCTCTCCCTTTTCTTTCTCCCTCAACCCTCAATCCCACATTTCTCCTTCTTCTCACCACTCTCTTCCTGCCTGTCTCTCTGTCTCTCTCTCTCTTTCAGCAAAACTTTGCCATGGTAGATTTGCAAGGCAATTGTGCCCTTAAACCGCGCCTCTTCCTCAGCTTAAACCATGCATTTTCCAGAGTTTATCAAAGAATACAATGGGGTTATGCTTTCACTATTATTCTCCAGGCATGAACAGTAATTTAAATGCACCAGTACTACTGAGGCAGGGCACAGCCCTGCTGTCTCACTATGGAACAGAGAGAGATGAAAATGCGTTACAAAAAACGCACTGCATTACTTTGTTGACCTTTCCTGTTCTCATAGTTTACAAACAGCTGTGAAGCTCCTTCCTCTGGGCTCTTTGTACATCAGAGACTAGGACTGATGGAGGCACGCCATGCTTAAATGAAGGGCTTTTTCTAACTTGCCTCCATTGTGGCTCACAAACACAACCTAACAAACACACATTTACTTTATCTCTGCCGCCAAAGCAGTTGCCAAAGTGAGGAAGGAAATACATAGTGAAACAGATACGATGGCAACCTTTCATGTAAGTATATATTTTAACACAGTCTGTTCAACAACAAAAGAAAAAAAATCTAAACATATGCACACATCAATACAGCCACCCACACACGGAAAGAAGTTTAATTTTCTTATCCACTGTAATAGCATCAGCAAGTTTTTTTTTTTAAAGTTAGTCTGTTTTCATAGTAATTGAAGATAAATTTGTACTGCTATTTTGATGCAAGTAAATGTGGAGACCACAGTTCATCTCAGGCTCCTGTTTAAAATGAACCACTGTCCTCAGTGACACTAATAACCACATACCTTCAAGCTCACATAGTGAGATATCTGCACACATGCACAGACCATGGTTATTATAGTAAACTAAAACTGAAAATAAAACGAAAATAAGCGGTGAAAAAAAGTGTCATAAACTGAAACTAAATGAAAACGATACCCTTTAAGAAAAATTAAACCTAACTGAAACGATATTGCCTGGTTAGAAAACTAATTAAAATAAAATAAAACTGAATGTTAAGTGATTTTAGATTTTTTTATCAATGATATATCACTCTCAAAAAATTAGACAGAATGGATTTCCTTCAACTGTCGCGATATTGAAACTATAGAAATTGAACGGACATTTCAAGAGACGGCGCTATGCCACAATTGCTTAACATTGACCATCGAACTCCATCATGCTAACAGTTGCGTGCTTTCGTAATGTCTCCCGTTGGAGGGAAAAGGCAAAGTCCCATGTGTTTCTACTATGGACTACTGTTTATCTGTTTACTGTTTAATGTTTATTAAAAATGTGCTAATGTAAAATGTAAAAATCACTAATGTTTTTCACATGCAGTCTAGTCTTGTAGAATTAAATAACAAGACCATGATATAAATATTGTACTAGATCAAACGCCATTTAACCATGGTATTCAGATCAGGTCTAATGTTAACCAACCAGGGTTGGAATGAAATTGCAGGTAGCCTATGATTTTTTTTCCTTCCGAGTGTGGTAGTAAATCAAAAGATTTAAACATTATGGCCATTCCAACACAGTTCTCCAACAATGTATTTTGTATGTAGGTCTATATGTGGCCACATACTTCTGACATATTATCCGTGGCCATAACAAAAACAAACTAAAACTACTGTAAAACTAAAACTAAATATATACAAGTTAACAAAACCTTTCTGAAAAACTGAAACTAAACTAAAACTAGCAAAAGCACCAGGAAAACTAACTAAACTAAAATGAAATCTAAAAGTCAAAACTAAAATAAAATAAAAACAAATTGAAAATTCAAAACTATTATAATCTGGGCACACACACTCTCGTGTTGTATCGAGGTATTGTGAAAGCAAACAGGAACATTGAGTACTGTGTTCCGGATGGTGGTTCTACATGTGTGACCTGAGGCTGAATGCCAGGTGAATATTAACGGAGAACTGAAAGGAGGAGGAAGAGGCAGAGGACAGAGGACAAGAAGTTAGAGAGGGAAATAAAGAAGGGATCAAATTAAAAACAAGGAATAAACCAAAGGGAGGGAGAGAGAGAAGGAAAAGGAAAGAAAGTAAGGAAGTAAGGGAAGAAGGAAGGAAGGAGGACTGAAAATACAGTGAAAAGCCAAAAAACAAGTGAAGAGAAAGATGGGGGAGTGCAGCAGACAGTTGGCGATGGACTGGACCAGCCTGCAGACCTGGTCACACTGAGAACGGGCAGCCATAGTGATGCCATTATGTTGGTAATCAATCCATTGGTGTCCGCGTGTCTGGGTGGGCAGATACTCACAGTCTAGGAGGGGTTAATGGGAAATCAATGAGAGGGATGTGCTTATGAGCAGTACATGGGGAAAGAGGGACAAGGGGGGGAGAGAGTGAAGAGAGATAGAAGGGTGGGGAGAGGGAGATAGGAACATTGTTTCCTGTGATAGCAGCAGACTTCCCAGATGTCATCTGTCATTCAAAGGAGCACTCTGGTGACCAGATGTTTAGGCTCAACGTGGCGGAGTGGGTACACATCCTACTTGGGGATCAATATAGGTCAAGTGCATGGTAATATTTATCACTACTATTTACACACACAACACAGGGACTTGTGCTGAGCAGGAAGAAAATTATATCTGTGTATATATATATTTATAAAATCACACCTTGGTATGCTCATTTATTTCAGGAGGATATATATCTACATGATGGTGTTTTCTCATTGATATGTAACGTATGTCTGGCCTGCATCAGCAATATCTCCTTCTTATGTCCATTATGGGAAACAAAGGGGAGCCCTGATTTGGAAAGAAAGGTAAAATAAATACAGCGAAAATCATCCAGAGTAGTTTTTAAAGGCCTGGGGGCTTTTGGGGAGGTGGATTGGGGTTTGGAACCAGGAGCAGGTCCCAGTGCAGTAAGGCTCTTTGTAGTTTGAGCAGTCTGAACTAGCCAGAGGCTTACTGCCCTAACCCCTACCACTCAGAGAGACTGTTTGGGGAAATTACACCACAGAGTAATAATTAATCAACTAAACGCTGAACTGCTTTGATTTGGATTACATTAACATATTATCAATAATGTATTAATCAAACACAAATAAACACCTCTGCATAATAGCATACTTAACTAACTACACTTTCACACTTGGTAAAAAAGTTGGTCTTCTTTAAGCAACCACAGCAAACTACACTGGAAGCAGCAGAGTTTTAGTGATTTTAGAAGCAACACCTCTTGGCACTTCCCTGTCTCTGTTCATCAACTCCCTTCTTCATCACTGCATCACCCATTTCAAGTGCTTCTAGCAAGACGTAAAAAATTATGAATTCATTTATTTATGCTTAACAATGGCAGAATGCATCATGCAGAATAAATAAACACAGCACTGATGAAGCACTGAAAACACAATGCACGTAATTTGTGCAAAGCTACTCCAGGTTTGATTCCAAAAGTAGCTAAGTGGATTGAGGAAAAGAGTTAGTCACTTTTATCATTTGCAGAGGAGTCGAATCAGCTCTGCTTTTGTATTTTCACTTAAATGCATGTTCTGTTTTTCTCAGATAAGTTGTGTTGTTTAAAAGCATCCGTTCTCGCCTAACGCTTTGTTCATTGGGGGAACTTCATGCCCAGGGATTTTCTAAACACAATTCATCAAAGTGGAACGGCAGTCTTTTTTTTCTGCATTCCTAATCCTTTTTGCTGCAGATGAGAGATTTGCTGTTCAGACTCATTAAGATTAAAGCGTTTTGCCAGAGTTATTTAAGAATGCAAAGTTCCATGTGAGACCTCTCAGAGTTCAGAACAGAAGAAAATCCTATCGACACGCTCGGTGCACTGGGGGCTGATCTTAGCCTATATTTCTATATTTGGTGGCAGTGATTGAGTGATAGCATGTGAAATGGTTTTTCCTGCTGCATTATGGTTTAGAGTTACAATCACTTTTCCATTCTTACCATCAGTAGGAGGTTATGGGTGTGATTGCTCTTTTTGTCTTCACTTGTAGGACTAATTTGTTTACCTGTAAACATATTTTTTTTTAAATATGCTTTTTACTTCCGTTATGAAGTTACCAGCTGGTTTTAATCAAAACATTTTGTTTATTGGGTTTGAGCTGGCAGACAAATGAGTTGTCATTTGTTAAAGGAAAGAATACATTATACTCATAGATTGTAAATGTGAAGTTAACTAAGGAGTATTTTGCTTTCTATTATTATTTTGGCAGTAGAGATTTGGTTGGGGTGTGAATATCAGTCATCTCATTGGACAGACAATAGTTAATGTTTAGCTGGAGGAGATGGCAGTCTTTTAGCTGAAAAATAAATTATCATTGGATCGGACTGAGTGTTAGCCCTCTGCCTAAGGATTTTTAATATTAGCTTTTTTGGCCGGAGACTCAGTAGTCTTTTGGCTGCTCTAAAGCTGGAGAAAGACTCAGATCCCGTTGTCAGTAGAACACAGCTCCAGTCTCGGCACCTTTCCCAAACTTTCCAACTCCAAGTGTCGCAATCTGGTTCCATTTTACAGCTGGCCTTGAGATTGTAAAAGAGCTCCTTTCTCTCCCTCCTCAACCGCATATTTAATCCCTGTGCTTATGTCAAACTTAATTACAGGACCTTGTACGAAAAAATAACAAGTGAGCCTTGTAGGGGTGGGAGAGAGGAAAGGAGAGTATTAAGAGAGGGAGAGAAAAAGAGACATAAGGAGAATGCTAAGAGGTGTGAGTGGGGAAAAGGCACAACAGAGACATTTAATCTGTAGACTCAGTATGTTAAATGACCAAACAAAAAGCTTTGATGTAGAGTTTCTCATTTTTAGCTGACACTGGAACAGACAGGAATCTATGTGTAAAAATCAATAGTAAATCTATAAGATATATGTTGGTGGCCTAAAACACCAAAAATATCCTGTTGCTGAGAGATACAGCCGAAGGATATTTTCTCTTTCATCTACTGTACAAAACTATAATGGCTAACCTACATTTCAAATGAGGAGAGGCAGAGAATGTAAGAAAGTGTCCTAAGAGGCCCTACTCCCATATCTTTTAACTTACAACCCAGCAAATTCTCCTGAACCCCCACAAACCAAAAAGAAATAATCATCAGACTAGGTCAGTCATCCAGTTTTGTGTGTGTGTGTTTGTGCACATAAAACTATTTACTCTGTAGAAGTGGAACAGCCGGGGAGAGATGTTTAGTCTGTCAGTTTAAAACTATTACCTCAAACTCTGAAAATATGAGCTGAGCCTGTCGTGCATCGACACAGGGAGACAGCACTGTGAAGAACAAACCTTTGAAAAGTCTAAATCAATTTTTGGGGGAGTAACATAACAAACGCTTCACAGCAGTGAAGAAAAGGGGATCTCTTTTTTAACTGTTTGAAAAGCACATATTCATACAATCTTCATAAGGCAAAACAGCATAAATGCAGTATACATGAAGTCTTTTGAAAAGGGAGATGACAGGAAGGGAGGAAGGGAGAAGACACAGGGATGCTCCTGACAAAACACACAGGAAGACCACCACTGCCATACATCTACCCACCCACCTACCCTTTAGGCCGGCCTGCTGGCTGAAGCCTTCCCAGACTGGACATAAGTGGCCAAGCTATGGACCAGAGGAGGGAGAGAGGTTCCCATGCCACTGGTGCTGGAACTGGCGCGCCACCCGGAGGTATTTATAGCAGACCAGCACTAAAGGGCCGGGAGAGAGGGCATGCTTGTTTTCCTTTCCATTCCCCAGGCACTTTCACCAGGCCTCACATGTGGGTGTTAAATATATACCCAAATACTGGGAGCAACATTGTGGGGGCAGAGAATGGGAGGCAGTGGAATAGGAGTGGGTTGGGGGGAGTTGGAAGCAGAGAGAGATCGAGAGTTAAGAGAGGGAACAGGAGAGTGGACTTGAAAAGTTGTGTGGTGTAGCGGTGGAAAGAAAGAAAGAAGGGCTGTTAATACAGTAAAATGCAAAATGTGAAAGAAATTAAGGAAGATGAATGAATTTGTGTATGTTTCCCAAGCTCGAAGGGACCACAGAAGGTGAGGCAGGCACAGTGCCAGCTCCAGGACCCAGTTGAGGCCCAAGGATAAGAGTTTAGAGCAAAACTGAACCCAGTTTATCTGGAGACTCCACAGTGGAGAGGCAGGGGAAAGTCCAGACAAAACAAGGGAGCATTTGCAGAGAAGTAGTGGACCAGTCCTGTTGTTGTGGCCTCTTTAACATCAAATGATATCTGGATCCAAGAACCAGCCCTCCCTATCTCCAGCTGCTTCCTCTATATACTCTGTGATGTATGTATCTCGCTCTCTCTCTCTCTCTCTCTCTCTCTCTCTCTCCCTCTGCATGGGAATTCCAGAGTGACATTATTACTATGATGAAAACAGACCCTATAAATACTGAGCACTATGATGAATATAACAGCGATTATGAGGGCAGCGATAATTAGATCAGGAAAGAAAGAAAGAAAGACTCATTGAAGTTTGCTCTGTTTTTGTGTTTGGGAATTCCTTTCAACCTTGTGTCTTAATGTATGAAGAATTACAGAGGCAATGGTAGCGTGGTAATCATTTGGGTCTCTAGGAGGGCCTCTTGAGGCCTCTTCAGTGAACCTCTCTCCTGTTTCAGCTCTCTTCTCCGTCTCACATCTCTTTAAAAGCCACCCTACTGTCTGCTTTTTTAATGCTGGGTTGGCCAGCAAACAAATAATAAGCTGCCCCACAGATGCCTGTTAAAAATGAAATAGCAGGAACAATGGAGTGCTCCCAAATGTGGCAATCCAGCAGCTCCTGCTATCTCTCCATCCAGTTTTGCTCGTCAGGTTTTAACCTCGTCAGCAGCTCCCTAACCCACCCAGGTCCAGCTTAGATCTTTAAGTCCTAAGACTACAGCTTTAACAACACCCTGACCTGAGCCCCTGTCCAAATCCCAACTGTACAGCAGCCATCCCACTAGCTGATTGCGTCAGAAAGATTCCACAGCCATGGCCTCTGTTTTTTCATACTTGTGGGAAAATAGCAGTTCATGTTTCCTTGGATGCTTCACACATTCCTCACCCTGTCTTCACATTGCGGGGCCCCAGAGACTGGGTAGGGCCAAAGCCACTCAAGAGGAGGTGCTTGGCAGATAAGAGGTGTGGCTAAATGAAAAGGAAGGCAATTTTTTATTGTTTATTTAGGAGTGAGTTGCTAGGCGATGTGAACTCAAAAAGGCACTAATTACATTTCCCTGAGTTTGATGAGTATAACAGAACTTGGACAGAAACTTTCCAGCTCATTTAAACTCTCAGAACACAGCTGGGAATTATAGATAACAGAACATCTGGAAGTCACAAAAATACTTCTCTAGCGTCTAATCCAAACTAATTCAAAAGTCACCACATCCTGCAATGAACGAGATCCCAAAGCTAACTCAGTGACAGCTCCAATATTTCAAATTTTGTTCAAAAAACGAGTAGCCATGTCTGAATGGCATTCCAGTTATTTGGGCAAAAGTTCATGCATTCTAAATCATGCAGCATCTTTTGCTCAAATTTCATCATTAGACTGAAATGGAGGTCATGGAAAAAATACCCAAAACCCTTACAGTCCTTACACAAGTATTTCAAACACAACATCTACTAGAATTATGTCATGCAGTTGCAACAAACACACAAAGAGATACACAAACATAGCTACTTGGCCTCAAGTTTGGTCTCATTCCAAATTCCTGACCTGAAAATTTCAAGACAAAGGTAGTTAGTCTTGATTTATGCATGTTTCAGCCTAGGATGAAGAGAGCAGGACACAGTAGCAAAGCAATTAATTCTGATGCAGAAAACATTATTAATGGTAATGTTTAAAACATCAAAGCCCCGGCTGACAGAGACACAGCATCTCCACTCTGACAAGATGGAACAGATGAGCTCACTTGAGTCAGTCAAGGTGAGGCACAGGGGAAAATGTGATTTGTCTCGATTTTCATTGAGATTTCCTGGAGAAGCTGTGGTTCAGAGCAAGTTAAACTCATGTAACTAGTCTGTGGTATAGCAGGGCTGGCCAACATATGTCACTGGCTTGTGTATCTATCTACATGCCACAATTGCATCATGCTTTGGATTTTTTAAAATATGAAAAGTATAGTATATAGTGAGCATAGGGAAATTAGGAGGAACCAGTAATAGCTCTTTAGAACAGAGGACTGAATTCAACCATTCAGCACCAGCGTGGACATGGAATATAGGGGACAACAGAGGACACACAATCAGTTGGAATGTGTGAATCTCAAGTTCATAATGACTGAGTGGGCCAGAGAAGAAGCCCCTCCTCTATCTGTGTGGACTCCTCACTGTAGCTTTGGGCATAGGGATAAAGCTTCTCTCACTCCCACATATTCATTTACCCCCCACCATCACACCAATTGAACCAGGGAGTCTGGGGGGAGCCACATTGATATTCACTACACATCGCCATCCCCCAGCCACAACCATCCCCACTGGAAACATTATTTCATTACATATATTATGCATTCAGCATAAGGGAGTTGGTGAATGTGCAGTGAGCAGATGTGTGTGTGGGTGTGGGGGCGAGCTCAGATGTTTCCTTATATGTATACATGGCTGTGACAGCCTGTTGTAAAAAAGAGTTTTAAAGAGGATGTAAAAAGATATAACGCCTCAGGGGTCCAGTTAATGGTACTTAGTTTACTTTGTGAGAGCGAAGACAAAATATTTATTTCTTACTGTTTTGTGTCAACATTATAAAAGTGATTTTGCAATTTTTACAATGTAGAGGGACAAAGTTTCCTGCAGAGTTTGCATGAATTTTCTCTGTTCATTTGAGTATGTGCGTCCAAATGTGAATGTGTACATGTTTATCTCATGCAGCGCAGGAGAAAAAGAGATACACAGAGAGAAAAACAGAAAAAAGAGACCAGAAAGAGATGAAGATAGAGACAGACAGACAGCTCTTTCACATGGCCCACTGCTCTTTGGGCCCTGGTCCAGATGTCACCAGCACAGTTTTTATTTGTTGATGTCTTTTTTTTAAAGTCTTCCTAAAAGCGCCTGCTGCCTTTGCCTTAAGTCTTAAAGTGGCTACACACAAGACACTCTTGTCTGATCCAAACTGGAATCAATTTGGAAAAGAAACCATTTCACCTCTGATTAAGCATTGCTCTGTCTCTGCAGTGGCATGTTGACCTTTCCAGAGGTCTGTCTTGTGCTGCTAGGAGGGGCCAGCCAAATGATGTTCTGGGCTAATTGGACTGATTGACGTCAGAAGGCAGGGCCTGAGAGTGGCTTGTATTTGAACCTTCAGCCATTTGTCAGGACTCACAACCCTATCTCTGTCTGGGGCCTTTAGAGTCTCACAAGTCAGATTCAAAGCCTAATTCCATTCTTATATACTGTATCTCCTGTCTCTCTTTGGAAATATCCCATCATGCTTTTCCCTTTCATTTTCTGACATTCTTATCAATTAACTTTTTCCTCTGACTTCAGGGGCAATCAAAATGTGACACCTGCCCAATGACTTATGATACAGTGAGCCTGGTGTGTACTCCTCTCTTGCACCAAGCTTTTCTTTAAACTTGTGTATTTTCAATCACACATAAAACTTACAATTATCTCAATTTTTGTGCCGAAGTGTGGAGTCACACCACTCATACATGTCTTACTCAGGCCAGTCAGCCCCCAGTCAGCCATTTTGCCAAATTCTTGGCGAAATTGCCAAATTTGCCAAATTCTGAAATTGGCGGATCTATAGCGATGTGTCTCTGTGTGTGTTCAGTGTCTGTATTCCTCATCAATTTCTTCATTTCTTACTCTTTCCTATAGTTATACTAACGTAGCACTGGTTCAAGATCTGTGTGCATCATGGGGTTGTGTAACATGTCAAACATGGAAGTCCCTGGAGCTATAAAATGTAGCAAACCCAGAAGAGAGCTCAGAGGGAAGGAGTCCACCAGAGCTCAGCCCACGGTCCAAATTCCGAGCACTTTGCCTTATACACCCAAAGAAATGTTGCCTAAAGAGAGGCCTGGTAGAGAGAAACCTCACCTCCAGTTCAAGCGGATTCCTCCGCCGTTTTATTTGCTCTCGTTTGGCTGCAGGGGGAATGTGCTCCACTCTGACCTGGGGGCACTCATCCAATCAGCTCGCTATCTGCTGCAAGGGCCTCCATAATAGTGACATTTTTCCACCTCGTCAATAAAGTGGTGAAAGCCACCCTCAACCGGCTACTTGACCATTTAACTTCTTCCTGAAAAGACCCTTTCTTTCTCTCTGTCTCTGTGTTTGGCTGAAATCAATAAAAGCAGAGCAAGGAAAGAGGCCAATCCACCGGCTGCATTAACTGGTGGTCTCAACTGCTGTACAAAGAGGATGGCTGGCAGAGAAAAGGATACGGGAGAGCTGGCAGCTCGAGTCTTTCTCATTCATACAGCCGTGGGAGAACCTGCGTGTCTACATTCTATATTGTCATCCAGTAAGGACGAGATTCTGAAAATGCTGAATAAAAAATAGTCAGTCATTTACACATACAACATGCTGCACACACTTGTGTATCCAAAAAGCCATAAATCTGAGCCAAAATAAAAAAAACTCCAATGCATGCACACAGACTGAAAGATGACAATCATATGCAACCAAACGGACATATACAACATTAACAGATGTAAACTCTCTAGTGTCTAATGATCATTGCTTGCCATGACTCATTTAGCAGCTGCATTCACACATCACCACATGTCTGCAGTGATTGACATAATGGCATCGGAGTCAGAACAAAATGTCTTCCGATAAAGGAGCAGGAGGGAGAAAATGAGGGAGATGGGTTACATCTATTCCCATGCTGAAATGAGTGCAGTGCTTTGTTTGGTTATGCTGTCTGGGCTGAAATTGATTACTGTGAGAAGCATGCGCCAAAGAGCCCCTGCATTCAAATGAAATAAATAACACACTCTCTTAGAGATGGGAGGGTATGTGGAAGAGGGAACAGAAGGTGAAAAATGGGAAAGGGGAGGAGAGAAGAAACAAAGATGGATGATGTCAAAATGAATTTACAAGCGAAAAAAGCAGAGAAAAAATTAAGAAATGGCTAAAGGTGGGATACTGAATGTCTTCACTCTAGTGCAGCACTAAAGAAAGACAGCCTAGAAGACATCTGGAGTAGCAGAGGATAACAGCCACACACCACTCACCAACCACAGACATCATGATGAGGGATTAAACTTCATTACAACATGTTATGGTAATGAATGGGCTGTGGCTAGTTCTGGATGTGTTAGAGTAATTACCACTCTCCAGTGTATGTGTGAGTGACACTTGCTACACGTGCTTGAGAAGCCATGTGTCTGTCTGTGTGTGCATGTGCGTGTACGTGTGCTGATCATATCAGGTTTAGTGAACTGGATGAGGCCTCAGAAAAGGTCCTTTCCACCAATGCACCAAGCAGAAGCAACTGGTGCAACAAATTAAAATAATGCAAGGCTTAGACAGCTACTGTCATATGTATCATCTCCCATAATTAGCTTAACACTGTTCTTTAATAGAAGATGGGCTGGGGCAGGCCCAGACTTTGTGGTTTGGTCCAGTGTCTGGGCATCTTGGTCTAGGGTAGGTGCCAGACAGGGAGGGGGAATGACAAAGCCACACACCCCAGAGGGGTGAGGTTGACTCTAGGTCACAGAGGCTGCCTGGCCTTATGGCTGACAGATGTTAGTCTGGTTCAACATAAGTTGTGATTCTGGAAAAAGTTACACCACAGTGCAATTATCTTCTCTGTGTAAAGAAACATCTCATACATCATCACTCAACAAGGCATAAGCAAAAGCCTCCCTGGATTACAAAGCCGTTGATAAACCATGCCACTTGAATCTGCTATCTAGCTGTACTGCTCTAACGTATTCCAGAGTTAGTCGGACTGTCAGCAGCATTTCCAAGTGGAGCAACAGCGTGTTTTTGCTATAGACAGAGCACAGCAGCCTGCTGTGGTTGGTGTACTGCTGCTAATGTTGCTAATGATCCCCATAATGGAGTAACAAAGACTGGAGCGGAGTCTTTTATTTACAGTACGCTTCAAAGTGTGAAGCACTGTCCCCAGACTGCTCCCTGTTCCCTCATGACAGTACAACAGGGACATGCTGTGGGTAGGTGTTGCTCTGCACATTGCCAGCCTATGGGCTTCCCTATATTTGCTCATGCTAGGATCCATGGTCTCTGTGTGTGTGTGTGTTGGGGCAAGGTTTCTGAGGTGACACATTTCCCACAGTGGACATGTGGCACAAGCACCAGCGTGGCATTAAGGAGAAATGGTGTTTACCCGCTAGGGGAGAAAGGGGACATGAAGTGACAGTGGATTATGAGACTGGGTTTGCCTGCAGCTTGCTAATTTATGCAAATTAATTTCTTGGCTGATGGGAAAGGAGAGGGAGCGGGTGCCACTGCTTGGCAAGCAGTCAACTTCGAGCAGCAAAAAGGTTAAACTGCTGCACTCTGCTTTGGTGGTCTGGAAAGTTTAGCAGCGTAAGCCAGGGAGGGCTGTGGTATACTAAGCAACAATGACAAAACAACATAGACGATGCCAGCCCTCTTCCTGGCAAGGCGGGTAGACAGACAGCCAATCAGGTCCGTGCTGGCTCCCTTGTAGGCGAACGGCATGGGTTGCTGGCCCTCTTGTCGCCCCGCCTCTCCTCCCCACTGCACTGCAGCTGCCCAGAATGATTTTATAAACATTTTGCCAGTGGATCAATACCTTTATTGATCAACCATTGTGAGAGTGATCCGTCTAAAACCCAGAGCAGCCTAGAGCTCAGAGATGGGAGGAGCGAAAGAGAGAGGCTGCAGAGAGGATGGAGAAAGAGAGAGAGTCTGCAGCCACAGTAAAAGGGAGAAGAGGTACAAGGGAAGAGAAGCGAATCTGAGAGAGAAGCAGACGCAAGGCTGGAGGCAGGTGTGGAGGCAGGTTTCGGACAACACTGCCAGGCCACTGGGATTGGGGAGAAACCTATGGTAATTGCTTTCCCATTAAGTGAGGGGGGGTGAGGGCGACTAATGACTACTGCTTTAAGTATGCGGGTAAGTGAAAGATGGAGAAACAGTGCGAAGAAATGTGTCTGTGTGAAACAAAGGGGTTGATTCCCACACCTGAGGTTGCTAATGCATGCACTAGTTTGGCCTGCTATATAGCACTGTCAGGTACATTGCTGCATGTGCATACGTGTGCATGATTGCATGAGGTTTAAAGGGATTGAGTGTGCAGGGAGGTGGGGGATGCAGATAATGGGCGATTTAGATGTTCTACAAAGAAAAAAAACCATTATCCTGCTTTATTTATTATTGACTGTATTTTGATTTTTTCTGTTTTGTCTAGAAAAAAACTCTTCTCTGACCAGAGGTAGCTGGAATGTCAAGGATCTGCCTTGGTGACAACATGGGACAGAGAAGGCCCAGCACATACTGCGCTCATGAGTTCAGCTGCTACAGTAAAATCAAAACTGGAAATTCCTGAGAAAATCAAAGACCGCAAGGAATAGCCTGCATCCTGGATACAAACATCCATGCAGGAATTAACAGGAACATTTCTGATCAAGGCAAAGGTGAATATATAATCCAAAACTGGTTTCAAACTCAGAGATGAAAATGGCTGCAAGACGGTAGTGTAAACTGTTGCAAATAAGAGCGTATTGCTGTTTTGAAATGGTTTGGGTAAAGCTAGCTTTGGGATATTTTTTGACATTTTCACAAGTCATTGGATTGGATATCATTTTTATTCTATTTTGACTTTTGTTGGAATTTTACTGAACAGGTGACTGACTGGGCCACGCAGCAACAGCAATGAATGTTTGATTCAAGGCCCCAAGCTGTGCTGCACTGGAGGAAAAGTAAAATGCTTTTGGGGTCATCCCCCCCAATGCTAAAGGGAAATCAAGTTTCCACTGATTGATTTTAAATGTGACTTCCTTGTGCATAATTGTGGATTTGAGGGTAGATACATTCCTCCAAACTGTGGGGGAGGACCTTGATGCTCATAAACTCACTTTGCACTGGAGCTCTGGTGTGGGAACACTGAGAGAAAAAGGCCTGCACTCTACAGGTTCACTCCTTCTGTGAACATGCAGAAAAGAATGAACATTCTGTACAAAGGACATGAAGTACCTACATACAGTTTTGCTCAATAAACTGTAAAACAAATGAAACATTATTGTGCGGCAATGCAAATCGCAGTGTGTGGCAGTACATATCCTTGGCTGTGTCCCAGTTTCACACTGCATCCTAATACATAAGTACAGTTAGAATAGAAGAAACGAATGACAGGAAATGATACAAGATGGTCACCATTTTGGAACTCTACTGCCATTTTAAAATTAGGAGAAAAACAACAAGAAAATCAAATGTTTCCCGAAGATTAAATTCCTTCATTGATTTACTTATTTTTGGTGCTGTTTTGTGTTCTGAGATGTTCCTAAAGCTGTCTCACCACCGTCCACACAAAAAAAATCAAGCAAATTTAGAACAGATCATGTATGAATGGTTGCTCTTTTAAAGTATTTTATTATTTTCCAATCTAAACAAACTACACTTAGAACTGAAAACTCAAAATAAATTGATATATATTGTGGAATTGGGACACAACTCTTAATTCAGAGTTATGTACTTGGACTTCACTTGAGCTAGATTTGTAAGAAGAATGTAGCTCAGGTACAGTGTAAGTAATGGTGGTGTTTAAGTGAAGAGATGAAGATAAACATCACAGTAGAATCCTGCTTGTATCAAAGTTGTTCACAACACACGGATACAACAAACATTGAGTTTATCAGTTGCAGATTGTTCTTTTTCAGCTCAAGGATGAATAGAGTTGCATAGAGAGGAGAAAAACAGCCACTGGTCAAGGGTCTGACATCTGATCTAGATTCACGAAACCCTGATTAGATGTGGATTAACATTGACAAATGTGCTCACAATATATGATCATCAAGGGAACCAAATAAAGGTAAAATGCAATATTAATGAACACAAAATATAACATTTACTAAAAAGACACCTTTATATTTTATACTACTGAAAGGAGGAGCTATAACAATTGTTAATCTCTTTGGCTGTGTGTGTCACTGTAATCTAGCACTGATGTAAGAAAACCAGTGGCAGTACAAATAATGCTTATAAATTGTGCAATACCTACTCTGTGCCCTAAATCAGTCTGTGCCATAAATGAACCAAGCTGAAGTCTTGCAAAATTCAAGCCAATGGCTCACAGAGTGTAACAGTCTAGAAGCTAAATAAGTCTGCCAGTCTTCTCAGCCATGCTTTTATTTGTTTAGGTTTTGTTTCGGTCAGGACGTTGATATCCTGATTTCAGTGTGATATCGATTTATGGATACTAAATTGCTACATATAGCAACTTTGAACGAGAGAGATTCACCCACTTCACAAGCAGCTGGGCTCTACAATGTTTTTTTATTTTCATGTCTGAGTTGTTTGTGTATTATTTACCACCAGTATATGTGGTCATTACATCAAAAGGTGTAGAGAATTATTTTTGCCCATTAGGAAAAAGAGTCCTAATGAGACAAAAAAAGACTGCATAGTTTTAAACACTAATACAAAACCCTCAATGGATTTTACAAATATTGGTGCCTTATTGTCTATATCAGTTTAATTTCAAGGAGATAAACGCTTAAGTGTTATCACCTTACACAAAGATTGAATTCATGTGCTATCAAAGCAGCACTGAGAAACTGAATCATTTTCTTGTTTCCTTTCATCCTTTTTGTTTGATTTCTACTCTCAAAAACAAACCCTTGGATGAGTGCCAAACCATAAATTAGGATCTCCATTAGACACATCAAATCTAAATTACTTTTCAATTAACAGGCCAGTCAACCGGAACTAATCAACCAATTAGGCCGTGTGTGTTCACAGAAAAGCTAACAAAAGCGCATGAGTCCCCTGGGAAAGCAGTAAAACACTGCAGAAGAGTGACAGTGCAAATGAGAAGCTACTGGTTTAGGAGAGAAAGGGAGGATCAGAAAGTGGCAGAGGATACATGAGATACTGAGATCACATCACTATTCACCCCTGTCATTTTTTGGGAAATGAAACTTCAAGTTATATTATAAATTATAAAAAAATAATTAAAACTG
Source organism: Coreoperca whiteheadi (assembly GCA_011952105.1). Taxonomy (NCBI): domain Eukaryota; kingdom Metazoa; phylum Chordata; class Actinopteri; order Centrarchiformes; family Sinipercidae; genus Coreoperca; species Coreoperca whiteheadi. The sequence goes on from CM022485.1 coordinate 17,137,326, forward strand.
AAAGAAAGTGTGAATGAATAGATTCTCAAAGAAAGGGTAATATCTGAAACAAAAGAATTTATAAGAGGTTTGATCAATTTGAATTGTTTAATGGGTATACTGTCAGGTTAATATTTATGACCAATATTTCTATGCTAATGAGGTTGTTTTTTAAAGGCATAATATTCCTCTGATGATAACTTGTATTGTTTTAAAGCATCAGCTGGCACTGTTGCAAACTAAATAAACACTGGGCACAGTCTTTTTCATGATTATCATGATATGGAACAGAATATATGCTTTAAATTAATATATATATTGTTTTTCTGCAGATCAAAGTGAATATGATGGTGTGTAGTGACTGTACTGTCTGAGTCTCTTTATGCAGGACGGAATTTCACATGAATCTACTCTGAATGGAGTAATATTTATTCATGCCCGCATTCATTTTTTTAATTCCCTCATGTGCATTTCATGGCAATCATGTTTGGTGAGTGCTGTGAGTGAAAGGCTTTGTGATGCCCCATTCACTGTGGTACGGCTGCTGGGACGTCTATGTTGAACATACCTTTCGGCCACAGGAGCTCTGATAGGCAGCACAGGCTGTTCAAATGTCTTCTTCACGCACGACAGAATGCAACCTAAGAGGGAAACATACACACGCATGACTTACACACACTTACACACTAGTAAGTAAAGCCAGACTAAAAGCAGCTTTTTAGGGCGCTATTAGTTGTTGGGAGTTCTATACATTTGATAACAATATATCGGTTGACAAACAATCTTGATACAGATCCCTTAGATGTGTTTTTGTTGTTATGACTAAGATACATACTGAACAAGACATTTCTACCCCTTCCAGCCCTCACATTTAAAGGTCTGAGATCTGATGGCGCTCCAGCACAGGGCAAAGGGGGTTGTAGAGAGGAGAACACCATTATTGTACTAGTAAATGTCAAAACAACCCCATCTAATTGTGCCATTACTAATTCATGTTTATTAATGCAATGACGTATGATGGCTCTACAGACAGACTGAGCTTGTCTGTGCCTGTCATGTATGGCTTATTCTTTGCTTGTGTGGGCTGCAGGGAGTGTGTTAGGGACTGGGTGGTGGGTGTTGGGCATATGGTGCATGTAGTGACAGTGCCAAGTGGTGTGTGACTTTAACATGAAGGCAGAGGGGGTGAGGGAGTTGACTGATGGTGCTGGTGTCTTCTGTTGGCCCGGTGCCAGGGCCTGTGGTCCCCAGTGCCACAGCCCCTCACTACCCCAGAGCCTCTGGGCAAGTACCATAGTTATTGTTTTCACTGCCAAGCAATTAGCGGCACTTAAGATTTATTTAGTCATGCTCTAATGTGTGGTAATTAGCTTGGGGCCCAAACAAGCCCCTCCATCCCATCACCTTGTTGCTCACATCAGAGCAATGCATCAGCAGGAGACAGTGAGGGAATGTGAGAGAGGATGCAGGAGGTACAGATGGTGGGATCATGGGGGGTGGTGGGGTGGAGCAGAGCTAGAAGGATTACAACAGCACCAGCTCAGCTCTGTGGATCAGCACTTTTTAAGAGATCTTCAGGGGCCTGTTGGCTGAACGCATAGCAGGAGGAAAGGGCAAATACAGCCCAGTTACACTTTTATAGAATGCTTTGTGGAAAAACACCCCTGACACACACCTCGGCCTGGCAGCCCGGTTTGTCATATGGCCCAGGGGGCTCTGCCGGCTTATCACATGACCATTGTAATGACCTTAAAGGGCAGCCTCCTCAACAAGCTCAGGCCACTCCCACTGGCTGGACTGCTCTTTGGGAAATGCAGTTTGGGTCACTGCATAATGTGTGATGCATTTGGCCCTGAGGCTGGAATAAAAAAATTAAATAAAAAAAACAATGTAGAAAGCAGGCCAAAGAGATTATGCAAAAGCTGCCAAGCAGGGTAATACAAAACAAAACAATACCAGAAAAGGAATTTACATAATATATATTCATGATATGAATGTGCAAGTTATGTTATAAATTTGTTGTAGGTGTCAGGGGCACCTCTATTTAAGAGACAGACTTTGTGTGATTAGAATTTCATCGATTTATTATTTGCTGGTGTGTAATGGTTTCAGCAATGTGCAGTGCTTTGGTTTTATGATTATAACCATCCTTTAGGCTCTATGGTCAATGTCACATGTGTCAACTATAGTTTGGTCCTCAATTCATTCACATACCAGAGAATGGTAATTTTCTAACCATTGAGGTCAAAGTATGAATTAAATATTACATTCAATGAACAACACCAGGCTACCACAGAATGTTGGTGGGAAAAAAATTAAGTCAGCATAGGTTCACACACTTTAGTGACATCCCCCCACATCCTCATTGAAGCATGTACAGAATAAAATACGACTGCACTTTTTGAATAATGACATATGAAGGCTTGAGAACTGAGGAGAATCAATGTATGATAATTTGTAATTTACAGTATCTACTTTAACAAGAAATATGTTTCCTTTTTAAAACACTACAATTCAAAGTGTACAGCAGTGGCTCACAATACATGTGGGCAGATGAAGGTCAAACGCAGGTTCAACTGCATACGTTTATACATATGCATAAACAAAACCCATCAATCTTTGCTGGTTGGATGGGGTATGGGAAAATTGAATCACTAAATATTAAAAACAGCATGTGGAACACTATACAGCACATGCCTTTGATCATAAAAAAACAGCAAAAAACTGCTGATGCAAGACATCAGACTAGCCATTTTTGTGTTTAGTGTTTGACTGGTAGATACACTCTAATCATGGAAGAACTGGGCCTCCTCATGGAGCTATCACCTAAAATTGCTATGCAGTCTGGAAGGGTGGTGCTATAAATGAAATATCACTTTCCATTTTATCTCCAGGGGCAGCGTGATGCTCCGAACCAATCAGAACCTCACAAGCCAACCCTTGACCTTTTTCTTCTCTATATGACTACCATTATCTTGTGGCAAATTATAAGCATCTCGCTATTGTTCAGTAGAGACAGGGGGTGGAGGTTATATTCTCAAGTGTTCATGATCCATGCGGCAATCACACACCACAAACACGGAGCAAAGGAGAAACATTTCTGCTAAAGCCGTGTGGCTGCATGAGTGCACATGCGCACATTCTATGGCTATGGCTATGTGTAAATGGATTCATGTTCATTGTTTGGTGCTGATGTAGCACTGCGTTTGCCTAGTAAAGCTGTCTGTCAGTGTTGGGCAAGCGGGTTTCAGTGAATGCTTTTGTATTATTATGTGAGTAAAATGAGCAGCTTTAATGCACAATTTACAGCACAAATTTTCAAAGGAAAGCCAGATGATTATACAGCCTTGATTTCAGTGGTCTCCATAGGCAACTGGATCACTACGGGCTGTCTTATAAACATGAGAAGTGAGAGGGATAATATCCTCCTGTTAACAAAGCTATTAGGTGACGAATGTGAATAGAGCTGATGTAGGACTGAAATGACATGACAACATGATGTAAGTGCAAAAACTAGCTGAGCATCCGTTAGCCTTTTTGTACACTCTCCCAAAGAGGTATATAATAAAATAATATAACATCAACAATATATTTAGAAGCTAAAATCCAAGAAGCTTAAATCTGTTGTAACACTTATGTATAGACATATAAAGATAATTATATCATGTTTCATTGCAGCTGTGAAATGCATACATTTCAAATGATCATGCTTATTCTGAACCACTAGAGTCACAGATTAAAAACAAAATCAAATGTACCTTTTAACCTCTTAACTTTCAATATTTGCTAACCCCAGTATATATAGTTCGAAAAGTACAGTTTTGTGGGAAGAAGCACAACCTAAGAGGCTTTCTTAGAAGAATCTGGTTAGTCAAGGGCAGGCCTACTCAGCTATGTCCTTGAAAAAATTGTGTTATAGTACTAGTCCACAAATGTTCCTTTCAGATAGCAAATTTTCTAAATATATTCTATAAATGTCCATAGAAAGACCAGAGAAGGCCTGCCTTATAGGCTTGTCACAGTGAGAGAATCCTCACACAACTGCTGTGCAATCAAACCAAAAATGTTCCATTACTAACATAACAGCTTGTTAGTTGTAAGCCTAGCACTCCTAGAAATATCCTCTGCTCGTCTGCTTTCTGATGTCCCTCAATATTGTTCTCTGACAGTTCAGTATAAATTAAGAAATCTATATTCGAGTGGAGAAAATGCAATTCGAATTTTCTTTGAAAATGTACCCATAATAATTACAGTCAAGTTCAAACTATTGCATCCAGTTTTTTACTAAGCCTATCACATTCTGTTGATGTAAAATAATTTATTTAGTGGTTCAAAAACAAACAAAATGAGTTGCTCTCTGAAAAAAAAGAGAAAAAAAAGAGAAAACTCAACCCAAACGGTCAAGGCAGATGACAGCCTACCTAGAACCTAGGCTCTGTTCAAAGTTTCTGCCTGATAAAGTAAAGTTTTTCTTTGCCTCCATCACCAAGAGCTTGCTCATGGTGGCAACTGCTGGGTCTCTGTTTATAAAGACTACGGTCTAAACCAGCTCTATGTTAAATGTGCAATGAGATATCTTCCGTTATGAATTGGCGCTATATAAATAAAATTGAATTTAATTGAAATACATTTTGTAGCAGGCACCTTGTCCATGTTTGCAGTTCCAACGAACGTGAACAGTAAGTAAGACAACGGCTACAGAAAACCTTCTATCTTGCTCTTGGGTGCTCTTAAAAGTAATAAATAACCAGACATGCATGCAAATGTGCAGGAAAGAAAGAAAGATATTTAATTTAGGTACACAGAGGAATAACCTTGGAGTGCGGTTATTTAGTTTATATCCACTTTAAACTGTTAGATTGAAACATATCCAACTCATTGATAAGCATCTTGAATTACAAACAAGAATTTTTAAACACACTGACCTGGCCTTCTCTGGACTGCTGTTTTACTAAAAACATCACCAAAAGAAAATGTCACTTCCAATAACAATTTTCTCTAATTTTATGGCTCACTTTGTTTAAGGTTTGACTCTGAAATCGTGAGAAGGAGCCTTTGACTATTTGTTCTCATAATCAGAGCAATTTTATCAGTAAAAAACCAAATGATACCAGTTTCTAAGGTTCTCTCATATTTTTTTAGTCATAGCTTCCATAACAATGGCAAAATGCATAATAACCGATGTGTTAAATGTGCATAGTTAGAGGCCTTAATGAAACTGACCATGAATTTGCAGTAGTTCTGCAGAAGCCACTTGCAAATGTCATAAAACAGCAGGAAATCAGCAGTTCTATCCAACATATGTCAATAGTAGGATATGCTTCCTAAATAAGTGACCATATTAATATTTTTGTTCTTTTTTCACTTCCAACATTAGTTATTATCTATTATGATGCATGCATAATGTTAGAGAGGGTCACAGGATAGTTCTGCTTTAAATGTTATATTTCCATGATTGGTTCATTCTCTCCATTTCCTGTTCATTGTGTGCGAGAAAACTCCATTGTCTGTGGGTAGATTCTGCTCGGCCTTCAGAGGGGCCATCCCCAGGGAGCACTGCATCTTTTATTAATCAGGGGCGCTGCGCCACAGCCCCGCTTATCTAATTTAGCAGCCCGCCTCAGATGCAACTATGTTGGGCTTGGTGTGGAAAGAAGGGACAGGGGTGTAGGGGTGCAGTTGCGTGTAGATAGGATGGGGGTTGGGGTGCTTCCTCGGTTTTTTCCATATTGTGGGTGATGCAGGGGGGGCTGTGAGGGAGCGGGGAATACAGAGGGGAGGTAGCGACTTATCAGACACCTCGTCACCAAGTTTTAGGACTGAATCACAATACAGCAAATTACCTTCTGCTGACAAGAAAAAATGAGCATGGCCCCCATATGAAAAAAATAGGTTTGTCAGGAAGAGGTGACACATTGATTGCTTAGTATGCGTATCCAGAAGGCTGGGTTCAGAGGCGTCCTCCCTATATATATGTAGAAGAGGTGTAACAGTGCACAGCACAGCCATGAGGGGGAATGAGAAATTGAAATGCCATGTTAGATTGGAGTCCCCTTCCTCCAATCTCTCTGGTCTAGCCCAGTCTAGCCCATATTAGACTGCTATATCATAGCATAGCCATGTGTGGTATGGTGAACATCCATGAACTTATATGTACCAACCACCACAAGAGAAGAAACTCTGGTGTTCAAGGGCACTCTTGGTCCAAGCTCTGTTAATTTCTGACCCGACCTCTGTCATGCTAACGCCGCACTTTCTCTTTCCAGCCGTCTGCTGTAGATAATATCGATAAATTGTTGAGAATTATTAAATTTTGACGGAGCATTTCTATTTTAACTGGTACAGCTTTTCTAGCCTTTATGGTACTGCCGGTTTAGCAGCTCGTGAGTTGAGTCAGTGAGTGAGGTAGGCTTCACACCCCATGCTACACACACACACACACACACACCCACACACGGAGAGTAGAGACGAGACAAGTCGGAGAAATAATTTCACATGGCGTGCTCTAAAAAGAAAAATGAGAGCTTTTAATCAAGAATGGACAGACTCTTGTTCAATCTTCCCACAGGCAGTTCAAAACCAGTATGTTTCATATGTTCTGAGATCATGGTGATTACTAAAAGCAGCAATGTGAAGCGCCACTACGAGACAAAGCACAAAGCATCTTTTGAGCAGGTTAATAAGGGGGATGGATTTTGGTCATTTTGCTAACAAGGGGGATGGCATCCCCCCTCATCCCCCTTCAAGTTGCCTATTGCTTATATACTTCCCTCCACCCCCTTCTCGCTCATCTGTGTCATAGCTCAGATGAATCAGTGTCACCGGTGTTGAGAGCACTTACTGTCAACCCTGGCGCCCCAGGGTACGGCAGTGATGGACACAAACTATAAAATATCAGCCCCCTGGGGAGACATCGCTCAAGCACTGCCCCACAGCCCCGAGGGGGTGTGATCTGGTCAGTGTGTATGTGCTTGCATGAATGTGTTGAGAGACCAATAGGGTAATGCGTTCGTCTGTGTAGCAGTTGTGATCCTGTAAGTATGGTCTAGTGTGTGCAATCATGTGGACAGTTTCCATACTATCTGCATGAGAAAGAGGTAAAAGGGAAGCTTGTGGTACAGAATAGTTTATTGTTTTATTTTATAATTTATCTATAATTTATGATATTTTTCATGTCATAACTACCTTCTCGTTTTATAGCTTTCCTGTTTAATAAAATACCGAAAATATAAATATTGTGATACTTGACTTTCTATTTCTGTACCACAGTCACAACAATGGCCTTCCCCTGGTCCTACTGAACCGCTCGACCAAATTCCATAACTCTGTGTATAAGATCAGCCTCCCTGACAAAAAATACAAGCTAGAAACTGTATGGGAAAACCGCAAATGAATAAATCAATAAAATCAATGGCTCTGTCTGAGGACATGTCCCCCCCGCATCAGCTGATAAGTGGTATAACCTCCCCCCTCCTATTCTAGTCAGGCAAAGGAGAGGGTATGAAGAGTCTGCACGGTTACAATTGGAAGAAGGAGAGGAGGCAAATCAGAAGGAGAGGAAGAAAAGAGCATCCCCCCTTCCCCCCAACCACACACACACACACACACATCCTACATTGGTCACTGGGCTGCAATTCCCTTCTTTCAATTCTGCAAGGTCAAGGTTTCTGCATGCGCACACCTGCAGTTGTGTAAAATTTAGGAATAGAGGAACACACCATAGATGTAAACTTTTATATAACATGAGATGAAATATTGTAGGAAAAAATACCAATTAACACAGATAAACTTGTCTCTTAACATGCCTTTACTATATCTCCAAATATTGACTATTAATTTATACTGTCTGCTGTCTGTTGCTGCTTGATTCACCTAATAGAAATATATTAACGAGGCTCCTTTGAGATTCAAGGACAAAAGCATTAAGAGAAGAAGGAAGGAAGGCACCGAACAGTGTATTGTTGCCCTATGGCAATCGGACACATGATGTTGTTGTACTATTATACATTACTCTGTTAGTGGTGGAGCTAAAGGACTTCTTGAGTGGCTTGGAGGAACACATGAATGCAAATAGATAAAATCAAAGGAAAATCACAGATTGCTGTTTGTCTTTTTTATCTATTTTTTGTTTCTTAGCTCAGTGCCATAATGGAAGAGTCATGTGGCCTAACATAAGAATTGCATGATCAAAAACAGTTGTTCTTACTGCTTGGCAGGTAAATGACAGAAGACAACAAAGTCTTATATGTTTGATCAAATACATTCCAAGGTGGCATTCAGCAACCAGTCAATTACAACTGTCATGGGTTTTGTTTATGGACTTTCACTGCCATGAGCCTTTACAATACTCACTAGATTACATTTTAATATACCAATATCCATGTTTAATGAGCAGGAAGTGCCCGAATCACGATCTGATTTGGATAAAACAACACATCATCGTGTACGAACAAGTCTTAGAAGTAATGAAGTACTCCACTGCTGTCTTCTGATCTGGCTAAGCTTCTGTAAGGTAAGGCAAGAAAAATATAAAGGAACATTTTCAGTAACATGTCATATAATACACTAATGCCTGATGTTAGTACAGACAGTCTAAATAAATGTTACTTCCAATTGGAGGGATGGAGACTGTTTCAGAGGGGTGGAGGGAGATTGCAGACCCCTTTAACAGTCACTTAAGTTAAGCACTAGTCTGCCAGGCCTTCCGCCACACACTAAAACTCATCTATAATTTGTGATGAGTGTAATGCCATCTCCACTTCATGATTATGTGATATTCTTCACCTCTGCCATAGCCAGTGAGGCCAAGAGCTGGCAGTCTTAATGAGGTGCCTCAGAGTTCAGCTTAGGGGAAGGAGAGGTGGGAAGATGGGTGTATGGGTGTAAAGAAAGGGGGGATGAGAGGACGAGGAGTGTAGGCCTTATGCAAGCTGGATAAAGTAAAAATCACAACATTAAGAAATACATTAAATCTTGAGCAGGTTTTGTGAATTATTATCTCTATAAACTATGATTGAGTATAGCGTGCTAAAAGCCAAAAATTAAAAAAATCTGTTGAAAATGTAAGACCATGTACAAGATTGTTCTCATTCTAATAAGACATGGTCACAATAAAACTGTGAGAGAAAGCCATTAAGTCCTTGCTCAGTGATACAGACCCCAAAATACTTGTTAAGGGAAGCGTGGCATCCTGGTTTTGTCAAGGATTATGTCCACCAAGGCGATCTCATGAGAGAGCCCCTTAGAGTAATTTTCAGCAAAGAGTATTGCTATGCTCTTATGGCTGGTCTAGATGTTATGAATAAGTAAATAACAACATTTTTCCAGTCGTTTAATCTCTGAGCACTGCAATTAGTAAGTCTGTAGTTTGTGCTGCCTTTTTTCTGCCCTTATTATTGTTATTGAAATGTCACGCTCTTATTTAGCTCAAGGATGAATAATAAATAAGCTATAATTACTGTCTTGAATGAGCCGACGGCTTGGCTGGGTCAATGGTAAAGGG
>CM022485.1:17146831-17177653 GCA_011952105.1 Coreoperca whiteheadi
TTTTTAATTTTCCCCCTCTTTTTTAGGTAAAGAAAAAAAAAAAAAAAGTGTATATATTTGTTTTTTGAGGGGGCCCCCGCTTGGGGGGTGCTATTGTGAGGGGGGGGGGCCCCCCCCCCCCCCCCCCCCCATCTACTCGCTCTCTCTTCCCCTTCTTCTCCCTCTCTCTCTTTAATTGGATCTTGTAATTAGTTTCTCTGATGGATCTGGGAGGTCTGAGGCATCCTCTACAGCGTTCATTAGTGTTCTTGGAGGAGGGTGAAGCTTTTTAAAAGCTCTGCCTGCTCCGTCCCTCACATGTCATAACACTGGATATGATTCTGCCCAAATACAATAAGAGCACCATTTCCAGCGTGACTCGGGTTTGCCTATATACCACCAAAACAAAGTAGCTCAGCACTGTGGGCCTTGAGGGAAACGAAAAGGCAGTTCCTGTATTATAGACATGGAAATGAACTTTCATTGATCTATTTAGGAAAATGTTTCCATAGGTGTGCTCCATCTAAGAGAATCCGACACTGTACGTAAAAAGCCTTTGTGATGATGATGAGCACAGTGAGAGATTAAGAAAGTCTTATTTCTTTTAAAGAAAGAAAAATACTGTCAGACACATCTAGGCATAACTACAGGTAGCAGTGTGATCTGAAATCTGAAGTAAATGTCCTTTGGCTTACTATTAAAGAACGGACCAGCCTCTACAAATTATTTTTTGAGATGCACACACATACAACACACACACACAAACATAAACACACAATGTTCAGACCTATAATATACAACCTCCCTGTAGCACCCCAACACCATTTCCCCCTTTTCCTCTCCACCCTCCGCTGGCCAGGCTACACTAGACATCTCTCCCTAATCAGCAGCCTCGTCTCGCTCAGACTGGTTGCCATAGTAATATGCTGGCTGGTCGACATGGCAACCACTCTGAGGTCCACTATTAAATGAAGAAGAGTGGAGGGAGGGATAGGGAGAATGGAGTTGGGAAGAGAGACAGAGAGAGAGAGGAAGAAGGGGAGAGACAGCGAGAGATTGTCCAAGATGGGGGAAGGGGTATTGGGGGTGGGGTGGGGGGGGGCATATAAACATGGAAAAGGGGGGGGGCATAGAAAAATGACTGCAAGGAGAGGTAGACGAAGGGGAGGGGGACATCTGAAGGAGATAGAGAGCATCAGTAGTGCTGTTTGAGCTACCTATTGAATTGTACGGTATTAAAAAGCTTCTGATACGTGTCACAACAATGCCATTAACCTAATGCATGACGTCATTTACTTAATGCCTTACAGTTATAAATTTATACATATGAAACATGCATGTGCAGCCTGTCCCAATCTAGATAAAAGATCGTAAACTAATATCACATTTTAAGAGCTACTTACAATATTATTGTCAATCCACATCAGATACACCTAAAAAATGATAAAGAAATTAATATTTACAAAGTCTAAAAGTTTTATGGACCGCAGAACCATAATAATGATCTGTGAAGGCACGTGAAAAGTTTATGTTAGAATAAGACAAAGTGGTCACATTACTTCTCCTTTGATTTAATTTCCTGTAGAACAAAACAAGGACGCAGTTGCAATGTTTTAGAACAGCCTGCCCGCCTGGAACAGCCTGCTTAATCAACAGCAAAACATTGCCCTTTAAAATAATGATACTTTTTGGCAGCATCCTGAATTTGTTTTACTTCCTATGTTTTAAAAACTTTCGGCACCTCCCTCTCATTCAACTTAATATGTCAGACTGGATGGAATATGTAAAATGCGTCTGTAATTTCAAACTACAACGCAGTTTCTGGAGCCATTCTGTTATAGTGATATCACTGATGCACTCTTTCCAAACTGAAGTGAGAATTCACCAGGGCACACATATATCTACTGCGATCGACCTCGATCACTCTTTTCTCACTCCTTCTCCTCTTTCCGTCTTTCACTTCTCATTTTTTATTTGCACCTCACCTATATCTTGGTGTCTCCTGCTACCACTGTGCTTTTTTTCCCCTTTTATCACAGTTCCTCTTCTTTCTCTTTGACTCGATCTCTCTGTCTTGCTTACCCTGAATGTCTGATTCTTTAATGAATGAAATGCCATTCCATCCAGATGCCACCACAGCAGTGACACAAAATAGCATTTGTTGCCTTGTGTGTGAAATTCCTTTATGAATTGGAGCCCTCTCTTTTTCCCCCAAGCGTCTTACGAAAGATAGCTAATTGCATGTCCACATTGTGCCGTCAGTCCCTGCTTCCCTAGCACACCATTCAGAGGCAATTAAAGTGAGCTTAAACAGAGTAAGAAAGTGCGTCATCCTTTTAATGTAATTAAGGAAGTGTGCACACAAACATACAGTAATACTCTGAAACACAAAAACAGGAACACATACAAAGAACATAGGGAAAAAAGGCAGTTGGAAAAGGTTAATTTATCAGGCAGTGTAAGCTCTTGGCTTGGCTTCATCATATGTGATAGTATCCTTCATAGTCTAGGTTTTGTCGCTAAACTAGGTTGCGTTAACGTTTTAGAAGGCAAACATAAAAAGCCCAAACTGCTTTCTATCTAGACAGATTGTAAACATTTTATTTTTAAATACTGCAAAATGCTTTAGCCTGCAGTTTGTTTTGTTGCGGGTGATAAGAAATAGATTGATGTAATAAACAACACACACCTTGAAGCATATATGCAAACAGACACAGGGTGCCTCTGACTCACAAGGTGAAATGACAGGCCTCTGGTCAGACACACAGGTTATTTTCACTGTAACAGTCATGCTCCAACACTTAAGCCCAAGCCTCTGACATACAGTATGTGATTACAAGCACTAGATGATTAGCTAAAATCAAGCAAAGCTTCATTACAACATTGCACACTTAAACCAATTTCAGAAGTGAATAGCTGCTAGTTGTAGGGTAATTTTGCACGTGCAGTTGCCTTGTTATTTGTGGGTAAGCCTAACTTCCACCCATCCCTTCTTATTTTGGTGGTAGAGAAATTTAATTTGAGTTATTGAGGCAAACATTTTTTACAGTGCCTATTTAGACAGGCTGGGGAACGGTTTGGGAAATCTCGCCACTTGTTTCTCTCACTTTAGCACTTTGTGTGGTAGCCTCATCTCATCAATACCTTCATTAATATTTTGTGGGACAAGCAACCACAGCCAACCACAGCCAACTTGGGCCAGAACAGGCTAGAAGATGGCCAGTTAATGGAAGTTAAACAATAACATTTTAAAATATGAATATACTGAAAATGATTGCATGGCTCCATGTGCTTAACACTACATGAATTACTGCATTACTCATTTGCTTACTGTCTGCTATACACACTGACATGAATTCAGAAGCACATTCATGGAACTCACTGTGCTGACACAGGCCACAAGCAGTAGTAAGGCATGCACACAGTGCTACCTTTTGTAAGACATGAAGGCTCCATAATTATCATTGATCTGCTCATTATGGTTTATTACACACCAATTGAATTTCCCTACGTTTTAAGTCAAGTTCATTGCCTTGCAAGTGACAGGACCTAAACTGAGACGTCCAGCAACACATCTGTCTCATTTGACCTAATCTGCCTATGAGCCACCATTTGACATAGAGTACACACAAGTGACATTCCCACAAATCTAACACGCACACAAACATAGTGTACCTGCTAAACATTATTATTTCTTGCTCATGATTTTCATCTTTTGTCACCAAAACTATATGCTTTTTGTCCACATGCATGTAAAGTTACATATAAATGTAACTGTGGGTATTAAGAGCAGCAAGTGTCATACAGGATATATATTGCATTTCAGTGACATTTTAGTGCTGTGAAGACAATTAGGGTATTTTTACCTTGTCAAGATTTAACAAAATAATTTTTGTGCAACACAATTTAATTATCTTGTTTCAAGGGTATTCTTGTATTCTCTAAAAAACCCTTTAAAGATGGGACACTTTTCTGACAGGCGGAATGTAAATTATGCCTCACAATTTACTGTACATGTACAATAACTGATCCAGACAGTAATATTCTGAAATTTAAGGAAGATGATAAAGATTTACAGTGACTTAATTTCAAGATTTTCAAAAACCCTGGCTTTGGGCTCTTGCACTAAACTGAGATATCAATATATTATTACATTATGGGATGCTACCTTACAAATTCTTAACAGGATGAAGATCCCAATTATACTGATTGACCAGATCAATGTACAAAAGTCTAGGTCTGTGACAGTGTCCTGTGTCTTAATGCTCAAAAATACCTTTTACTCAAACACTAAAAGACCAGAAGGACACAGGAACACAAAAAAGAGCAGTACTGCCCCTCTACATTGAGAAGATATGCCCACCCAGTACTGTGCATTGTGGAAGCAAGAATGTCTGTTCTGTTGGACTACAGATATTTGTTTGTGCTGTCAGAGAGCAAGGCTAGGCTGTGGCCTCTGTGCCCTCAGGGGAAGTGGCTCTTTATGGCAGAGGGGGAATGCTGTCTGTATGTCTGTGCAGTGCATGGAGGGACCCAAAGGCAGAAACTGTGACCCGAAGACTGCTTAAGGCTCTCTCCAATTAGTATGCAGCAGTGTCTCCCCAAACACATACTTCTCCTCATGCAATTAAAAACTGGCCAATTTATTAGATCCCAGAGTTTGTTTCCACTAGTATGACCCCCCAATTTGGCTTTCCTTTGCCTCCCAAATCCGTACACACACGGACATCTTCTTTGTACTGGAATATGTTTCATTTAAATAATTTCTGTAAATATTACAGAGAAATGTATGACGTATTTTTGAGAAAATAGTTCATTACTGTTGGGTTGTTGATTGATCTGCAGAGGAAGGCTGGCATATTGATATTGACTTCCTATTTTCTCAATCTGAGATATACAGTGAAGAAAAGAAAGAGGAGGAAGAAATGAGAAAAAAAGGAAGAAGAGGAACTTTATCGTGGACAGTATATACGTATATGTAAATAAAATATATGGTGTGATGAATAACAAACAAGCAATTGCATGTATGTTTTATACACATGGTAGAGCCAAACCTTAATTGGTTAATTCTAGCAGTTAATTTTCATAAATGAGACTATAATCATTCCAAGACAGATGGAGAGTCATACAACTACAATTCTTTTCACATTGCAGTTTGCTTAGGGCTACACCCTGGACCTTTTGTAGTCCTGGACAAGCTGAGCTCCAAGCCCCAGGGCATCCGGAACAGAGGTGAATCTGAATTCACCTCAATCCTACTGTTAGCCCAGGGCTAGCTAACACTGTTGGGTGTGCCAAATTATTCTATAATTTAGCCACAACATATCAGAGTCACTACTTAAACACACAAGTGGCTGCTAAGAACATGCTAAGAATCAAGCACTGAAAGGATTTATTTGGGTCCAGATGTAATTGCTCCCAGTGTTAAAGGCAAATTGTTTTAGTTTAAAAGCTTTTGTGACATTAATATATGTTTTTACCCTCTACAGAGGTAAATATTATCAGAGATTATTTATTGGTTTGAGGGTTTTCTACATGTCTTCTTTCAAAGCAATTGTGATGCAGAAAATTTAATAAAATGACAAAATGTCACAAAAAGAGGAAACATTCTCAATTCTGTATTACATATATACAGATCTACATGAGATACAGAGCTGCATCTACAACCTTGTTAATCAGATTCTGCTATGTAAACAGACTCCAAGCTACCATGAATCACTGCAACAAATAATTTTAAAAATCAAAACAAGTGGGTTTCTTATTTTATGAAATGATAGACTCTCAATATGATTTTGTAACATATACTGTATGTTATGCTGGAATAGCATTCAAGCCCCGGTGAAAATGTATCAATACAGCGCTTAAAAGTGTGGTGGATTACTTGTTTTAGCTGGTTTCCAAAATTATGCCACAACACTTCCAAAGACAAATGGACAGCACACATGCAGACTATTCATAGCTGCCTCACAATAAACTACTTGACTGCAATAGGGGCTTTGTCACCTCTGTTATTCAGCCCGCGCAGTCACCATCACAACCTATTCTGACACCAAATGTAAAGTCCAACTGCCCTCCAAATCCCTCCCAATTATAAAAGGTCCTTGAGTTGCTGTTTTGCCCCCTCTCCAGCTCCTGTCTGATTACTGAGTGTGGGGCGAGCTGCACAGGCAATCAGCCGCAAAGCGCAGAGGACCAAGAGGACTGGGGAAAAAATCAAATCCAAAACACTGCAAAAAATAAACTAAAGGGGGACTTCTGGACCACAATTACAGGCCATCCAGCTAGGCCTCTGCTCCAGCACTCAAGAGCTGCCGTGATTTTCGACAGAAAAGGTTATTAGTTTTTATTGGAGGAAATAGATGCTGGGTGGCTTTAAATGGCACAGTAATGCTGGGGGAGGGTGGGGGGGCTGGAGGGAGGCCTCCTGACCCAGGTCTCCCTAGGGTCCCATTGTGCTGCCAGAGGGACACACAGAAGCCATCACACACCCTCTCCCCTTCCCCCAGCCCTCATGCCCTACAGCTCCTGCTTGAACTCCAAGGCAGTGCCCTGGTCTTCGGCCTTGAACTCAACCTGAACACCCACTTCATTCTTTTTTTCTGACATCCCTTTAAACATAAGCATCGTTACTGTTACTGATGGGGTTTCTATAGCCTCACATTCTTTCTCTGTCCCAACTTCACAGGTAAGAACCTCTGAAAAACACTGTCACCCTCTCCATTTAAATATTTTATCTAACTTAAGTGTCTGGTTATTATAAGACATTTTCTTTGAAAAAATATTTGTGATGTTTTAGAGATACAGTCATCTGCAGTTTTGAAATATTGAGTGATTCTAAAATTAATTGTTTTGAAATTATATTATTTCTTTCTGCAAGAAAAGTGGGTAAAACCCTAGTTCTGACATGGTTTTATTTTATAAATTGTATCACTACATTTTCAAGCTGTGTTTGTGTATCTGTACACACACGCGCGCGCGTGCCTATGCCTCCAACATAGCAGCAGCACATGTGAAAACATTATCAGCGAGTGTGGCTGCTGCGTGTTTGCTTGGCTTGCTCTAATGACTGCCTGCAGATTTCCTGTCACGAGCACGTGAGTCTGCGGCTCCAGAAGGAGAAGAGAAGTATGCAACCATATTTGCCTTTGTGCTGGGCTGCCAGTGTGTGTACTCTGCTGTGTGTGACATTATTTCAGAATGTGTAAGCTATGATCTGCCAGCACCAGATGAAGTGCTCTCCACAGGCGTCAGTGTGTCAGTGTCCAGTGATAAGCAGTGATCAGACATGTATGCTTTTATCAGCCAGAGGAAATATGCAGAAATGTTTTTAATGATTTTACTATTATTCCATGCATATGATGCAACATCTCAGTCACTTAGGTGTATAAAATGCAATTACTTTGATTATTAGTGTGTGTCGAAATATGTCACTGTATGTCAAAGTAGATAATATGTTAATGCTATCTTTTGTGAGTGTGTGCGTGCATGTGTGTTTGTCTTCATTGTGCTTGCTGTCCATACTTTCCTCTCCTAATCTATATTCAGGGCAGGTAGGCTCCAGCACAGACCCACAGCTCAGTAACTAATGGAGGGGCTGATGGGAGCCTGATGACGACCACAGGGCCATTTGTACACACGCACACATACTCGCATGTGCACGCACCTACACACACACATACACAGCACACACATACAAACACAAACACTATGGTCATTTCCAGCCACATCTGCACCCTGCATCATGCAGCTAGTAGCCAGGTAAGTTAATTACATTGACCATTTAATATTGTTGTTTTTTTTCTTTAGTGCGCAAGGGATGCAATTTGATACATTTTATCATCTTTCTGAGTAAGTGAGTAACAATTACAGTAGAAGGCATCATCCTCTTCTGCCTCCGTTGATTTTGTTGTTGCTGTTGTTGCAGCTATTGCTTAGATTTCTGCCTATAATTGTCTCCACTGCAAACTTTTCCAGTGAACCACTGCCCCTCTAAGTTGATTGCCAGGAAGTGCAGGGAATTAGAAAATTAATGTCACACCAGGGTCAGTGCATTAGAGTGGTACACACATGAACTGGTACAATATGTTAGTTCTGTTACCTGTGACTAGACCTTTACACAGGTGCTTACATATATTTTGTTTTGCAGAATGGTCTGCCTTAGAATAAATTCACTGCATATTAGTCCCACTTTCTAAAATAAATACTTATTAATGGTCACTTCTGTTTTACACAAAGATCTGTGTGAAAAAAAAAAGATTTGTGTGTAAGGTCGTTCAAGTCAAACATGTAGACCTCAAGACTACCCCTTTAAACTTCACAGCTCTCTTTCATGTACCAGCAAGCCTGTTTCCATCCACTTTTCTCCTGTCCTCTCATGTTCTGTCTTGACATCTTCTCCCATGCAGTATCTCTAAATCTCCTCTGGCCAACTTTTCTTTTCCCTTTCTCTCCCTTCCTTTCCTTTTATTTCCTTTCCTTTCCTTTCCTTTCCTTCAGTTTTTCCTCCTTCTCTTCCTCTGCTGAGCTCGGGCCAAAGAGCTGACAGCCAGTGACCTAGGGGCTCCAAGGCTCCCAGGGAGAAAGGTAATGGGCCCAACCCCGGAACGCACTCTCACTCTCGGCACACATGGGGCTGCCGGCAGCTTTGATCCAGTAGCCCCTGCTTGGGTCTCCTGACGCCTGGTGAGGAAATTCATAGGAACAACTGGAAGAGGCCTGTGTTTATTCAGCTCCTTTAATGAGGAGGGAGACGGATTATCGGGGGCCTAGATCTCCCCAAAAAAACACAAGGAAAGAAAACTGCTGCTCCTTCCAGATGTTGCTCTATTACCGGTCACTCCAAAAGAATCCAAGAGAGAGAGAGAGAGAGGGAAGGTTTCAGTATGCAAGAGGGAGAACTAGCGGTCGGCAGGAGAATTTCCTAGTGTTTTCTCTGTTCTTCTGTCTGGCCAGATGTGGGAGCTGGCCAGCCCTCTCTGGGTGAGCCCAGAGGAGAGCAGCTGCCCAGGCGCAGTGGGGAAAGCTGGGGGCTCTGAGAGGGAGCTTGCAGACGTGTTATTTTTGGGGAGGGGGGCATTAGATGGTGTAGGTTACCAAAGCTTTCAGGCATAAGCTTTACTTTAAGCAATTTGTGCTGTCTTAAAGAGAAAAGGAAGCTATTTCCTGAGCCTGTCATTCAACCTCTAATGTGTTATTTTTAAATGTTTTTACACATACGGTTATTGTAATCCTAATTAACGAAGAGGAACAAGTGACGTTGGAACAGACGTATAAAGTCTGTCTGTCCCAGGTATTGAAACAGAGGCCTTATCCACACACACATATGACTACAGGTGGTGGAAAGGTGGAGCCCCAGTAATGGTAACCTCACTCTACCTGAAGACACAAAGCAGACTCGGGCTCTTGATCCTTTTGCCAGAAGACTGACCAGATCAATACGTCTCTCTATTGTCAAGCCATTTAGGGGAGGACTACAGGTCAGCCACTGGTCACAGATCCTCACACACAGAGGGCAAAGGTCAGTCTGTGGTGCACATTTACGTGTGATTTCCACACATCCGATCGTGTTAAGAGTATCACCTGTGCTACAAACAGCTTTATAGTGCAGTCTGGAATCGCACCAAGCCTATTCCAACCCTCATCTTTTCTGTTTACATCTCACTCAAAAATCAGCTTTTGTTATAATCCAGAAAACCAGACCATCCTCACCTTTGTCCTCTGAACTGCTAACCCTTCTAGGTTCAAGGTCAGGGCACTGACAGGTTGAAGAAGCGGTGTCCACTGTGTGTGTTTGTGTGTGAGAAGGCTGATCAAGTTCACTAAAGAACAGTAAGCAAACATGAAGATGCTGACACTTAAATTACTCTGTAATGCTCATCAAGATTCATGTGCGTGTACATATCCATAAAAAACCACTGTGCTGCGTATGTGCAATCACACAAATGGTCATGTACATACAATAATATAAGTGCTCTTCAAAGCTATGAAATTACACTTGAGTAGATTGAATTAAACAAAATAAAACACCGTTTCACTGGTGATGATTAGTACATCTGCTCAATACAAACAGCTAATTAGAAAGGATGGCTTGAGTTTTATTATTAAACCATCATAAAATTATCTCATGAGAACATGTATTTATGTAATTATCAGCTTGCTTTCTAATCTGTCCAGCTCTGACCTAAGAAATTTAAAATGCTGAATATATATTTAAGATATCAATAAGCAAGTCTTCCGTAAGATATAACAATTTAATCAACCATTATTGCACATAAGATAGCCTGTGAGGGCCAGCTGCTTGCTTAATTTGATTTCTTATTTTCTTAAGATTGAGATTATTGCACACTTCACTGATAATACATCATCATCAGATTTTTTATTGCTGATAACAATTTGTGAAGTGAGTGGGAAATTTGACTACTACTTGTCGAAACATTAAAAAGGTAACATTAGGGTTACACATGCTGTAAAAAGCATTATACATTTTTATATTAGTATTGATTAAACACAATAAAAATCTATATAGTATTAATTACGCTTTTGGATTGCCATACTGGCGAACCATTTTTTCATGTTGAAGTCATTTTCTATAATGTTTTCTAAAAAGAGAGACAGAAAGAATGAAAATTTTAATATACAAGAACTAGATGCAGACCTTTTGATTATCTTTTGTGCCTAAGCCACCTAGGGACAAATTATAAAATTATTTATTTGTTGGTTTGTTTATTTATTTGTCAGCCATCTCAGTTTTCAGGATTCATTCTAATACATTTTCTACATTTTAATTGGACAATAAGATTTTGAGAAGATTGTATTACTCACTGTTTGAGAAAACAATGTAATTAATAAAATTAAAATGAAGTAAAGCATGCCTCTGTTTACTGTCATCACCAGGTTATCCATTCTACCCAATCACATATTAGAATCAGTGAGAGTTATTAAAACAAAATTTAACACAGACATGATGTGTTTCAGGCTGTGCATTATTCAGAGTAAGGACAGGGTTCATTCCAAAAATGTTCCCAAAACAACCACGACATGGTCTTTTTTGACAGTAATAGGGTATGGTTTAGAAATAATGGTATATGTGCATGTAACAGATATATCAGTAAAAACTTTCTGCACACCCTCACTCATAATTTAAACTCTAACTCTAAACTCTTAGCTTTTTTCGCCTGTCAAGTTCTCAAGAGTTTGTTTGGAGATTAAATCTATAAAATACAAACTTTCCTCAAAGAAAGACTTTCCCCTAAAGTATCATACATGTGGTCAAACTACAATAAGAAAAAAATTGTTTCAAGGAAACACTTACCATTTGTGAAGCAGAGGAAAGCTTCCTTCACAGTCCTGCAAAACATAAGAGAAGTGCATCATTGTCCACAGTCTTCAATCATACTTTATATCCTTCAAACAATTGTCTCAAAACAAAAGTGAATCACAGGTCTCACGGTTCATGTTGGGTTTATTACAATTACAATTCATAACCTTTTGCCAACATCCATTTTACTGACCAATAAAATCTTCCCCAAGGCTGTATTAAGCTTGCAGCAAGATCTTATGTATGAATAGATAAAACCTGAATAATCTGGCAAATCACAGACAGCTATTATCATCATATTGTTATTTTGCACTCGTTTTTTTCTGCAGGCTCAGTGCTGTTTGTTATGAAGTTATATTACAACCTGGGGATAAGAAAAGGACACTGCACAGACATATTATGCATAAAATACATAAAAGCCACCAAAAAGACTTCTCTTTCTCAGAAAACAAAAACTGTATATGCTGTATGTAAATCAAAAACTACTCCTCTTTTATAAATCCGTTGCATTCTCTTGTCACTCAAAACACTTTTGTGCAGCAGTTCAGACAAAAAAAACTCCTTCGCCAGTCATTAGAGTAGATAGTGTATACGGCCCACTGTTAGATGCTACAAAACACTGCCCACTCAAATACAAACGGTTTCAAAAACAGCTTTTTCCCCACTACTACTATGTAATATGTGTTGATATGCTTTTCTTATTCTGTTAATCTTATAGTGTGCATGAGCGTGAGAATGATATATGTGCTGTTGTTAGAAACACACAAACACATACAATACCAAGGTAATCACCATGCTGTACCAAAAGCAAAGCCCACTAGTCGTGGCTGTGTGGTCATCAAATTTCAACTTAAAGTCAAAAAGACAATTTTCGGGAGGGAAAATCTCAACCTTGAAAATAATTTCTTTACTCGTTTCATTTCTAATGAAATTATTTCTGACAGCACTGCTGATGTTCTCAGCGAACAACATACATTTAATTTGTTGAATAAGCTACACCTTAGAGAGCATAATTGCTAGCTTCACACTGGCAGAAGAAAAGTTGTGCCTCAAGATTCTATGACTAAAAGACAAACAGACAAATTAATTCATTAATAAATAGAATATAAAAACCTACATATAACGTACTGGGTTTACTCTAACAGAAACAGAAATTAATCTAGAGTATTCCCTGCAGTGCTGACATTCAAACTTCATTTTAAATTATATTAGTATTATTAATGCTGAGCTAAAACCAACACTTCCCTTTTTCTCAGTGCAGTATGGTGTGATGATGCTATAGCCTCAATCAGCCTTTAACCCCTGGCCTCAGACAAGGTAAAGGCATTCATTCCCCTGACTCCAGGTCAGCAAGTAAGCTTGTATTTTTGGATGGCTGCTGCCGATTGTGCATGCACTTTAATAAGCGGGCTGCAGGTCAGGCAGATTTATAGGCCCATGGTGGGGTAGAGGGACCGGACTCCCTTGGCCTCCACCTTCCCTCTGCGCCATTACGCCAGAGTGAGATATAGTGGGATATTGATCCCAATGCCACTTCGTTTCGCAATAACTATTACACGATATTCTCCCGGGCTGCGCGTGGCTCCTGATTTATGCTGCCTTGCTATTTACATTAGCAGTAAGTGTTTTTCTATACCAACTGAGGAGGGTCTTACAGCCACACAAATGGACATTTGAACATTCACATTCCATACCATACCTGTCTTTTTGCAGCTTTTTCACAGTAGCAGTAGGGGTGCTTAACACACCACTGCCTGCTAGGTGAGTAATGGAACATACAGATAGAAGCATATTGAAGGATACATCCCAGCCTTCATTACACTTGTGCGACTGGCCTTGAGGTAGTGTTATTCCCCTTTATTATATGTTATTTAAAATACCTGCTTGATCACGTCCACTAACACACTTGCATTCAGGGATATGTTTTTGAATTATTTCATATTATTTCATTCCTACCAGTTAGTCAGAATAGTGTACGGTCAGTGTATAGAAAGTAAATCAAAATAAAGATGACTTCTTCGCTTGTGTAGAAAAACAAAATCATAATTTTTATTAAATAGTGTACTATATTTGCATTTACATTTTACATTCATTTAACACATGAAATGGATTTACAGTACAGCTACCACCATACTGTAAGTAGCTAGTAAAACTATAATAAGAGCTAAAATTCAGATGGAGGCATTACCATTTACACTGTTACTGTATGAAAATATGTCTTGGACAGAAATAAATTTTATTGAATGCTGCCAATTTGCAAATCATTTCATATGAAAGAAATTGTTGTCATGATCACGATAATTAGGATAAGCAGCCTGCGCCTCCTGAGCCTGCCCTGTCACCAGCTGCATACTCCAGAGCTGGGTCTTTGCCAAAGTGGCTTCCCTTGCAGTGCCAGGCTGGTGCTGAGTGTTTGTTTACACACAGAGGAAAGCTGTGTCAATGGCAGCATAGGAGACGTGAATGGGGAGGAAGGGTGGGCGACAGACCCTGTTAGGCCTGACATTCCCACGGGCAGCCCCCACAGGGGGCACTGTGCCTCAGATGCCATCACTGCTACATTGTGCCACAACAGAAAACAAAAGGACTAATGATCCTTAATTGCTTTCGAGCCGTTTAAAATCAGATGAGTGTCGCCTAAACTGCAGTATGTAAATCAAATCCCCCTCCTCGTCCCTCTTCCCAGTCTACCCCCTAAGATCTCTCCCCTGGCACAATCAAGTGTTTTTCTCATAAAGGGGGCGGGCAGCTTAGCAGGCTCACTGCCAAGTGAGGGGAGCTGGCAAGCGTGGTAATGTGCAGACACTTGTTGCTACAATGCCTGCCTGTTACGCCAGCACATGGTAGAAATGGGGTGGCTAAGGGGGTGTGTGTGAGAAGCAGATGGGCATACTATAGCCTCCACGTGCATCCATATTAAACATGGTAACTGAGAAGAAGCGTGCTCTGCTCTCGGCTTTCAAAGCTGGCAGACACTGCGTGCATGTCCCATTCATTAATAGATCCATTCATATGCAACTATGCAACACGAAGTTTCATTGTACACAAATGTCCCATTAGGAAGGATGGGGTTGGTTAGTGAATGCAAGTCAGTGTGTGTTTGTGTGCGTGTGTATGTGCGCGCGCGCGTGTGTGTGCATGTTTCTGCAAATGCAGTTGCTCATGCTTCTTTGCATATCTTTGAAAGTGAGTTGCTTTGCTGTATGCTTAAAGGGATCGTATAAGGTTGACTCAAGTTTGGTTTGGAGGTGGCATACTTTAGATTGAATGATAGAGGACATTTAAATAATGCAATTTTATATTTTTCAGAAATCACTCCACTGTTGGTTATAATATTCATAATTATAATTATGAAAATAATAAACTTAAAAAATAAAGATAATCTTTGAAGGTTATACAGGATATTCAATCTTATAGTATTTACAGAAACAATAAAACCTGATACTACATTTAAAGGAAAGAACTGAGGCCTGTGAAAATGTGTTATATAATTTTATTTCTAAATTTGGAGATGAAAACACATTAGAGCTGGAAGTATTTATCAAAACAGATTGTAAATAAAAGACCTCCTGAATAATATAAACTGCTGAGTTTAACCATAGTAGATGTTGTCTCCGGGGCTGAGCCTCAGACCAGGCAGGTGTCTCAAACCCCTGACCCAGTGAGAAGTGAGCGATGTCCTCATGTGCCCCTGGATGTCCCACTGCTCCCACCACACCCATCAACATCAAGCCCTAATGCATTTCCTATATCTGCATGGAGTCTCTAGTGATTTAAAGACAGCAACAAACCTGTCCCATTTTCAAAGTGACATTATTGATAGACTGTCACTTCAGATTGTAGGTAACTGCTAATGGTTTTTTTATGGTGCATATGTCAAATCTGATGTGTACATTCTTTTTCGTTCTGTCTTTTACCCTGTCTTTCACTGTTTTATTTGAGTAAAATGATTGTCTCAAGATCACTGGCACACTTTTATGGGAACAAACAGAACTCCCTTACTATGTAATAACATTAACAAATTTGACCTTTCAGAAAAATGACCTGCCAAATAGCACTGCAAAAATAATCTTTATTTTTCTTTGAATGTTATGTTATCGATTGTAAAACTGTATTATGACATGTCTGTTTGTATTGCTCAAGTTAATAGTAGCATAATATTCACTGCACTCTGCAGTAAAGAACAGAAAAGCGGTGTACAAAGATGAATGAAAAATGCAAAAATGATCATTTATCGGACCTAAATCAGGACAATCAAACACTGATAAAGAATGTATTTATGTTTTTTTGAAAAGCCAGCTCCCCAAACAGACTACCACCTCTTCTTCTCCACTCTTTATCCACTCCAGCGTTTTCTCCCTGTGAACCTGTATCCCCTCTTGTCATGGATTAGCCTCCATACTTGCGCGAACAAAGACTCAGTCAGCATGTGTTTATGTGTTGGTCCATGTGTTGTGTGAAGAGGGGACGTGTCTCCCACTCATGTCCGGATCTTAGAGGACCCCAATTTGTTAGGCATTAATCAGAACACCTGCTCAGAGAGCACCCCGTGTCAGTGGCTCACTTTATGTCCCAGTGGTTTCCTGGCTGCCAGGCGTTGTGTTTCCACCAGTCATCAGTGCTGTTTGAAATCAATTTAACGATTGTGCCTGAGACTGATTTGAGTATGCAAATGCTGCATGGGGAGAAAAGTAGTAAGCAGCATACAAAGAAAGAAGACAGAGGGGCAAAATAAGCTGGTTACTGTGCATTACTCTGGCATTAAAGAGCAATAAGTCATCAAGAGGTGTACCAGCAGGTGGGTGTAAACAAAAGACAAAACAAAACAAAAAAAGCTGAATTTGACTCTACACTATAACAATGACACTATCCTGCTCCTTGCTGAAGGACAAGGTATGCAAGAGAACAATGTTTGAGGAAAAAAAAGGTAAAACGCTATGACAGGACAAGGAAGACTAGGTCAGAGAGAGGGCAGGAAAGAAAGGGGGTACGAGAAAGAGGTAGCAGAAGAAACAAGTGAATAAATTCATGGGGCACAAAATGAAAAGAAAGATAGAGGGGAGTGGAGTGAAGGAAGGGGGTTGGAGTCATCAGTGGAAGATTTTTATTGTCCGGACACAGGAGATGCACACAAAAGCACTGGGAAGATTCAATTAAGTATCATATGCAGTGACCTTATTGCCATGGTTACGGAACAGTGGAAAATATTAATCAAGCCCGTACTTGCAACAGGGAGAAAGATGGTGGTAGGAGAGATAGAAGGAAGACAGCAATGAGAAAGACCAAGGGTGGTAGGAGAAGGCGAATGGATAATGGCACAGTCTCTATATGTGTGTGCATGTTTGATTTTGTGAGTGTTTTAATGAGTACATTTGCAAATGTCCGTGACTCAATGTCGCCACCAAGATTTGGAAATTTGTATGCTGACATTGAAAATGTCATTTTTGACAATGGATTTTTGACTCCTTTGTCAAAAAACATTTTTAAAAGAAAAAAAATGCTACCGTACTACCATCAAAACTCATCTGGCTCACATTTGCTCAGAGAGGAGTCACAAATGTGGAATGAACTCAATTCAGAACTCATTTCATACAGGGGTGAACTCACTTTTCAGCTCACAGAGATTTGTTTTAGCTCCCTCTCTGTATTTCAGGTTGAATTTCATGTGCCCAAATGTCTGTTGGTACTTTCTTAGTGAGGGGGGGAAGAAAATCGAGAATCCATCACACATGAGTGAATTCATTAATAACAAAACTTGCAAATGTTTGCCACATGAAAATGAAATGTTTTCATCCATCAATGTGTTTTTTTCCTGTGTAATGGTAAACCTACACATGATTCTAAATAAATTCTCAGTGCTTGCATATTGTTACAGACAGACAGAAAAATTATGACGATCATTTCAATCATATTCCATTATGATGTTCCTCTCAGTCACATTTCCCTGCACACTGCAGAAGGGGAAAGTTGAAGATTGTTCTGTTTGATGAAGCTGTAGAGTGTTTGCTCGCTGTCTGCAGGGACTGTCTTGAAAACAATCTATCTGAAACTCCCCCGCTGAGCAAAATGTTAAATAAACAAAAGCGGGGATAAACAAAATCCCTCCATTTCAATGTCACTGAGAAGAAAGCTAACATTTTAATGCTGCGATTGTGAAAAGGAGGTGGCAGCCATAACGTGATCATCGTTTAAGCTCTGGACACGTGGTGACATTATTATGTTTCTTTCCAAATTGTTAATTATAAATACGGTAGCTATAGAAATATAATTGTTGTACTTGCTTGGGCCATGAGGCAGTAAAACAATCTCTCTTACTCACTTGCTGGTTTCCAAAGTTGCCTTTACTTCAGGAAGAACAGTTTTAGACTTCTCCTGATATTGATAACATATTTTTTTATATTTTCCTATTCCTATTTCCTATTTTCCTTTTGTACTAGTTCACTTTTTGGATAAATGAAAGAATGCTTAAAATTAAAATATAATGAAAGTTGTAAAACACCTTTAAAGGTGTTCAATACACACTTTTTGAAAACATACACATATAGTAATTCACACTGTGGTCATGTGACAGTGTAAATGTACAGCTACTGTATAAAACAATAAGTAGACATTTTTTAACTGTTCCCTCTAATTATTGTTGAAGTTATACTTAGTCACTTTATGAACTGTGGAGTACCCCAGGGTACTGTCTTTAGCCCTTTGATTGTTCCTATTTATTGTTTGGGGTATATTTACAATTAGTTATTTAGCAGACGCTTTTATCCAAAGCGACTTACATATGAGGAAGACAATGGAAGCAATTATAACAACACAAGGTAACAAAATGCATAAGTGCATCAAAAACCAGTCTGTTAAAGCCTAGCACAGTATACAAAGCTAAGGATAGGAATTTATTTTTTCATTGTTTTAATTTTTTATTAAGAAAAGAGATATAAATGAAGTAAAAGTTAGTGATTGTCAGTTAGGTGTTGTTAGAGTCAGTTAGAGATGCGTTTTCAGGTGTTTTTTAAACATATATCATTCACTGAGACAACATTAGTATTCACTGTTATGCTGACAACTCTCAGCTTTATCTCTCCATTGACCCTAACAACATTATGCAATTAAACAGTCACTATCAGTGCTTTATTAAAAACTGGATGACCCAAAATGTATAATGTTTAAGACACTAGTATAGACACAGTCATTCATGTTTTTATTATGTGGTACTAAAATTCACTGCATATTTATTTACACCAAAATGATGATTTAGACTGCAGTTAAGACAGAAAACTGCAGCCAGAATCACAAAGCATAGAAGATATTACTTCTGTCTTGGTGGCTCCAATATCCAGATGCTAAGGATGACTGCACTTTCTTCACAATGGCTCCTTTCTTGTCTGAGGAAATTAAGCAAGCCACCTGAGTGGTTTTTCAAAGTCTCAATTAAAAAGTTGTGTCAGACATGCTTCTACTTGAACTGTGTCAATTTACACTGTCTGTTTTAGAATAGTTTGCAACACTTCACTGATCCGTCCATGTTGATTGCACTATTTTATTTTTCATCTATGAAGGTATGTATGCTTAATTAGTAACTTAAATGATTAATCACAATTGCTGTTAATTGATTTTGTGTCAGTCATTAATCAAATAATCATTCCAGCTCTAAATTACACCTACGTGTGATACTGTGATATGTAACGAAGTACATCAACACATTTCAGTGGCTCTAAATCCCTTTTGCAAATTCATCTTGAAAGGTACATGAAGCAAACGTCAGACTGCTGGCAGCCATAAAAGGTGTATACTCTCCTGGCTGCTGTAAGAAACTATCTAGTACAAAAACTAGACAATTACATCACAATTTAAAAAGAGGTTGCAACCTCCAGAGGTAGCAACATTATAATTATTGTGAAAAAAATTTATGAAATTTAGAGGTTTCATACAAGCATGAAACAAGTTTTAAGTTTTACCATGCAGTTATTAAATTCCAATGAACAACTTCACTGAATGTTGAGCTGCAACTCAGTACTTCAACGAGAGAGGTTTTTTAAGAAGTTGGCGCAAGTTGGTTCTTTTATGAGTGATTTGAAGAGTGACAGGCAGTGGTCATGCAGGAGATCAGCCAATAAAGTCATAACTGAGTGATTTGAGTTCGACATTGGTTCCATCCCCTGCCTACTCTAATCCTGAGTGTCTGAAATTCCCCTGCCCATCCCTGTGGCAGAGCCTGCAAGGACCTATGGGTGAGACACAGACTGAGGAGGACTGAAGAGGAGAGGGCCTGAGCAGAGTGGCTGTTATAGTGCCTGATGTGACCATGACCACTTCAAAAACAATTTAATTCCACAGCTTCAGCCATCTCCAGCTGATCTACTCCTCCAAGGTCATTTCTGTGCCACAGAAGGTCACATGATTAATGAGTGACAGACCCTCTGGTGCAATAACCTGTGTGAACGTGGCTCATTAATTAGACAGAGGGGCCAGAGAGAATGAATGGCCAGGGACAGCTTGGCCCCCTCACAACCCTGTCCTTCCCAGACCACATTTTTCATCTTCATCTGCACAAACAGACACATATATCCATTCATAATTTCCCCAAACTACCATGTATTCTCCTCAACTGAAAAACTTTACCAATATTTTTAACCTGACTAATATCTCAACAATGTACAGTACATTATAACATTTAAACCAAACAAACAATTGCCCTGATTCAAAAAGCAAGAGGTTTTCTGAGTCTAAATGGTCATGGTTCAGTGCAACTAAATAGGTCCAACTGCTGCTTAAAAGTGCTGTGAGCATTGAGGTTCAGCCTCAGGTTGATCTGGGTATCAAGCATCAGAACGTTGTGTTGTTGCAGTCCTTTTCCAAGACTATGATAAGCACTCTGCATTACTGAGGGCAATCTCCAAGAGGAAATGAAACATTCTGCTGCCACAGACTGGCTTTATTAGAAGACAACAAATCCGGCCTCTCAGGATATACAGATCAGGAGATTTAATTGATGCTGACTGACTGTCAATGCACTCCTATAGCTGGGAGAAACAAGAGTGTTTAACACTGCTCCATTGTAAATAGTATTCATTTCTCAGTCTAATCAACTTAATGCAATTCCAATAAGTCCATTTCTTAGAGTGGCCTTGTTGATTTGAAACCTCATAGCCCTCAGTTTTATTTTCACCAGTGCCAACAAATGTAATGGCTGCTAAGTATATTGGGCAATAATATAAGAATGCTCTACATCCAGTGCATGCATTTCAATTTTACCTTGAGGTCATAGCATTATGGATATACCCCGGTGGGGTCATTAATCATAAATACATACACTGTATGTAATAACAACCGGTAGGGAGAAATAGACGTCAGGGAAGGTTTCAGATGAGGACTTGTGTAAGACCAGGGGACCAATGGTTATCTACGTAAAAAAATCTCATCAGTTCACCCACTGCACCTGCGTCAGTGTGTTCCCAAAGCTGGCACACAGTCAGGCAGTCAGTATATGTATATAGAAGTACCCACTTCCAATTGTCATTGTCCCAGAAACATAATAAGCAGTGACAGGGTGAGCCAAATTCACTCAGTGCACAACCAGGAAAACAACATCTTTTGGAAACAGGAAAAATACAGAAATGTTGAGATATGTGTGTTTGTGTAATGATGTTTCATCGTGGGATGAATTCTAGGTCATAGGATATTTATCTGTAGTTATGAATATGGAGGAATAATAATTTATGAGGCATGCTGATAATAAGCATAATTTGAAAGATACTGCTGACATTTTTAAACTACTTTTTATAAATGAACAACAAAAATAAAATAAAAATATTCTTGCATCTTATCAAACATTCAGAGAACCCCTTGACCCTTCTGAATAAAGCATCTCTCTGGAGATTTGACACACATCTCTCAGCACAGATCTAAAGACAGCCATGAATGTTGTTTGCCCTCTGATATATTTTTAATATTCAGATCATATCAAATATGTCCTCTTTCAATAATTGATCTATCTACTAGCAACATAACACATGCTGAGCTTTGGCATGTGATTTCTATGCCCCAGTCAGTATATCTTCTTCCCTCTATGATAAGGAGAGCCCTGACTGGTCCCTAGATGTGATGCGCTTGGCCAAGGGAACTACACCGGGCATGCTCCAATGAACCCTGTGACCACAAGCTAGTTTTCGGTCCATAACACTGTAGCTTAAATTTCTGTGTCCAGGCTCAAAATAAGAGATAAAGATGCATCAATGGCACAGCTTGCAAGAGAATGAGTATGGTTAAATATTTTTGTTTTTGTATTAAGTATTGTCAAAAGGTATCTGTGTCACACAATCCCACAAACAATTTAGCAGTTGTAGCACAATATCTGAGAAAAATATCTTATATTGTACAGCACGTTAGCATCCTGCTTGATGAAAACATGTTACATTTTTTTCTAAAAGAACACAGTGCAGCACAAACATATCAGAGTCTAATGGAGTGAGTGTTTTTCATCCTGTCTTTTGACCAACAGCATCTCCTGTGGTGGCTCATTTCCTTAGTGCAAGAGGTTCCCACCCTCCATCGCAGCCAGGCTTCAGGGGGCATGGTGGAGAGAATGCGAAATGGAGGGAAGGAGCAAAGTAGAAGAGGGAAACCATGCTGGGAGAAAGGAAATCTTCCATGTGCAGAAGCAGAGTGGCTAGAGGACATTTCACGCTAATGGCGGCCGGGCCAATTGAAATGACTGCAGCGCTGCATGATTTGAAGGTCAGGAGACAGCGGATTATATTCCGGTGGTGGCGACGGGGGATTGGAGGAGTAAAATTGTGCCTCCCCACCAAACCCGCCCCTCCTCCTCTCCTGAATTATTGCAGAACAGCCAAGATAGAATCAACATAGCACCAAACCCCACCATCATTACTTTTACACAAAGCACACCATGAAACATGTAGCGTTGCTCTGGTCTTTTGTGCACCCGTACATCATAATGAGAAATTCTGCTCTGGAAAATTCAGAAGCTCAGTTTGTGAAACTAAACAACACAACAAACCACCCTGCTCCCTCTACAGCATGTTTAAACTGTAACCAAGTTATATGTAAGCACTACAGTAGTACCATTAAAAATTACTTAATGTGCAACAGATAAGGTCAAGAGCAAATTATGATAAAATACTGTACTAAAGATAACTCTTTTGCTTGTGAAGGCCAAAGCATGATTAGGCTTCATAATAAAAAAGAAGGCCTCATGATAAAACAAAAAATCTGATTCTCTCCTGTAGACATGGGTGACACACTGGATAAAACAGCATGGCTGAAAAAGCACAAGCTGTGGTCGGGGCTTACAGATAAGGGTGCAACAGTTACTTACACATGAGAAAAGCATACAGTGATTATGCACATGACTGCAGTAATAAGCTGTAATAAGATGTGGAATGACCACACATATTTACTTCAGACATTGTGCAAGGCAGGCCGACATGATTACATTGTTTTTTTATCCATTGGATATTAGAGATTTAAGGCAAAAGAACCTCAAGCCTAAAATGCAAACAAATATGGAAACAACTACAAATGAGGCAACAAAGAAGTCAAGCAGAATTTCGGAAATCAGGGACATTAATGTAATTAAACTAATCCCTTGAAGGCATCAGCTTCTTTATCTGCTTGATGTGATTTCATAACTTCTGGAGGCTGTGCAGTTTTTCACAATTCCCATTAGACATCGCACATGTCTCAGGAATTCTGAACATCAAAGTGCATTTTTAATGTTAATCAGACTTACAGATGCACACCTGTTTTAGTCAGACAGAAAAATTGTGACAAAAGCACCAGTGACAGGTATTTAGATGTATCTTATCCCAGCGTCAGTAAACACCGTCAGAAAATACTTGCGGGCAGCATCCAGTCCGAACTGTTCTACATCACTGACAGCACTGAGTTGGACATCTTATAGGAGGAGAGCGGCTGCCACTCTTTGTGAACAGCCAATAGAGGCGTTTGCATCATTGAAGGAGTAAAGCACGGACACTATCATGCCAACATTCACATGCTAACAGAAGCCTCACAACCAAATCAGTGAATTGAAATAACTAATCTTAAATATCTTGTATTGCTCTATTGAATTGCACTCAACATCATGCTTCACACAGAAAAAAAGAGAAAAGGATGGATACTTTCAGTAAATATTGTTTGGAAACACACAGAAAACCATGTGGAACCAGAATGTGAAAAAAGAAATGCATTATGTGTCTGTCTGTGTTTATATAATATGCATGTATAAATGAGAAATAAGAGGAAGAAAGAATGTGTTGCATGCTTCTGCAAATGTATGTAAATATACATATATATATATATATATATATATATATAACAACAATCTAAGAACATTTAATTCATACCATACACAACTATAGTAGTGATTTTGTTGGCGTGAGGTTTTTTATTTGTCATATTTAAAAATACAAAATATAGTTATTTATGGTAAGCTTCCAAATCCTGAGAACATCAAACATTATGTTACAAACATGACAAATCAATTAATCTTTAAAAAATAACTGTAGTTTTTGCTCTCACTTGTAATTGACTCTATTAACTTTAAATATTCATGCATTTAAATGAAAATGGGATTAAATGAAAATGGAATGAATAAAGACCAATACATATTTTTGTATTACAGAAAATTACAGTGTACATTATGTTTGATCAAAGTTTTAAAAAGAAGAATATCATTTTATTATAAAAAATATTAATTAGAATAAAAAGGATTTCTAAATGGATACCATGTCAGTACTGATACACAATAAGCACAGGTTTTGCTCAGGTCAGTGGTGTTTCATGACCTGTGTACTAGTGTACAGGATGGACAAACACAGTGCACATAACGCATGCAGTGATGATGCTAAAATTCTCCCCCACTGGCTAGCGTGCTTCTCAAACTCTACAGGAGATAACAAGCAACCGAGGTAGCCCAGTCGATCCAGTGCATGTTTGAATGGCTGACCATGTTAAGCTCTTAAAGCAGGCATTAATCCAGGAATTTAGGGGCAGAGCTAGGTTTGGCACATTATCATGGCAAGGCCCAGACCGTAGCTCAATCACTAGAGTTCAATCACTATACAGAAGCACTGACAGCCTCAGATATGATTAGCACTACAATTGGACTGAAATAATAGGCGTGGTCATAAAAAATAACAAAATCCTTAAATGATCAGTGATTCAAAGGAATGTATTTGACTTTACAGTTGATATATTAGTATCTTAACTTCATTTCAGTTAATCTTGATTTACTAAAAAATAGAGAATAAAATGGATTTCTACTGATTATGTATAATAATCTCGATACATTTTACTCAATCAGATAACTGAATCCCTCGTCTGTAGTGTTATGTGAACCCTTCTTGGCTCTCACAGAGCCTGAGTGACCTCTCTGGCCAGCCTCAGCCTCAGCGCAAGCCTCGCCCCTCCAGACATACACAGGCCATCCCAGAGTAGAGCACACAGCAGAGTCTTCTCTGCTCCACTCGACTCCAGATACACACAGGCCAGCTCAGATCAACATCTAAGATAACTGTGCAGACAGACAAACATATTAACAGCTGACAGCTCCTGACCATGCATCCGCAAAAGTAGCATCATGTTTTAGCAATGGCACACATACCCATCAACCAATACGACAGCAGCACGAAGTCACATGACTGCATGCACAAACAAACATACATGCAAGCACAAACACACACCCACACCCACACATACACACCAATCCTAGGGTGCAGTCATAGGGCTTGGGCCAAGGCTTAAGGCTAGAGTATGGGTTTAGGAAACTGGGTGTGCTAGCTGGTAGATGGGGGATATTAGGGGCAGTGTGTTGCCTGATCTTTCTGCACAGTGTAGGACCTGAGTTATCATCTGACATATGAAAAAATACCAGAGAAGCTGTGGAGAAAACAGAGGAAATTAAATGAAAGGGGGATGAAGAAGGGGAGCAATCCAGTCCTGTAGCAGGCATCTGTTTTGCTCCTCATCCACAAACATGTGTGGAAGCACACCCACTGTCAGTTCAATCTACATATCAGATTTCATTCATGTTTCTACATTTATTCTGCTTGTGTCTTGAGCACAACAGTAGCTAAAACACTGAATGGCTAATACACATCTCAAAAATAGTCTTGTATGCTTGTAAGAATATCTACCACTTCCTGTGTGGGATTTATGGTGATTAGAATCTGGATCATCACTGTGTGACAGTCTTATGTATATTGTTTACTGTATTGCAAGGGATAAAAAGACACATACTGATAGTTATTAGAAAATCCTTAGTATTTTGCATAGTATCTCATGAAGCAGAGGGCTTGATGGCTACTTTTTGGCACAATGTTTTGCAAACACTGGAGAATGACACACCTTTAATTTGAGAATAATTTCAGAAAACAAGAAGAATCTGATGCTCTTTATCTGTGAAAAAGTTATACACTTCCTTTAACTGTATGTACGGTTAGTTGCCAGTACACCAACTAAATCTAATGCATTCTAACAAATCAGACCTGCATTAAATCTTTCCTTTAAGAATATTAAAATGTTCAGTTGAAACAGTTTTAGAGAGGTGTTGATTTACCTCTATAGTCATTTTGAAGGCTATAGATTGTGTTGCTGTTGAACTGTATTGTGTTACATCCCCATATGTAGCAATGAGGGTAGATCATGTTTGTATTTGTTAAGAAAATCACCCCATGAAAATCCCAAATTGGTGCTCGAAATGGTTGTCAGTAAAAACAGTGATTCTTCTGATTATTTTTGCTCATTCACAGCCAAACTAGCAGGGTGAATGTTACTCTGAAAGTGCAAAAATAAACAGTGTCTACAAGTCCACACTCACCAGAGTAAAACATATTTGATATTTTGAACACCTGCCCCAGAGCCATGTCAGCTCTGTGAGTGGACAGATAATTCTCCAATCAACAGTTGTTGACTCCATATAATTGCAACTGAAAAAAAGCAACACTTATTAACACTGAGAGAGCTGCTGTGCATGGTATTTGGGTTTGTGTGTGTGTTAGGGAGTGTGTGATTAAGTAAGTGAGTTAGTTAGTGTGTGACTGTGTGTGTGTGTGTGTGTGTGTGTGTGTGTGTGAGTGAGAGAGAGAGAGAGTGTGAGAGAAAGAGAGAGAGAGAGAGAGAGAGAGAGAGAGAGAGAGTCCAAATGGATTTCAGCCCGAGAATAAATCACTGTCGCCACAGAAACAAGCCGACAGCTGTGATGGATGGCTGAAATTTTTGTGTTGATGTCTTTAGTATTGCTGACAATTTGGTAGTCCTGGCTTTTCCACTTTTTTTGCGCTTGCATGTGGCAAAAGACTTCTTAATTTTGGCACAAACCCATACCTAGACACACTATTTCGCACCTGCTCAAAAGCTTCTTTTAGATAAAATCATCATTTGTTTTTTATCAAAGTTCCATATAAAAAGTATATATTATAAATTCGTAAACCAAATGTGCATTTCTTAAAAATTCTGAACACTTTTTGTGTTGTTAATGAAACATTTACACCATTTACACACTAATATCATAGAAAAAATCTAGAGAGATAAATAGAGAATACAACTTTCTGTAATGAAACAATGGACACCATCTTATGTGTGCACTATGGTCACATGTTCCTTTCGCACCTGTATACACTGACCCTCTCATTGGTAATGTGTCACCATATGACACAGTGACTTAGGTGTGTTTGGAGCATACACTGTCTGTCTGTGAGTGGCATATACACTGTCCACTCAAACTGAGAATGAAAAAGGGACTTCCTCTTTTTTTTCGGAAAAACCCAGTCTTGTTATCTGGCCCACTCCAGTGCTACTGGGCAGTGACTCTCTCTCAGCCCTAAATGCACAGTCACCCCTTTTTCTAATACACAGCATCTCAGCAAACACACACACACACACACACACACACACACACACACACACTTGACTTGACTGTTACTGTAAAGATTCCAAAAGTAAAACACATTTGTTTTTAACACATAGGCTGTACATAATGCACTGTGTACAAAATCTATACACCTATGCATAAAGTTATGTAAACACAAGAAAACTTTACACCCTTACACAGACACACACACACTTGCTCTCTCTCTCACACACACGCACGCACACACGCACGCACGCATGCACGCACGCACGCACGCACGCACACACACACACACACACACTAAGTAAAGAGTTGGGCCGCTCTAAGCAAGCCCCCCCACATCCAGTGTTTCCATCTGCTCCCACCTGGCAGGATCAAAAAGAGCACACTTCCCACAAACTTACAAAGAATCAATACTTTCTCCAGCAAAACAAAGCAGTCACAGCCTCAGCCTCAGTCCCAGCTCCATACTAACTGTACTCAAAGTACTGTAGACTGAAATAAAGAATCCACAGAGCAGAAATTAAAAAAGGATTTACTGACCTTACTGTCTTTTTTTCCTCCCCTTTCTCTCTGACGTCCAATCCCCTCTTTTTCTTCTGCTGGTTCTTGTCCTCTAAACCTCTAGTCTAAGTAAGTCATGCAGGAGCTGCTTCCTGCTCCTGCTCAGCCCTACGCCAATGCATTAGTCTGATTTCACACTCTGCAGCCTAGCCTCTTGTCCTGAAGGGGACGGTGAATGTGCTGCTTATTTAGAAGCCGGCGCACACTACCTGGGCTTGTAGGCAGCTGTTTAAAGCACGAGGCAACATCCAGGGTGCATAATACCCCCTCTTCCTTACACACACACACACATCTTCTCTCTCGCTCCCTCTCGCTCAAACACACATGCACACACTCACTAGCTGGCTGGCTTGCAAGACAGGCAACAGCACAAGCACATACGCGTACACACACTCACGCACGTGAGCAAAGTGAAACACACACACACACATGCAAGCGGTCTCAGTGGTCTCTCTACCTTGGCTGGGATAGCAGGCAGTGTGAGAATACACACACACAGGCACACTGAGATGGGCTGGCTGCTCCGTTCTGTCTCCTTCTCTCTAAGTGTTTAGAAGACAATTTCAACAAGGGATTGCTCCCAATCTACTAGGGTGATCCACATGGATGAGTTATAATATGCTTGCCACTCTTTCGCTCTCTCTTGGCCCCCCTCTTCTTTCTCTGTTCCCTCTCTCTCATTCTCTGTCTCACTCTCTTACTCTCTCTCTCCCACTCTTTCGCTCTCACGCTCGTTGTTTTAGCCTATTATCGAGCCGTCACCGCTTTCAGTTCAGGAGGAAAGCCTTCCCTTTTTGGATTCTATATTTCTCTTCTCTCTGGATGTACATGAGATGGGGCCAAAGACTGACTCCACCTGAATGCGTATTAGTGAAATGCATTATTTATTGCCAAGCTGCATTCAATTTTTTTTCTGATATGCCGGTGGACACGAGGGGGAAGGGAGCAGCGGTGGTGGCTACATCAGCAGCGAAGGGGTGTATTTGTGATGTGTGTGTTTGGGGGAGGCAGGGGTGCCGATGGGGGTGGGGATGAGGGGTCAGGATTTGGGATAGCGGGGGTCTGAAGAGAGGTGAAAAGAATGCATAAGATATGATTTTAATTTATTTATTTATTCAATGACTGGGATTGCCATAGCATCCAGGGAGCTGCTTAATGACATCACTGCTGGCTTCGCCAAGCTGTCCCAAATTACACTGCCACAAATTTTTTCATCAAAAACATGCACGTGTGTGTGTTTGTGTCAGTGATAGAGAAAAAGAAAGACAGAAGTGAGGAAGCAAAATCTCAAAAAGTGCAACAAAGCAAAAATCTGATTTCAGAATCAAAGCTTACGTGTAAAAGCATTACTATTGAAAAAGTACCAGAAAATGTAATATATTAGATATAAATTACATACCAAAAATGTAATCAACTCAATATTCTTAAGACTTAAGATCATTTAGCAATTTTTGCAATGAGATTCCTCTAATTATATTACATGTAATTGATTACTCCAGCTCCTTAATTATATTATTCATGTAAATTAATAGGCACTTGTATTCTATAACATCAGGATGATCTATATCATAAAACATTTCTAAACCTTTCAGTCATTTAGTTATTAATATGATTAATTAGTAAATGATTAATCATCTGAATGAACCAAGTTTTAGTCAATAAAGTAAGTTGATCAGTTTAAAACAACATATTAGCAGACACTGAAATTTTGAAATATCAAACAGAGACAACATCTCCCTTTCTATTTTACCAGCCATTTATAGATATTCACAAAGATTAAAACAAATCCCCGAGAGAACCTCTGCCATTTTGGTGAGCTGTTTCAGATTTATTCAGAAGAAAAAAGTTTGAAAAGATGTAATAAATGTATACAGTATATTAATAGCAGTCAAAAAAACCTGAAACAGTATCCCAGCTTTTTTGTGTGAAGGTGGAGTGCAGAGTACTCACATGTGGGCCCTCACGCACTTAAGTGAAGTGTTGAGTGAACTATAAGTGTCTGTGTTTGTCAAAAATACAACTTCCAAAATGACTTTAACTCATTGCATCCCATTTATCTATGTTTAACAGACTAAAATCATGCTAAACTAACTAAAAAACAAGACACAAGGCTTTAGTTTGTATCTTTACTTTTGATTATAGCGGCTGCAATGTTAAAAAAGCAGTTGAATAATCAATCACGAAACAAAGAGTGTGATCGAATCTCTTTTGAGACCCTATATGAAGAGAGAATGGGAGGGTTGGTTAAAGTATGGTCTGGACACAGAGAGGGGAGGGGGGTTGGAAGTGTAAGCTGGAGGTGCCACACTGGTCAACAGGCTGCTGCAATGAGCACCCATGGGGGCAACCAGACAAGAGTCATGACTGCAGAGTGGACCCCCAAGACCATCCAGCAAAATCCTTTGTCAGAGAAAATTGGCATTTTCTCCACAACAGAGTCAAGCTAAACTTGAATGGATTTAATCTCCCTCATAAAAGCTTCAAACAAAGATCAATTTAACAACTAATGAACATAAAGTTACTCATTTCCAAATCTACACAAAATATTTAAGATAACTATCCATGTGACACTCACTGTGCTACACTTTATTTTACAGAAGTCTAATTTGGTCTCCAGCTGTCTGCCCCCAGTAGTGCCTGTTAACAGCTTGGTCCTCAGCCACAGGATGCCCATCTACTGTACCTATGAAAGGAAATGATGTGGCCCAGGGCCCAGCCAGGCCATTCTATCACCGCTATTAGGGCTTAAGCAGAACTGGAAAATTACTCCATTGGCATTAACAGTCCATCTCAATCATTTTAATACTATCATAATCATGAGACTTTCTAATATTATTTTTAAAAGCCTTGGCAAGAAAAAAAAGGAATTTCATTTCCTTTGCTTAACCATCTTAAATTGAGAGCGAGTAAGTGAATGGAGAAGAAAGTGATATCTTATGAGACAGGGAAAGAAAGTGATAAAGAGTCACCTCTAGACAACACACCCACCCCCCCCCCCCCCCCCCCCCACCCACCCCCCCCCCCCACCCCCACTTTTATCTTCCTACCTGTACACATACAGACACACACAGTATATTACTTCTTTTTCTTGCTC
>CM022485.1:17177678-17196540 GCA_011952105.1 Coreoperca whiteheadi
CACCCCCCTCCCACGTCTTTCTCCACCACCAACTCTTACACTGCCACACACCTCCATTTGTCTGCAGCATCTTTGTGCCCTGCCAGTTTCACCATTTTACAAGTCACAAGAGAAAGGGACTTGAAAAATAATCAAGGAAGACAATTAATATTAATGAGTGGTCTAGTATAACTGTGTCTGTTATACTAGCCTTCTTCCCAAAACTGTCATGAGCCCTCCTTAACCTCACAATCCCATCTGACCAAAATTATGTAAACCTGCCCTCCTGTGTCCTGACAGCCACTCTGTGTACATCATATCCCAGACTTGTAACCATAAAACACCATTAAACAATGCAAGAGTTAATGTTTCCTCCTTTCTAATCCTCTGTTTTTAAACTTTCCATTTTCCTGAATAGCATTATTATGTATTATTAATATCTCTGAATTATTACTCATTTTCCTCTTAAAATTGAGTGCTTTAATTCACATTTGAAGTACTCATCAAGGCTGTGTAGTCAAATGAATGTGGAAGGATACATTATATTTGCAAAAATGCAAAGGGTGAATTAAAAATATATAGCAATACTAAAATATTAACTATTAATTTCAAAAAGATAATTTGCCCAAAGAAAAAAGAGGCTTTTCATTACTTCTATGAATCTCTTTCTTTTTTGAAGTATACCTCTCTGATTGTGGGCCTTTGAATAATATGCAATTATCATGAACTGAATATTCACCTGTGCATCAAATACACATATATTATATTTCCACTATGAGACAGCCCAGTGTATGTTCACTTTCATGAAAACAGGGCACAAAAGGGGACATGGGTGCAGCGTGGCAGAGGTGATGCAGTGTAAAATTGATGTTCAATACAGTATCAGATGGAGGTTCAGTCAACAACAGAAAAAAATAGCACAAAATCAAAATCAAAATAGGTCCAAACATGATAGTTTCAACTATCTCTCCTTTCATGTTCACTCTTCGTATTTTTTTTTTTTTTTTTTTTTACAATAGTGAACTCTAATTCACCCTTGAAAGCGTGACCTTGTGCTGTGTGACAGGAGATAGCCGCAGCATGAAGACAGGACGCCACTTATCATCAAGGGACGAGGTGGCTGTTTAATTTCACACTACCAGTGGCTAAAACCCCTGTTAGTGTGGAGCGTCACAATGGCAGCTACGCTGGGGGAGCAGATGTCCTAGTGAAGGGGTGTAAAGAGGGAGGAGGTTGGGTTGAGAGAAGGACAGGAGAGAGGAGGAATGGTGGTGGTAGTGTGTTTGTGTGTTTGTGTGTGTGTGTGTGTGTGTGTGTGTGTGTGTGTTTGGGAGGGTGGTTGCACTGTAGCTGTGTATTGTACTCAGAGAGCAGTCTGACCCAGTGCGCATGCCCAGACAAACAGTGCCTCCGACTTTCACACACACAAAAACAGCACAATTAAACACAGACATGGTCAGTGTGGCATTTGGCCATGCTTATGGGCTATAATTAAAAGTATGTGCATGAGGGGACACAAACTGGACTGGGAGAAGACAGACGAGAGCAAAGGTGCAGCTGTGATGGCGGTGGATGAGAGGAGAGTTTTGTAGCGCAGTCAATGTTACAGAGGCCAATATCACTGAGAGCCCAATTGCAATCTGAAGAGCTTTCCATTGTCTGCAGGGATGAACCTGAGCTCTGGCCTCCAACGCAGAGGTCTTTCGGTCTAATCCCAAGTGCCCCTGGCTCCCCTTCACAGCCCTTCCCTTGAACCTTTCACACACACACACAAACACACACACACACATACACGTACGGACAGACATAATACACACACTTCAACTGATGCCTGACATGACTGCAGGGTTGAACAGTGTCCAGCACCTCCACACACAGCTGAATATAAAACACAGTAATGAGAGGGGCAAGAAAATGGCTTCCCT
This sequence comes from Coreoperca whiteheadi, assembly GCA_011952105.1. Classification (NCBI taxonomy): domain Eukaryota; kingdom Metazoa; phylum Chordata; class Actinopteri; order Centrarchiformes; family Sinipercidae; genus Coreoperca; species Coreoperca whiteheadi. The sequence continues at coordinate 17,179,583 of CM022485.1, forward strand.
CTCAAAAATGGCTGCTTACTGATGGCCAGATGCAAGCCAGGGAGAAAAAGGTCACCTCTCTCATCCTTTAGTACCCCCACCCCCCCTGTCTTCTATTACTGGTGCTGTTTTTTTTGTTTTTTGTATTCTTTGTCTCTCCCCCCTTTTTCATCTCTTGCCTCCCTCGCTAACACCTTCTACTTTCCCTCCCTGGTCATTTTCCTTACCCCATTTTGTATGCGGATGTAGGCTTATTATTTAAGAGACAAAGGATGGGGATCTTGGGAAGAGACAGCTGGCTGCGTCTGAGTGATGAGAAAATTACGAAAGTGAAATCCAGCTTCTAAAAAACTCTCCTTCGTGGAAGGTAATAAAAAAAAAAGGGAAATAAAAATAACTATGCCCCTTCCCCTCTTTGGTACAGCTCAGCAGGAAAAGGAGCAACCCCCATCCCTCCCCAGTACAATTTCAAATCCCCTCTGAGTACTGCAGTCCAGGTAGATATATTCATTTTTCCTCACTTACTCCCCCAGTGTCATTTTTCTCTATTTTCTCCATCGGTCGGTTATGCACAGAATGTTCCAAATGCATTTTGACTGCTTGATTTCTATTTTCATAATATCAGAACATCAAGTTAAAGAATATAAATGTTTATTCAGCAGAGTGGGGAATGCTGGAGTATGGGTGCAGTGGCTCTTGGGGGACAGAGCCCATGCTAAATCAGTAAATCACTCCATCTGGAAGATGAACGGCATGTTTTGGAGTTCATTGCCTTTCGTCTCGGGCGAGTGGCCGGTGCATCGGCAGGCCCAGCAGGCTGGAGCGAAGGTGTCTGCTGATGTGGATGGTTACAGAGGGATAATGAAGCGGCGACCAGGGGCTTGGCCATGTTCTGTTCACCCTGTACTTCCTGCTGTGGAAGGGCCAGCTGCCGAACATGGCTATTAGTATGTCCTCATTCTGAGCCATCATAAGGCCTGCTGTATGCTTCAACTAAAGTGCTCCTTGGAAAGTGCTTAGATGTGAAAGTGGTCAAGGTTTCAAGTCCTCTGCAACTTTTATCTTTTCATTCTTCAGTCAGCACCATGATGGACTGTTTACCTGCTTACTATGAATAACTGAGAAAAAACCTTCCAAGACTGTCCTCGCCATTGCCAATCTTTCTAATCCCACCATCCAATACCTGACCTTATCCAGTACAGAAAAGTATGAATTACTATAACAACCTGTCCAACACATTCATACCACACAACATAAAAACAATTTCAAAGCAATTATCAACCAAAGACAGGATCTATCACCTGCTTCAACCCCACTGCGAGCATTTATCATGGCCAAGAGGTTCAAACAAAAAACCCTGCTGCACAAAACCAAAAAAGTATACGTTGCTTTCTTTAGCAGTTATTTCTGTTTTAGTGCCCAATATTATAATAATCTTACTCCCATAGATAGAATAGATAGATAAGCAGATATGGAGTAGTTTAGGCTATACTTAAGTTGGTAACACTTAGGTAGAAACCACTGAAAATATAATATTAAAGATGTCCATAATCATAAGTTTCTTAAAACCTTTGCATTGTAAAACTAAAAACTTTGTGTTATTCAGATTTCTCATGGTGTAAATATAAAAGGACATTAGTTTACAATCATGATTTCCCAAAATATGCACACACACAATCACATTTTGATTTTATTACATTGTTCAAAGAACACACACAAGTTTTCTCCCAGCTCACAGTTGATGCTTTTAAACAGATTTCACAACTATGTTTCAAGACATCAACAGTAAACAGGAGGAAGTTTGGGTAAAAAAAAAAAGTGCAATGTCCCAAAGAAAGATGTGTGTTCTTTTTGCTTATGTAAAGTATATTTCCTAATTCCTAATGTTTGCAGAACATTGAGCCTTTTATGTCACATCTCTATTCCATTGACCATGTTGCCAAAATACACTTATGTTAGATGTTGCAAACCAAAAGCATGTAATAAAACACACATCTAATCAAATACTATATGAAAGGTTGCCAATAGTACCACTGTTCTCAACTACACCTCAAACTAGGATGTGAGGCACAACAAATTTAAATAAGTTGATAGAGTTTATCAAAATGACAGGCAATTAGACCGGCTCTGACCAAGGGTTTGCATACTAAATGAGAGTCATTTAAGTAGTGGGAGCCATACATGTTATATAAAAGAGTGTGAGAATTCTGGAGCTCCATTTCTGCTCCTGGACAGCCCTAAATTAAATATCCCCAAAGTCCATTAGGCTAAACCGCCCGAGGAAAGACTTTGTCTCACCACAGAAAAATGACAGTAAACTCGGGCAATCATGCCGCCAATCAATTATGGATGAATTATATTTTTCTTAGACTGTGTAAAATGTCTTATGTTAATTCCCCTAAGTATACAATACCCATTACTTTCGAGGGACGTTTCCATATGCACACCGTCTAAATGAGTGTTTTCCCACAGATTTATCAGCCTCATGCTGCCAACTGAAATGAAAACACTGAGGCTGAGTTGTGATTCTTCCATATCAACTGTAACTGCAGGGGCCACAGGCAAAGCTTGGAGGTGCTCAGTGCTGATAACCTACATGGCTGTAAATCTACTGATAGAAAACATCCCCAGAAACTAAGAAAATATCGAGGTGTGCTAGGAAACTCTTTCATAGAAGCTACAGAAGAAAGGAAAACAAGATGATGAGAGAGAAACACAGAGAGGTTGGGGTAGGAGGGTGGGGGTTTGCACTCCCTGACCTGACTCGGCTACAGGCCTGTTGAGCCAGTGAACAGTGGAGTCCCTGAGGGCCCCATTGTGGCCCAGGTCTCTGAAAATGACCTCTGTCCGGCCATGATAGTAGGAGACAGGTATTGGCAGGCCAGCTGACCAGTGTCAGTGAGGTGCCAATAATTGGTCAGTGTGTTAATAACAAGTAACCTGTGGCTTCTGTAAACTGACCAGCCTCTGTGTGTGAGAAAGGACAGTGTCACTCAATGTGCAGGTGAGTGTGCGAACCATTGAAACTTAATATAAAGACAGAGAAGAAGATAAGACATTTAAAAATCTTACTGATTAATTTGTACAATATAGTGTGATATTTCAAAATATACATACACACAAACTTTCATACTGTATGAATAATCGATTAAATCTGCATGAATTACAACCAACCCGAAGCTATTTAGAAACAGATATTTACACACTCAAACAAGGCCTCTTGTTCTCTCCTTTCTAACTTCACTGACTGTTCCTGATGATCCCCGACAATGGTCCCCTCTTATATTACATGCAACACAATCCACCGTTACACACTAATTTGTTTTCTTTGGCTCTTTTTCTGTTTCGGTGTGTAACTGAGCCCTTGAATATATACAAATTTAATAAAGCTAATAGAATCATTATCAAATTCAGATCAATATAAATTTAGCCCCGGTACCCATAAAAGACAGCAATATTGAAATACAACACTGTCAAGTGACGCTTGCTGCCATCAGACATGGATTACCAGACAGGCACATTACAGCTAATAAGACTCTCACAAAACACCCTTTATTAATGCATGAGAGAGTCTTTGATCCTGGAGAAACTTTCATAGGAAAAGCAGTAATCATCGTACCTCAGACAACACAAAAAGGTGCTTCCTGTTACCTTGAAAGAGTCAACAATGTGCCTGAGGTCAAATCAACCAGAGCCCTTACAGCATGTCTGCGAGGGGAGGGACAATACAAAGCTGCCACAGTTCAGCTAATCAAAGCTGCTTTTCTCTACAGGCCAATCATATTTTTGTCCTTTGTACCCAATCACACTTTTTTTTTTTTAACCTAACAGTGAGTCAGTCAGCATTTAGTTCTTTATCCAAGCAGAACTGACTCACATAAGGCTCCAGTTAGGATGTAAAATAGAGGTTATTCAGTTTAATTGTTCAGAATAATATAGACCAGTGGAAGACATTTCTTTCATTTCAAAACCGCTTTAAATTCCAGTCTCAGGTGTGAAATTACTTAATGAGTTTGCTTAATAATGTTGCAGGGCATTAATCATAATTTGACATGGGGCATAAGATTTTGAATTTTGAGAATTTTTCCAAATTAAGACATTTTATTATGTATTGTTATTCATGTGGAATAAGAGACACATAAACATCTAACAGATGTTTACACAATAAGGTAATTTTCACAATAACTGTTCATTCGTAAGTATCAGACTCCACAGTAAGTAATACCTACATTATCCTGTCAGCCACACTGACAAAGTCAGTTTCCTGTATATTTTTTCACACTGTATTTAGTTTGATAAACTCAGGGAAAGTTAACTTTCCTGATTTAACAGGAATCAATATTCTGAAAGTCTTTCCATCCTTTCAGCACACCTCTCAATAACAATATTAGACCCCCTCACAAATGATCCATTGGAGGAACATTTTTGTTTAACCTCTATTCCAATAATCTAGATTTTGACAGAGCCTGTCACATTATAAAGTCTGAACATAGTTACAAGAATTGCAAATGATACCTATGATTGAATTTTATTGAAGTGGTCAGCAAGTAGCTCATTCCCTACAGAAACCCCCGAAGCCTGATGGTGGTCAGTGGGGAGCTGCTTCACGACATCTCACTACTGTACGAAACATGGTGAAAAGAAGGAAAAGCAAAGGAGAGGACCCCCATTTGAGAGATAGAGATGCCACTGCAAATTTATGACCTGACTATTTAAGACCACGGTAATATATTCCCAGTTCAGCCGGGATACATTGTTTATACTCCATCATGGCATGTATGAGTTCTCACAAAGTAAGAGCAGAACAAACAAACACAGTCTCACGTTAAAAAAATGTGCCGTACCGCTGAAACCTGATGCTGAACTTATATAGGCCTAAAAGTGTTCAGTGTTATTTTAAAATATCATTATATAACATGATGATCATCTATTGTAAATACTGTTACAATGATACAATCTTATTCCATGAATCTTCAAGTATGTTATCTTACTGTACATGAAAAAGAAAGAAAGAAAGGAAGGGAGGAAGAAATGACAAAAGAGAGAGAGAGAGAAGATGAAAAAAACAACAACATAACATTACCATTACCAAAACCATCACCTTGTTAAATTTTAGAGGTCAGGCAAAATATATATTTCCTGAATAAAACATTACTTTGAAAATGCATAATTTAATTAAATATTTATTATTATTATTTAGCTCACTTCATCAAGCTACAAAAAAAAAATCCTTACCAGGTTTTCCACAGATTTAATGATATTGGTAAAATCACACTAACCCAAATCTGCTGTATTTTCACATAAAACTCATATATAACACCTGCATGGGTTCATACATTGAACCGAGCCTATGAAATAAAAAAAGATGATTCACAGAAAACAGATTTTTCTCCGTCTCAGCTCCAAAGCTGCACTGAGCATGTGAGATTTGTGTTTTGACCCCTACTGCAGAAGCATGCTAATCAACCTAAAGGGTCAGGTCTGGACAGAGACGGCATCCCAAACCGGCCACAACAAATGCAGAGAAACATCTGCTCTCTGTACGTCACACAAAGCTGTCCCCTCGGAGCCCCTCGCAGCCCTCAAGAGCCTGGGAACAGCTCAAAGTCAAGGGCAGCCTCCACAGCCCAAATGCTGACTGGACACAGCACCAGTGTCTCTCACAGTGCAAAAGAAAATGCCTAATTGCTTAGTGAAGTTTTCATATTTTCACCAGGAGTAAATTAGAGTTCAAATACATTGTCCCACCCCACTGCTGAATTTCTAATTACAAAATTATAATGAATTATTTAAAAAAACAAACAAAAAGATTTATTTTAACCACTTCTGCTGATAAAAAAATAAGGACTGAAGCCTTATAGAGCTGCAGGCTTTCTTGGTTCTGAGAGGTTAAAAGAGGCTGAGGCGAAGCTGCTCAGGGTCAAGGCGAGTTAATCTTTTTGAACAAGAGCAACCTTTGAATATGCATGTACTACATTACACACATGCCGCCCTGATGACAGAGAGATCACCCCTATACACTTTCACTCACTTTCCTTGGCAGCCTAACAATATACTTGAAAGGAACCGTCAAATGATGTCAATAGTTGGATCAATACCCTGGGATGTCTCAGTTTCCCCTGCAGCAAATGAAGAGCATTATACAGATCCTCCTGGGCAGAGCTCTTACCACACTTCCAGGAGCAACAGTACACACTGTATTGCCGCTGCTGAGGGACAGCTGATGTATGTCTCCTCTCCCAGACATCGCCACATGCGTGCCACATTTTACCCTGTCTGTCTGATGTGCTGCTGATCTACACCTGCTGGGCCCAGGGTTGCATAGGTATAAGCTGTACACTGACAGCATCAATCACTCAGCAGGCCTTATTATTGCCATTTAAAATACATTTAAAACGATTCACTGGAGCCGCTGTCCAACTCGGCATGTATGCAATAATACTGATGCGTTGCTGTGAAGAAGGTTTCACAGGAGTGGCTTGGTTGGGAACAGCTGGGAACCTTTGTGCTCTATTTTTTTGTTTCTGCAAGTGAACAAATGTCTTTTAATCAAAGCATCTTCATCAAAAATAAGTAAATGAATTGTAGTTTGTTTAACGCCTACACAAATGCTGAATTCACTCAAACGATGTCAGCCCATCTTAAAAGCATCTCAAAGTCAGTGAGCCCGGCCAGCCCTCTGTGGAGTAATCTATAAGGCAGGACTGAGCTTCAGAGAACTGATACATGCTCCTGAGCTCTCAAGTGAGCTTAGTAATAGACACAGTCACTCTAATTCCCCTTCAATTCTCACCTAAAATTGAAAGCTGCCAAATGCAGCCTTAATTACATACTACCCAATCAGAGCTTAAGTGTAACCTCCTGCACCCCCACCCGCCAGCCCTCACTAACATCCTCTCCTCTCCACTCTCGCTGAGAGAAGAGCGAATGCAGCGTGTCCCTCCTGAGGTCTACACATATTTCAGTGGGGGAATAAGCAGGTCTAGAAGATATGAGATGGATATATTATGTATATAGAAAGCAAGCGTGAGCTTTAAGGAGCAACTTGCTTGGTCAGCAATGAGTGTGCTGAAAATGCAAGCAGATCAAGGAACAAGCAGGGTTATGGATCTCCCCTTGCATGTAACTGGGCAAGGTCAATTGACCCAAATTTAATTATTTTAGCCTCCACCCTTTCCCCTTTCTGTCCCCTTTACAGTGATGTGAATCTCTTTCTGTAAGATGTGGTTCTTAATGTCTGTACATCCAAATATAGTTGGCTAGTTCACACTTTAAGGCCTATTACTGTGAAAATTCTACTGATTTTTGTTTTGTTTATAGTGCTAGAAGACATCACATACATTCATACACATAAAATTAATATTTTCATAATAATAAACTTTTTTGGTCCCAAAATCAAATACATAATGTATGTCTGATAAAAGGCATTTTTGGAAAACTATGGTGTCACTCTGAATAAATATTAGTTGTCCCTCTATTTGTCCTTCGGTCTTGCACCTATACCCGTCTACAGTAAATTAAAGGCATCCCCTCTAGGCGGACGGATAAACCAGGGAAGTCTGAAGGCAACAACAGTAGACGCGCAGCTATTTTCCATCCTCTCTAATCACATGATCAGGGTGTCGGCACCACATCCTCAGTGCAGGGAGGGGCCAAGCGGTGCACAGCGTACCACCATTTTGTGTGGGTACCTGGCTCCTTTTGTGTGAGTACCTGGCTCCTTTGTTTACCTGCATAAGTGTTAATATTTAAGAACAGGTTGAGTATCATTTGTGACATGTTTCATTCCGTGTGTTTTTTTAACAGCAAATGCATGATGGGCACGTTGCTAAAGGAGCACAAGTGGATGCTGCGGGAAAAATCATCTCGGAGTATCAGTGTGCCCCAACAGCAGCCCATGTCGTGTATTTTCTTCCTCTCTCCTTTCTCCTGGCTGTGCTCCCGACAGACCCCTCTCCTCCCTGCCATCCGATGTGTGAGGCACATATGGTGCAGTGAAATTGCTGTCTGCGAGAGCATGCCTCTGCCTGTCCAGACTTCATCAGAGGGATTAAAGAATGGGATGGGGGAAAAAAATCAAAATAAAATGATGATAGCGGGGCCGTGGCTTTTCTCTCTTTTTTTTCTACACCCCACACGCCACCCCCCCTGCTCTGTTTCAAGAAGAGTGGAACATCAGATGACAGAGACGGCTCTCTTGCTGGGGTGCAATGGTTTGCAGGGAAAGGTTGCCCGGTCGGTGAGCTGCACTGGGTTTATTTGGCTCTAACAAGGGCTCACTACAAAGGAAAACCAAATTACAGACAGCACTGTTCCTCCCTCTATCCAGCCACTGAAGTTCACTTAAAAGCTGCATCCAATTAAAATAAAAGTGACTCAGAGGTCCAGCAGCAGCTTTCTTTTATGATTACTTAGCCATTCTTCTCTGATGTGTTCTCTTTTTTAAATAACATAAACAAACAAAAGACAAAATGTGTCGCAGCAGGCAGAATCAAGAGGTGGGAATGTGCATGCTGAGGTGGGGGTTTTATTCTCAGAGTTGGAGATTTTGGGGGCAAAGGAGAGAGGAGAGTGGAAAGATTGCAGGATATTAAGGAGTAATGGATGTCACACCAGACTCCTATAAAAAAATTCCCATATGCTTTCATCATGGCTCGATATCAGACTGATCAAGGGAACAGGTCATTACATGGTTTCCTAGTAATGACATTACCAAGAAAAAGTAAATAGTTATTGCTGTCATCCTGAAAGATGGCTATTATAGAGCAAGCCAGTGCAATCTCTTTTTTCTTTCTATAATTAATCATCAAATTACAGTGCATAACATAAGTGGAAACTGTTAAAAATCTTGTAAAAAGTTGTTCTAATGATGTACAATATTATTTTGAGTCTAGAAAACATGTAGTCCATAAAATGTTGTATAAACCAAGAAAGTAATAAATATTTTAAGAAGCAAGGGAAGCTGGGAAGGCGCTTTACATTGTTAAAAGCAAAATTTAAAGAAATCTTAAAAGGAAAAATTCAACAAACAGATAAGGTCTATCGGTGCATGCAGGTGTGGTTTTATAGTGATCCTACTAAATTCAAGTAAATAGGGATATATTCTGAGGTTTATTCTGGGATTTGCCAGACACTAGATCTGGCCCTGTATTTGAGACAACAAAAAGGCAATCTTGACATCTTGCCCAACCAGCAGATAATATTTGCTGTTCAGAGACTGGCTTTCTTTTGTTCCTGGTTTTTATAAACCCAAGACACTTGAAATTTAAACCCAGTTCAAGAAATATTATTTGCCACAGGGCAAGGTAAATCTCTTGGCGGGGCCTTTCAAAGGGTTGCCCTGGGTTTGTTTACAATTGATCTTATTTAAAAGTGGATTTTTTGTTTTACTTTTCAAAGACATACTTTCTGCCATGATCTTGTAGGTCAAAGGAGTGATGAATGTTATTTTTCCAAATGGAGCAAAAAAAAAAAAAAAAGTGAAATAATCAGAAAACAATAATACAGAAAGCCCTGTTGCGCCACTGGTTCTTCCCAGGTCTCCAACTTGCACATGTAAAATAGAAAACACATGCATGATAACATCTCCGACTACATCAAAAAAAAGTTGAAGGAACACACCCCTGGTGAGAGAACAGATAAATAAAATTTGAACTGCCTGAAAAATGTTCTGTCTTGTGATTTCCTGAAATATGAGTTGCATCACGAAATACGATCGAAAAAAAAATTCAATCATACCACTAGTATGTGCGTGTGTGCGCGCGCGTGTGTGTGTGTGCGTGTGAGTGTGTGTGTGCGTGTGTGTGTGTGTGTGTGCGTGTGTGTGTGTGTGTGTCCGTGCAGCTCTGTGTTCTACAGTGAAAAGATAATGGCCTATAAGCTGCAGAAAACAGATGTTTCTCTCATTGTTCAAGGAGGCAGTCTACAATTTTCCCTCCTTCCTCAGAGAGAACGACTGACCTGACAACTGACCAATCACAGGGCAAGCACTGGAGGGGGGCTACAAAGAGGAAGATGGAGGGAGAGCGGAGAGGATGAGCACCCCTCTGTCTGCCCTATTAGACCAAACTCCTTCATCTTTGACAATTATTCTATTTAAGCAAAATCAGTAGTGTGAGCTGAGACCATAAATCACTATTAATCCTCCATTCTATACATGAACATGTTTCAGTTTCCTAAAACTTCCACAGGGGCTCCCACGTGCAGGGAAGGCCATGAAAGAGGTGGTGAGGGATGGGGACTGCAGTTAGCCAGGGACTATCCTCCAGGGCTGGGAGGGTTCCTCTCCTGCTCAGACAGGCCATGCTGGAGGAGGAGGTCACAGGCTGCGGAGCTAGTTTAAAGCTTGCCGCTCCTGGGGAACAAGACGGACAAGCAGAGGGCACAGCAGCAGGGACGCCACAGTAAAGACCCCTTCATCTGGACTACACCTGGGGGAGCCCACGGGCCACCCAGCTCGACAGCACAGCGCAGCAGCTACTTCACACACACAGAGACACACACTCACGTATGGAGTTGAAAATGTGTATCTACAGATGTGTGTAAACAGAATATTAGGCACTCTACACACAGGGAACATATTTGATAACATTTTATGCGGTGACTATTGATGCACCACGTATATTTATTATGGGTAAAACTTCCGTCTTTACTATTCACATTAGTTATGAAATATCATCAACAAATGACTGGTTTATAATTAAGATTCTACAATTATTAATACATTTAGCAAAGATTGTATTGTATTCCCTCTTGCATTGCATTGTTTCTTCTCGTACTAAAACTTTTCCGCGTGCGTGTGTGCTCTGTATTGTAACACAAATGTTCATATCTTCCAGAAGTTCTCTTAAAAATTCTAATCTTAATTCATCTACCTGTGTAAACATTTTTACCTTCGGCTTTCATCATTTCAATTCACTGCACATTTAAAGACTTATTGTATAGTGAAAGTAATAAATCATTTATTTCAAGGCAACAAATACTGCCATGCTATGAAACTTTAACTATTAGAATAGATCCAGGAAGCTCTGGCAGGACTACAGCACAATACTGACTTATAAGAGGGCCCAGTCCACAGATAACATTTTAAATTACATCTATGTCTATTGTGTCTTGCTTGAGCTTATGAGAGGGTCCCTGGGGCACCTCCATTTTCCCAGAAACTCCCTCCAAGGCTCTTCAGGTTAACATACCCAGTTTGACTATTAGATCAATAGTTGTAAATGACTTCATCACACCAAAGAGGCAACTTTCTGGACAGAATTGGTCCCACTGTTGCAACTTGACAGGCTTGCGCTGTGGGTCCAGTCAATCTAGTTACAAACCTAATGTTTCTCCAAAAAAATGTACCACAGTGTGAGGAAAAATAAATGATCCAACTGGCTGTAAAATTTCACATCATTTGCACATTTTTGTTTTGAAGCACAAATATAATATAAGATTTTAACAACTTCCAAAAAGTGATCCTAGTCCAAGTTTAGTTGCAAAGAGGGAGTGATGTGCTCAGCTACAGTAGCTGTAAGGTGAAAAATCCCTATGGATATCACATGGCCTTTCTGCACCTCTTTTGTTCTTATGGGATAAGGGGTGATGTCAGTTCACTCCCAAGCCTCCCTAAAATGCCCCCAAAGCCTGCCTGGCTCCTGAGTGGGAGTGTGTAATCGGTCCTGGCAGAGTGCTGGTTAATGGGGGGCACAGGGCCATGGGTTGGAGATGTATTCATGTGCGTGGCGTGGCGCCTGGACCCAGGGTGACACTTCTTCATTCCTGCTGCCTCAGGCCAGGATTAGGATTGCGGCCAGCCTCACAAAGCCAGCGGTAATGCAAAATCATTTTCATATTAACCTCGTCTCTCCTCTCTGGGCCTGACAGTGGACAGGCCTGCTCTCTTTGGTGCTCAAATTATCCTCAATTACTGGGGAAAGGCCAGGCGAGGGGACGTCACCTAACCTTCACCATCTGTTAGGTTCAAAGCTTTAGCAGTCGGCCAGCCCGCCTGTCTCCTGCCTCCCCTGACCTTTCCGCCTCGGCCAGCTCCTGCTCTATACCCCTCCACCCCCACCTCCCCATAATAGACCCGCCCTCTCTGGACACAGCTGGGAAGTGCATGTGCACACATCACATTAAGGGGGAAAAGGTTATGTCACGCTTCTTTAACAAAGATATGAATATTCAAAACTATGCACAGACCAAGGCAAAAGCTGTGTCAAGACATAGGTTAAGGCCAGTCTCCAAAGGATAAGCCAATACATTTGAACTGAGTGCTGTTTTTATTGGTTATGAAAATAAAATAGCATTCAAAACTAATGAAAAAGACATGTTTTCTTAGATGTTCTGGTTAATTGTTGTAGTATTTAAATACATTATAAAATATATTTACAGATCTTTTGACTTAATTTGACTAAATTAATTTTAAGATTTTAAATTTAAAATGCTATAGAGCTTAAAGCTATATTTTTGTGCATCACCATTGTTCACATTTCTGTAACAATGGCTGATTTCTGCTTTATTTAGGTAATTATTTTTTAAATAGTGCTTGTTTACATGATTTTTTTTATTATAAATGATTTTGCTTATATAACATGCTGAAAGATGTTTACTTGTGAAAGTGTTTTTCTTATTTATTTTAGTACCTTGATTAAATGTTATTTACTTTTCTGTGCTTTAATTTAGTTTTATCTTACATATACTGCAAAAGTTAGCTTTAATTAAACATTCATCTATATTTGACATTGTGCTTGTGAAATATTGAAAAGCTCTTATTTCTCCTATAGTGAATGCACCTCTCAATAATGCAGTTTCTGTTTGTTTTGAGCCTGTGCGTTTTAGCAGTTGCACTGTGTCCATTTGGATTTTCCAGTCTGTCTGGCCACTCAGGAGGCCTACTTTCTCAGGTCATCTGGCAGGACCTGATGGCTCTGAAATAACTTTTAATAAGTCTGCTAAATAATAGATGGAGTGTTGGCTAAAATCAAGCAGGGAGGAGAAGGGCTGAGGACACCAGGCTGCCGAAACAGACAACAACCAGGTCCCCAGCACTTCCTTCACCATCATCAGCAGCAGCAGCCATGTTTAGTCTCCTGCCTCGCCTCCTCTCCAGACCCAGACTCTCTGGGGTCAGGGGTCGTGGACTTGACCTTGTGGCCCCCAGGAGAATGTTCACTTGGTTTGGGGTATAATTTGGGATTTATTCAGCAGGAGGCCGTGTCTCAGGCAGCATTATGCCTCATTATCTTTGGGTCTTCTCTGTTCACAGGGCACAGCCCAGAGCAGACGCATCAACACTCCAGTTTACTTAAACCTTCGCAATCCTACAATCAATATGCCTCCAACTGACAACATTATTCATTAAATGCATCTTAACTGCCCTGAACAGAAGATGATTAGAAGTCAAAATTTACTTAATTTTAAGGCCATATGCAGATTTTTTTTCCCCCTTATAACATGCAGTAGAAGATATTATACATAAATTAAAAAAAATAGGAATAAAGCGCAATGTAAAAGGATTTGTAATTAACACAAAATTAGCCCATTAATTCCAAATTAATTACAGAAAAGGTAAAAGTCAAAACCTATTCTGTGAAATATATCCGGATGGGTCTAATTTAAAAGTTAAAATCGTTCAGGATGAACATTGATTTTCCTCATTTTTATTTTAAATTTAAATTTCACCTACAAGTATGGTCAGACCAAAAACATACCTAAATCATAGATAAAAATATGAAATATTAATTGAATTAATTAATTTAGATTTTATATATTTGGGCAAGTTAGAAACACTTTACTTTTTCATCAGAAATTGTTGTTTAATAGAAGCTGAAATTAGCTTGAAAATGTAACTGGAAAATATTCTAACATTACCCAAAAAATATATGCCAGGCCTAAACGAACTGGGTTACTCAACTGTTTACTGTATAAAGTGGGGTGATATCTTTCAGATGCAGGCTAAAAAAGAGTGATCATTTCTATTATGTGTGCTTCACTCTAAGTGGGTCCCTGTGGAGGACAATTTTGGAGAGATCTTTCCTGATAAGAAACAAGCCCTGCATGCATTAATATTACATTAGAACCAGCATCACAGAGCCATCTGCTCAGTCAGGTAGAGAGCTTTTCATTGACATCTCCTTATCATGTTAATATTACACTCATCAAAGAAGAGTACATCGTGGAGAGGGAGGGGGGAGATGCAACAAAACGTGCAAAATTATGGATTATTCTTATGAGAAGTCTAAAAGGAGGAACAGACAAGAAAATGGTTATTTAGGTCAGATATTCACTGTAATGCACAAGAAAGAGACAAATGCCGCAGGAAAGGCGTCGTTTGCGTGTGAGTGTGTATGTCTCCGTCGGAAATATGACATGCATGGCCAGTCACACACACACACACACACACACACACACAAACAGACAGAGAGAGAGAGAGAGAGAGAGAGAGAGTGACTCCTCAGGAGGGGTGCAAATCTCCAGCGAGAGGGAGACAGGTGCAAGGCTCTGCTCTCTATACTGTTACCTAAATGCATTTAAAGTCCATTCTTAACACCCCATCTCACCCCCCCCCACCACCACCTTTATTTCAGTGAGATTGTTCTTTTGCTGTGCTTTTGTAGGCACGTGTGCGCGCTTTGGCTGATGTGTGCCTGCGCGTTTGTGGGCGTTACGCTATATTTTAATGTCAGAGACGAGACAAAAAGGCACACACACAAAAAAAAACACCAACATCATATGATATCATTTTAATTATAGCCTCTCTTTTTTCCGTGGTTGGGGTTGGGTTTCTTCTCCAAGCTGTCGGGCACGGTGCCATCCTCCCACAGAATTAACCAAATAACGCTCCTCTAAACACGTGTCAGCTTAACAAAAGGCGGAGCGCTTTTTTTTGAAGGCGGACTGGGAGGCCGGGAGGCGGACGTGTGCTTGTTTCTGTGCCAAAGTTTGTCACTCTCATTTGAATGTGAATGGTATTTACCACTGAGAGCTGCTTATAAAGGCACCGTGTCTACAATACTGAAGGATTTTTCAATTAGCGCCGTCCCCACCCCTCCCTCCCCTTTTGAACTAATCGGGGCTAATTAGGCTTTATCGCGGGGTAATAGCTTGTATTAATTGCCTCGTGGGCCAACTGTTGAGGAATTTGGCGAGTGATCCAATTGAAACTGACAAGTTTATTCCAGCTATTTAATATTCATTATATTCTAATAGGACACTTGTTAGCATGAATACAACAATTAGGCCCAACCTTGGGAGCAACACGGTAGGCCTACATTTTATTTTGTAAACCTACTCCTGGAGCTCAACTCTATAAAAAAAAATTGTAACACTATTTTTATGAAAAGATTTATCTTAATTAATTACACTAATATAAATGACTACATAAACAAAAGGAAACACAGCATTTTACTTTACGTTAAAGTCATGATTTTTTTTTCCCACAGGGAAATTTTCAAAGACAGCATCGAGCCAGTTCCGATAAGGTATAGGCCTAGTTCATGCTCTGCAGGGCTTTGTCAAACCATCCTGTCACCCTCAAAATAAAAAAATACAAAATGTCTATGAAGTCTAAACGGCATTAGCAAATCTTTATAATAAAGCCAAAGCAAACTGGCCCAATTTGTATACTGCGCAGGATGTTTTTTTTCTATTTCCGCTCAATTGGCAAACAAATCATATTGAACCTGCCACTATCAGACGTTTAATCTACCTGAGTTTGTTTTCAAGTTTCAACTATAAACATAACTTATTTACCCCTCACCTTAGTCTCAACTCAGTCTATTTCCTCAGAAGAAAGAAATAATAATATTTATTTAGTCCTCATTATTAAGAGTTACCTTCAGTCACTCAAAGACCAAAGGGATTTCAAACATGACATCATAGTTACTGCAAGAACTGACATATCGTGCAGAGGATAGGGCCTGTAGTCTTTCATAGCCAAAATTGATGTGCAACAAAAATAGCAACCTGAAACATCAATGCAGGATGTAAATGTATCTACTTGCGAGAATGTTTGATCATTAATCAATTAGAATTTGCGAAACAAAATAGTCGGTGTTGGGGGGGGGGTCGGACGATGAAAGCAGCTGAGGCACCACCACGACATTTAGAAAAGAGCAAAAGAAATCATTAATTGCCTGCATGTTTCTATTTATATTGGTTACAGTAAGCTATTAGCCCCCCCCTCTCTGTGCCATCCTATCCATGAAGGGCAAAGATGGGCCTAAATGTGAAGCAGGTCTGGACACCAGGAAGAGTCTGGATGAGGGTAAGGCTGGAGGTATTCATACACTACACATCGCGTATACCTTATTCTGGGCTGAATATTTTACAGGCCTCAACGGCTGAAACCATGACTCACTATGGTATTTAAATGTAAGGCCTTTTAAGCGAAAATTAAAGATGTAAATGCCTTCCTGGAGATATTTGTAATCGATTTCAGTTTTGATTTCTTAATGAATCTCACTACCTGGATGTTTCCTTTTACCTTTACGTTGCGCTCTGTAAGTCCGCATCCAATGACACGCAGGCCACTAAATGAATGGATCAGAGGAATCCAGAACATTCATAATCGCAACAGATTTAGGGGAAAAAAAAGAAAGAAAAGAAAGAAAAAGAAAAAGAAGAAGAAGGAGAAAAAAAGAAAAAGGAAACGGAATCAATGTTTACAAATACAAATGAATAATTCTTAGAAAACTATTCAGGCGCCAGAGAACCAGTGGGTGTTTGTCCTCGCCATATGAGCCGGTGAGCATCACTCACCGCGATGGATGTCACAGCAGTCACATGGAGGCATATGGCTCTCAGCTGCCCCCCGCATTTGAAACCCCAACGAGCTCCGGTGAAGTTCAAGGTCCCTGCAGCCAGTGACCATTAACAGATCCGGGAGGACACAGCGCCTGCTGTCTGGATGCCTCTCTGTCCCTCCCAAATAATCCCTTTAAAAGTAATAACTAAAATGTCTTTTTTATTATTATTATTACGAGCTTATT
>CM022485.1:17196565-17256549 GCA_011952105.1 Coreoperca whiteheadi
GACATCTGATGATTTCTAGTTGAAAGTGATCTGCCAATATTTACCATTTAGGCAAAAGTAAACACGTGTCAGAAATAAAATTACAAAAAATGAATGCGTCATTACGAATTTTAAGAATTTAGCGTAGAAACATAGAATTTCATTTGCGTTTCAATCTCACGTTGTTTACAAGAGGTACAGGCTTGTCGCGTTTTTCAAGAATATATGTATAAGAATGGCTCATCTGTGCATCAGTTGAAATTTGCCTTTTTTTTTAAGCTTGCTTTTAAATTGTTAAGGCACTGACTAAACATGAGAATCAGTGAACTTTAATTTTCAAAGTTGAAAAGTTACACTGTTACATCGGCGGCTGAGTGCGGAGGGCCCTCATTAGACATGTGTTTTCGTCACTTCGCCACATTTATTATTCATTCTTTCAAATTAAAAGTGTTCAAGCTATAACATTACAGTGGTGATAAACACTGGTTGCTATTTCGAAGTAGCTCCTCTTAATTAACAGCCTATAAGCTCTAGAAAATGTTACCTTGCCATGTTTAGTGGCAGGATCAGTAGCAGTTATCAGCACTTTAGTGATTATTTGAGAACCATTCAGTAAAAGTTACAGTAGGCTATATGTTTATTTAATGGCTTGTCCAAATTCATGTGATTTCAGAGAAGAAACAAACATGCAGTTTCTCTGACTTTCACCACTGAAGTAATTTATTAAAGGTATGTATATATTATGAACAAACATAACTGAAATATTTCTTTTTTCAGATTAAATCGTGATACAAACTACAATTGAAAGAAATCAACAATTATATCTGAGGTTATAAAAATTTGATTTCAACTAATTAATGTGTTTCAGGTATTTTGAGGGATGAAACAATGGCATCTGTTCATACAATAGATAGAGTCATAGATAGATTGTCAAATAATGTGGAAATATATTCTATACTGAAGGGACACCCACACTTTTTGTCAACTTGTTTTACTTCAAATTAAAAGACACTTAAGACTTAAAAAAGGAGACAGAGAGAAACAGAAAAACAAGAACACAAAAAAAGAAGAAAATGAGGTTGAAGGTGTAAACGATAAAAGGATGACGAAGACGAGAAAGGATAAGAAAAAGAGTAGAAGGTTATGAAGCAACACAATTGGATGAAAAGATGCAGTCAGTGGATGATAGGTGGTCCCAGGTGTCTGTAATGACCTGCATCTGCATAGTGGAAGAGATCCTGTTTCCTGAGAAAGTCTCTTCATGAGAGACAGGTCACGGCCAATAGCCTCTGTCTGACACATAATTGGTGATATTGATTATAGGTTATCATATGCTGCAGGCCATTTGTAAGATAACACTGCAGGGGTTAATTTGTCAGCCATTAACCTTTTGGACTGTTGGATATGTACGTGTAAATTAAGTTTAAAACAACTTCTAAATGGGTCACCTAGCCTCATCTAATAAATGGAATGCTAACGTGTTTAAGTTATGTTACAGTACAACACCATGCATGACAGTTTAAACACATTTGACAGGTGGTTACTTGAGCAGAAAAAGGTTAAGATTTCTGAAAGACCATCATGTGCTCTCCAAATTAACCCCCCCTCAAAACTTCCAGAGCAGCCCCTACCATGAATTCTTGTGCTGACCCATCATCTAAAAATGAAAGTGACACTTACAGGAAACACCTTTACCTCTTCCCTCAAATCTGTAAAGTAGCTGCTGGCCTCTATGCCTACGGGACTCCAGTCTCTCAATCCAAACTAACAGGCAAGGGAAAACTTAAGAAAAAAGTCACTTTGTAGTGAGGCAGTAACTAAAACTAAAGCTTCCATGTGATATAAATGTTATATTCCTTCACTAAGTTACATGATGAATGCCTGTTAAATCAGTAGTAAAGATCATTATATAAACAGAATAAACCAGCAGCCATACAGAAAACATTCATGTCTGTCCCTATATTAACAAATGCACTATGATGATAATAATCATTAATGTACCATTAACAATAAGAAATACATTGAAATGTAGGCAAGTGTTTTTTGGTAAATGTGAGTTTCTGAACCATTGCGGCTTTTAAGAAAATATAAATTAATATCTCCCTATTTCCATCTTATTTTTATAAATTTGTTATTTTTTTTAAAAACTACAACATTTCAGTAACCACTTCAGGGTAAAAAGCAACAATGTTGCAAAGCAGTCAAACAGATTTAACTGCTTCAGAATCATCACAGTTTGCCTCATATTTTTTTTTTTTTTTTCTCAGCAAGGAATAACACATCAAATACACAAAATCACAGAAAAGAGAAAAGCTGTAACCTTTGAGAAAGTCGATCAGAGGCGATCAGAGGTTTAGAAGCACCTAGTACAGCCCAGAGCAGTAAAGACAACCCACTTCAACTTGAAAAACATGACATTTGCCACCTAAGAGCATAAAACATGTCTCTCTAACTCTACACCTATAAACCTGTAAACCCACACAATGTAGATCAAGAGGGAAACCAAGCTATTCTCACTCTAGCAAACACTATTAAAAGTTACTCAGTAATGGACGAGTACTGCCTTGGGTACAGTGTGTGTGTGTGCGCGCGTGTGTGTGTGCACGCGTGTGTGTGTGTGTGTGTGTGTGTGTGTGTGTGTGTGTGTGTGTGTGTGAGGGGCGTGAGTGAGAGAGAGAGAGAGAGAGAGAGCGAGAGAGAGAGAGAGAGAGAGAGAGAGAGAGAGAGGAGGGGAGGGAGAGAGACAGTGTGAAAAAGTGAAAGCATGAGTGAGTGCTGGTCAGCAAATCAGTCAGTCAGCAAAGCTCAGTTGACAAAGTGACACAGAGCAGAGAAGCTCCACAGAAAAGGAAGGCACAGGTACCTGTTTGGAGCGGTCCGGTGGCGGGATCAGCCCTCCAGCTTGGCATGCATTAATTATCCTCCAGAAAGATGGGCACTCTATATTTTTGCTCCTAACCCGGCACTCCTACTGTCCCACAGTCAAAGAAAAGGATGGATGGAGACGAGCAAGAGAGAAAGAGGAAGAGAAATGGGAGACGAAGAGAGAAGAGAGGGGGAGAGAGAGAGAGAGAGAGAGAGAGAGAGAGAGCGAGAGAGAGAGTCAGATCCACTGCTGCCCTGACACCATGACTGGTCCACGTGAGATTGATCACACACTCGCGCTCACACACTGAGGCCTCTGCAGTGACAGGGGGGAACTGCCAAGGAGTAGCATGCTTTGTCTAGCCTGAGGGACACGCAAACACAGACGCACGAATGGCCACAGCGCACATGCACGCACTTGCATGTTAGAGACGCGCACAGACATGTGGACGCGCTGACACAGACAGACGCACGCAAACACACACACACACACACACACGGCCTACGACTCACACAGTGACTTATAGTTTTATCTATAATTAAAGCTTCTTCTTTTTTTTAATAAATCCTTCATTTCACTAAAACTGGATTCAACATGCCTTATACTACTTTTTCTCATTCTGTCATCCAGACTATGAAAAGGATTTGGTGTTTCAGAAGCCCTCATTAGCATTCACAGGCTGACCCCTGCACATCTGTTCAGTAGTCTAATGCCTGTTAGGTTGCGGGGCAGCTGAAAATGGACAGCAAAATAAAAAGGGTCAAAAGTCTGGCATTGAGAAGCAAGAGGACTGTGATTACACACAATAGACAATAATAGAGATGCATATGAGCGGCGGCAGTGTGCCTGGCCTCTGCACCTTCAGGGAGGACAAGGTTCACACTAATCTCATGAATGCCTTATACACACACACACACAAACGCATGACATCTACTTGCAAACAAAACAATTGTCAATCTCCACCCTCAGAATAAAAAATGTAAAATTGACAATTCCCTTCAAATGTGCTTTTTTTTAAAATGCTTTTAAGTTGTATTGTATTTTTTAAGTGTGGATTTAAGTTGCCATGTTACAGGTTTACTGTCACTTTATTTTAGTGTCATATTTTTTTTAATAAAGTAATTACTGACCGCAACCTCCCATTACATACATACCGTTAAGTCAAATAAACATGAACCAGTGAGATATAAGCAGTGATGGTGATATTGAAAATCAATTTGCATTGCATTAACCAAATATAAAGGCCAGCAGTTCAGTTCTCTACTGCTTAGAAAAATCACATTTCCCAAATCAACCATCCCCTTCAGCCATCTTCTCCCGTCACTAACCAGGAGGGGCCATCTCAGTCGACTGGCCTCTGTATGCAGATTGATCCAGATGGACATGGCGTCCAGACCTCTAGTCCCCCATAGACCCTCTGGCTGAACTTGACTCCCAGGACTACAGATGGGAAGGAGGGCCCCTCACCTTTGGTGAACCCTGGACCTCAACACCCTCATCCTCACTATGGCAGACAGCACGCTGAGCCACCTATCTAGTATCCAGCATTAACAATCATTCCAGATTGAATTCAGGTCGCTTTCCCAACAGGTATCATCACAGATAGCTGATCAATACTGGTACATTATCACAGAACGCTTCCTCAAACACAGTGTCAACATGCGAGTCCTGGTCGGGGAGTGTGTGTGTGTGATCACTGAGGTGGAAAGGAGCCGTGGCCTGGCGGTTACGCAGAGGAGCCTCAGAGAGGAGAAGCCTTTGAGCTGTGCTTGAACCCTGGGGGGCTGCAGGTTTGACTGGCTATGTTGCTGAGCATGCTGGGCCACAACTTAAAAGGAGATCAGAGGGCTGTACCTCTGAGCAGCAAAAGCCTTCTTCCTTCCTCCTCATCTCTCTCACTCAACACTCTCAGGCTGACCATTTTCTCCATTCTTTTACAAACCACTGTACACTTCACTTTGAATTCTGGACAAAAAGTATACCGTTTGTGCACAAAATACATTAAATATACGAAATCTTATTTCCGAAGTAAAAGGCAGTTGAAAGAGATACCTGAGAGAGATAGCTCCACAATGGGATACTAAAGATCGCCAAATAAATAAAATTAACATAACGCATCATGTTAGTGAAATGCAAAGCTAGTGGAATTCTGGTTTCCAATCGGTTTCTATATAAGCAAAAATGTTCTCAGAGACGTGTTCTCAGGGCTCTAAGAATCCATGTCCCGCTGTTTCACTGACCCTGTGACCCTAGGTGCTACAATCAGTGTGCAGTCTGAGTTGTTGTCTTGCCTGGCTTCCCTCAGGGCCTTTCCTGCCTAACCTTGTTTCTGATCTGGTCCTGCTCTGTTCTCCTCCCCTATGTTGTGCCTGGGTAAGGCTGTTTTCCCACTCCGCCTGGTAAGTGTCTCATATATTGGCCTTATCGGAAGCCTATCTGCACCACACAACATTTACCTTGCTGGAGCCCAGCAGAGAGAAAACCTGTATCTTCATCAAACACCAGTCAGCAGAGAGAAAAAGGGGATTGAAGGACTGCTTTATGAATTATTAAGATTAAAATCTTTCTCTTATTACCTTTCCTTCTTCCATTCCATTTTCTTCCCTTTCTTTTTTTTTTTTTGGTTTAATTTTAAAACATTTATATCCCTCTGTTCCTGAGTAAACGAGCTTGGGGCTGATTTTCCATTAAAAATAAAAGTTGAAGAGAGTAGGAAAGAGAAAAGGTACGCAGCTTGGTCGGTTTTAGTTTTTAGTCATCTTTAATCAGCCCGGTGTTTCTGTGCTAGGGAAGAAAAGAGTCAGATGAAACAACTGCGTAATGATTTTTTTTCTCACTAGTTTTCTTCAGTCTTGGATGTTGGAAACTTAAAAGAAATGCAAAAGAAAGACTTTCTTACCTTTTATTATTACTGTCAGTGAGTCCTTGCTCATTCTGACTTTGTTCAGTCGTCTAAGTAATTTTCCAACTTATTAAAATAATGATGCATTAACAATGTACTTGCCATTATCCTAGGTCAGGTATTTTTGAATGGTGGATTCATGGCTGAGAGCCTGAGGATTTCTTTAATGATAGTCTGCCTGTATCAAAGTGACTGGCCTTAACCTGTGACATGATCTCTTTCTATTTCTAATTTTACCTCCAAATGTCTTACCTACTGGTTTAAAATTGCATTAATTCATTAGATAAAATACATGAGCAGACGCACATGGAGTTTTTTTTAAAGGTATAGTGGCTTCCCACACAATACAAGCTACAATTTTGCCGATCACAAAAGTGTTTGATTTGACAAAGCTGTCATAAAGATAAAGATTGCTAAGTGATCAAAACAAACTCTTTCTCTTGTACAACTCTACAAGCTATTTAGGCTTGTGGTTCATTTCAATCAAACAGTACAGCATCTGACTTAATCAATTAATTCAACCTGAGATATAGAGAATAGGGAGCTATTTGATCAGCATAATATTTAGTTCAAAAGAATAAGGAAATCAGTGGGCTCAGTGTTTCATTTAAAGGAAAGGGATTCATACAAAGTCCTCAATTGTGTCTTGCTCAAGGTTTGCATCTAAGAGGCATGCAGATTTTCACAATTCTGCCTATTTCGATTTCACACATAAAGCACACCATGGACATAAAGAATCTGAAGACCACTATTCAGGGAGACAACCTGAATCTGACTTGCGAATATGTTCTCTTCTCTGAAGGGCCATCATAACTTGAGCATAAGAGCAAAGGTCACAAGGCCCCAAAGGAGCCATTGGCATACAGAAAATAATCCAAGCGCTCCATAGAGGGCACTCAGCGTTGGCCAGTGGACAAGTCAGACTAGAAGACAGAGTTAGCTGCATCGCAGTGGGCAACTTAAACAATGTTTGGATTTCAAATACAATCTGTGGTCTCGGATCTGCTATTTATGATGCAGATGTGATACAGGGGGCTCACCAATGTGGTCATACATCCTGAGTAGTGTGTGTTTAAATGTGTTCTTAATAAAATATTTCTGGGGCTGTGCGGAGTGGTGGTCCCTGTGCTCATTAGAGGTCTCTGACCAGCTTGATAAGTGCGGTTCTGCTCCATAATGATTTATTAAGGCTGGGGGTGGGGAAGGCTGGTGGGTCCAAACTGCCTCAGGACACTCCAACCACAGAGACATTTAAGGGTAAAGGCTTTGAATAGAGGGTGCCTCTGAACAGATTTACATCATCCAAGATGCATTTCAAAATGAATTATGTAATACAAAATGAAACACATAGGAGTTTCACAATTTTTGCCGCCCTTTCTCCCCAGTTCTTTTTTCTTCTCTTGCTTCCTTCCAATATTCTCGTCTGCTACGCCGTGAAATAAATTCATGGCCATTTGCTTTGTACAGCAGAGCACTAATGGACAGACAAGGGGACATAAGAGATAGAAGAGAGATGGTCAGACGTGCACAAACAAACAAGTCTGACTAATTCACAGGTTTAGACTGAGCCATGTTGGTCAGGGCTAGGATGGACTAGAGATGCAGGCCTGATGTCCGAGTTCTGGGAGGGTTAGAAAGGAGGAAAAAGCAACTACATCTATAGAGCAGGGTGTGAACAGGTGTGGGCTATAGCTGGTCAGCAGACATTATGAGAACATAGAGTCAGGAGAGCTTGAGAGACTAGTGAGTCATGGAGGCATCTCTACAGTGAAAAGCTTGGTATCCTCCAACAGAGGAAACAGGCTTAGTGGTTTGAGGATAGATCTTTTTTTCCTTGCCACAGTTAATTTTCAAATCTCCAACATCCTATGGCTGTCTGTTTTTCTTCTTCTTCTTTTCTGTTTTTTCTGCTTTTATTCTTTTCTTTTAAAATGAAACTGGAGCTGGGGCGGTGATAGTGATAGATGGCTCAGCGCTCTAACACTTTATCCAATCCGGCGCAGATTTCATCCAATAAAGAATCACTTGTACACTCTCAAACTAAATGGAAGTCAGGCAGCGGAGAGAAAGGGGCTGCCGTGTGTTTCTGAGCTGCGAAAATCAAATTTTCTTAAAGCCGCCGCAGCAGTGGCTGGTGGAAAAGGCAGCAACAGCCATGACTGGCCAGGGCCACGTCTGCACACACAATTTAATCCATCACAGAGCTCCTGACACCATATCAATCAACCTTTCATCAGCATGCCCCCCACCCCCGACCCCCAAAAAAGAAAAAAAAACAATATTTCTATTCAATCACCTCTGACTGAACCAGGCCTACAACCCACTGACCAATGGGGAGGACCAGAAAATTCCAGCTGGTTCAGAAGACTTTTTACATGAACACAAGCATAAAGTACAACACATGCACAACAAAAACACACCTAATGGTAGAGAAAATATTCAGGAATCTAAGCTCATCCTATTGCTTCCCCGTGAGGTGCAATACACATGTGGAAAAGAGATCTACAATTAGAAATTAATAGGTGTAAATAAAGAAAGTATAAATACTAGGGCTGCAAAATTAATCAAAATATTATCGCAATCGCTATTTGGCCAAGGGCAGCATCCAAATCGCAGAAGTTGCAATTTTTTGATGAAGGTAAAACGTGAGACAAAACAGCATTATGATGAAGTGCTGTAGTGCTGCTTGTTTTGTACAGAGCCCAGCAAATTGTCATGTCATCATGATTTTAAGAGTTTTTTCGGTGAAAATAAAAATTGTGATAATCGCAATATGATTTATTTTTTTACCATATTGTGCAGCCCTAATAAATACACTGTATGGACTCCTTAAAGTGCTGATTGTTTAAAATTTGAATATCATTTCTGCAGAGATATTACTTATGATGACAGCAATGACACACCATCAAATTCTCTGTCCTTTTACTGTATGACACTATCCCACCACCTCCCTACCTTACCCCCTCCCACTGCAGTCCTTTGTTCCGGGAATATAGTCCCTCTTACCCCCTCTGTATCCCACAGGCTGTGGCTCCAGTGGCCTATGATTTATAATTCATAGGGGGCGCTTTTATATGGGACCTTAGTCTACCTGATACTCTGCCACTGGGCCTGTCCTGGGACAGTGGGAGGGGGGCTCTTCATTACGCCTGGCACCGGAGTTCTAACATGACACCCGCCTCTTTGAAGCACTGGCGCTGTATGTAAATTGGACATAATAATCGATTTTTCCCAGTCAAGGTACTGAGTCATATTCCCGAAATGGATGCTGTTTATTTGTTTCTCCAGTCAGCCATTTTGTTTTGATCAACTTTCTCATTCATGTTCTCTTTTGCTCTTATTTTTCCCGACAAACAAACACACACATTAACGCGGTACTTTCCTCACTGAAAACTGAACTCAACTTTCATTTTTCCACTTAAGCCTTGCCTTTTTCATGGACATGTGTGTGACGGGGCTCTTTCTTCCTCCAGGACCTGTAAAGCTCAGGTCTCAGGGTATCCACATTACTTCCTCTCTGGTTCGTTCTCTGCTCTGACCTCCCTGCATACCAGAGAGATCTCCAACCCAGGCTGTGCTCTGTACTCGTTGCTCTTGGCCTAGGGCTCGGCTTGGCCTCCACGCTCCACTGGCTCCTTAAACCCTGGTGAGGCTCCAAAAGGCCAAACACTGTACTTGTTGTGGATGCCCCACCACCCACCAGTGTCTCTGGTGCTGCAATTTGGGGTGGGGGGTGGGGGGGAGTCTTGTCTGATTGCCAGCAGCAACTCAAATGACAAGAGAGAGCAGCTCAGCTTGGATCAGACGCGTGTATTATTGTTGTTGTTGCTAAGTGCTCCTGACTAATTATTCCTCCCTCATTTGCAAACGGGGCTGCTGCTCATTTACATATCAATCGGGGTTAGCGGAGGGTATGATGTCAAGGAGTGCGGGTTAAGCGTGTGGCTAAGCTTGGGGAGCACAGGGGCCATCATCCTTACAACAAACAGACCACCCCACCCCCCCACCCCCCGTGCCTCCAGAACCCACATCACTACCATGACACCCCCTGCTGTGTTTGTATAATAAACGGACCAAACAGAATGGAAGATAGGCTGTTGTTTGGGCGAGGGGGGGAGACTGACATAGCGAAGAGCTCAAATCTGTCAAATCAGCGGGTTGCCCCTGGATTAGTTCAGTTGTAACATAACCCCGCGCTCCATGGAGATCATTTAGGCAATTATCAAGAACAAGGCCGACTGCAGTGTTGAACAGCTCACTTCAAAGGCCTACACCAGATGAACAGTTTCAGCACACTGGTCAATTTCCATACAAGCCACCCCCCTGCTCTCCTTCACTCACTCCTCCTCTGCTTATGCCTCCAGGCGTTTTGACTGTGCTAATGAACATAACACCCCCTCCCCACCCCAAACACACAATCTTAGCTACTGTATGATGAGAAGTTCATGATGTGCTCTCTCTACTGTCCCTCTGAAACACAAAGAGAAGCAGGCCCCAGTGAAGGACAACAGTGCCTGCCAGACGCTCGCCTTGTATCTGGCTCTAACCACTGTAGGAAAGTGAGAGGTTTTAGATTTTGAACATGCAGAATATTCCTCTGCCATTTGTAAAACTGATGGGGTGCTGGGATAAAGTTTCTTTTCAGATCTTGATGGTAAAGATTGAGACTCCAGAATGTGTCTGCAACATAAGAAATAACCACAACTTGTTGGTACTGACTCACATGTTAAGATAATGGCTTAAAATTTATATTTTTTCCCCGTCAGTGCTTGTTTTTGTTTTTCACTGGTGGCACCCTGGTGAGTAAGTGTGCTGCTGCAAGATCAACTTTAGTAAGTTGTTGAAATAAACTGCTTGACATAAAATAAACTAAAACACTATTGAACTATAAAAGACTCAAGTACATAATCAGCAGTAACCAGCACCCATTTACTAACTGTGGATATGATGTTCACATATCAATTAAATGTAATAGACTTGTACTTATTTGAATTTTTGGGATCACTGTCACAATCTTACAAGCACTTCTTCTTTGTCATGAAATGATCAATTGTTTTATGAGGTTATAATATTTCTATTTTTGAAGAAATAATATTCAGTATGACTGTCTATGATTCATTAAATCATACAGAACTGCTCCTCTACAGTCTGACAATTTCCAGTAACTATAATTAAGGCTAAGATGTCTCAGTGAGCAGTGTGACAACAAAAATGTTGTACACATCAGCATTGCCAGTTTTCTGTCTGTGTGTGTCTCTTTGTGTTAGGAACACAGAAGGAAATTTCCAATAAAAATCTTTTAATAGAAGTTTGTCTTTACTATGTCTGCTCACCCATAACCACATCAGAACAAAACGGAACCTTATATCCACTTGTCTTTTCACACACACACACACACGCTGCTTCTCAAACACACACACCCACATACTTCCAACAAGCTCAGTGGCACCGGACTTTCTAATCAGACTAGGTCAGGTTTTATTGTAAACATACAAGCAACCAGATCCTCCACTCAGGATAGAGTTTCTAATCATGCACTATAAATTATTCAGCCTAGAAAAATCTGCCCTCCCCAAATGTTTATTGATGCAGGACAGACAGTGTCAGACTGGTGACATGGATATGGATGCTGCCATCAAAGTTCGGAAGGAGCCGAAGGGTGAGGCGGGGGTTGGCCCAGGTCAGAAAGCCAAGGATAGATACCCACCGCGTCAGATGAGAGCAAGAACCTCAGCCAGGGAAATAATCGATTGACTTTGAGGATGCAGAGGAGCAGAGACATAAGAGCTGACGAGAGAATGAGACCGAGAAATTAAATGTAGTAAATGAGGAGGATAAAACAATGCCTCAAGAAGTCTATCGACAAAGATACAGGAAAAGAATAAGATGACAGTAGATGTTGTGCTACTAGAGGTCTCCTTATTATTCAGTGCAGTTAACATTAAGTTAGACCTCTATTAACATGGATACATTGTATTGAGACAAATAATGCTTAAGGAGATGTTTATATTTAGCTGCTCAACACTAATGAGAGAGAGAGATTTTGTGATTTTTAAGAGCATACTGAATTCCCATATCCTTTAATTCTGACAAGTCACATCGAACAGAATGTAACACTGCCCCCCTCAGAACTGATAACTTAAAATTATGTTTTCTTTAAGTGTATTAAACTCACATACGGAAATATAATATACCATCACAATCTCAGTTTATCCTTCCATCCCTTTCTCCTCTCCTCTTCATATCTTCCCTATTAGATCAGAGTGGGTGTCAGAGAAATTGGCTAATTTGTATTTGTTGGAGATGTAAACTTGTTTAAGTCTGTAATAAAACAACAAGGATGAAATATCAGGCATCAGCTGCAGAGCTTGAAGGACAGCATTTTTATATCATGTCATTTCAAAGCCTGGGAGATAGTGCGTTTCTGTGTGTGTGTGTGTGTGTGTGTGTGTGTGTGTGTGTGTGCGTGTGTGTGTGTGTGTGTGTGTGTGTGCCCCCTTTAAGTTTGCAAATGGTTTCATGGTGATATTATTCTTATTTGAAATATTTACCTCCCCTTTCTGAATCTTCAGCGCTGGCACCACAGACCGCATTCATCCACAACCCCCTGGCAGTAATTTCTCAAACATTTCACAAATGAGTTTCATATATTTTAACGGGTTATTGGCTTCATTTCTAAATAATGTTATATTTTGAATGGAGCTGTTGTTGCACAATGGCAGATCACTTAGCAGGAGAGGAAAAAATGGTCAGCAGCTCCTGAATGAGATTGTTCTTTTTTTTTTTATTTTGCCAGTATCATCACTGTGTATCTGTGAGTGGATGACTGGTTTAATAAGATGGAGATTCTCTACCCAGTAGGAGCTTATTGCAATAGTTAAAAAAAATGACTGCAGCCATTTTGTCTGCTTATCAGCTTGCTAGAATATAGGTTACATCCCTCCAAAGTTATGTTAATAGTGTCTATGCGCTAAAAGGTAAGTGTCAGGACAGAGGTCTGCTTCTTTTTCATGTACCTAGTAGCATGTAGTTCAGATGATGGGACTCTTCTCAGTTGATAAAACACCTAGTATCCAATGATTTCTTACATGTAGCAATCACAAGACTTTCTATTAAGCAATACCAGTGTGTATCCGCAGTCAAACTAAAGAAGCACTTATTAGTGTGTATGTACTATCTCTTCTAAGTGTGACAGAGACATGGATAGACCGCTAGACAGGCAGGTGACCCTCATGTTGCAGCTTTATGATGTGTGTCTCAGCTGAATCCATGTCAGCACTTGACTGTGTTTTTGGGCATGTTTGCGTCTGTGTATTTGTGCACGTGCATGTGCGTGGGTGGGGGACTGGGAGGACTTCAGGTCTGTGCAGCCTTCCACTCTCTCTCTCTCTCTCTCTCTCTCTCTCTCTGCTTCTGTTGGGCTTTGATTTGAGCAATGTAGCAGCAACGCTACAGCATGACACCCCTAAGAAAAGACGGGTCCGTTGCCAAGAAATACTGACTGAACACTGACTGAGTGTTTAATATGGCAGAGGAGGTGGCGGTTGAGCAAACATAGGAAGAAAGAAATAAGAGCTGCATTGTACTCCCCAACAACAGCTGCACATGCTACTGGAAACTTGGAAAAGCAAAGCAACACCAAATCTCTGGGAAAAAATTTAAAATGTGCTAGTTATTTATTTATTTTTTTACATGTTGTACACATTTCTGCAATGTTTTAGTCATTGTTATATTATTCATTCAGTCCTCACGATATAAGACAATCAGGGAGAAATCTGTTCCAACAAAACCCAAAATTGTAAATCAAACACATCCAATTCCCCCAGACTTCTATAGCACAGAAATGATGATCACCTATCAGACCCACATTGTAGAATACCACTCACAATTTTAAATATTTTTAAAGCTATAGAAATCAAGGTTCCACCAATACAATATAAAGGATATTTGTTAAATTCAGGAGAACTCAATCGACCCGTCTTTTTGTCAATTTATATTATTCATTTGTGTTTTAACATTTACACGGTGCTTTCCTCTTCTCCAAGGCCCTCACCGGGTTTTGGCAGACTTCGACAGTGGAGGAAAAAGTATTCATACCTTCTCCTTATGTAAAGGTACCAAAATATATAAATGCTCTGTTTCAAGTAAAAGTTCTGCATTCAAAATCTTACTTAAGCACAGAAGGGTTAAAAGAAAAATACACGAAAAGGATCAAAAGTCAAAGTACTCTTGCAGAGTATACAGAATGGCCCTGGTATGTTACATCATTATTCCTGAAGCATTAACATGTACGCAACATTTTATTGTTGTTGCTGGTTGATGTGGAGCTAATTTGAACAGCTTAATATACTGTTGGGTAGACTACTCTACAAAACATATCATGGTCATATGTTTTCATGTAAAACCTGAATCGGCAAAATAGTCAAGCTGTCAGACAAATGTAGTGGAGTTAAAAGTACAATATTTCCCACTGAAATGCAGAGAAGCAGAAGTATAAGATAGAATAAAATTTAAGCACTGAAGTAATGCACAAGTGCCTAAAATTTCTACTTAACTACAGAACTGTACTTAGTTACTTTCTACTTTTGGACCATGATGCCACCAAATGCATGTCAGTATCTAAATTACAGTTGATCCTTATCTCAACATCGCTAACTGCATTGAGCCACTAAACTGTAATATGCTGTCTTGCTGTGTTATTGCTTTATCAGTCAGAGGTACAACATCAGCAGATGGGGGAGTTAAAGCATGTTTGTGTGCTGCCTCGTCCTTTAAAGAGATCAGAGCTGGCACCTCTCTCCACAGGCCCAGGTCAATCATGCAGTCTGTGCAACAGAGACTGCCTCCATCCCCACAGGAGCACTCTGACCCTCTCATCTAAATATTGCATGAATTACATGTGCTGGGTTTCCTGTACCGAGTTAACTACCGCTGATAAAGACAGATGTTCCTCTTCTGCACAGGGACCTGCTAAATTTAGCTCCTCCAGATGGCCATACTCTTCACTCGCTGTATATGTCAGTGATACAGAGTCCACAGATGGGAAGCTCCCTCAACAGCAGGCCTCACGGTGATTCAGGTTAATACAGTCTGGAGACTAATGTAACACAGGCTAGTATGTTAACACATATAAAATTATGTTTTTGACTGTTGGAGAATTCTAAAGCTCAGGGGACTTCGGTCCATATGATGTGACGTGACATTGGAAGATGATGCCAAACAATAACCCCACTTTCTCCCATCTCTCTTCCATCACTCCCCTCTAAATATATGACTCAATAAAGAGTATAAAACACCCGAAATATTGTACTGGAATAAAGAGGCAACTTGGAGTGAGCTTGCAGGCCATGATATGGGACTCATTCACTCACTTGTACAGTATCTGCCAGGCTTAAGGCAGGTTGAGAGCCAACAATTATCAACTACTATAGGTCTTGTGGAAAGAGCAGCAGAGTGTTAATGAGTATAAATACTGACATGTAGATATCAACAAAGTCCATATGATCAAAACGCATTAGATTTATTGCCTGGAAGCAAGCTCCACATAATGAAGTTTAATCCCCCTGATCTATATCAGTAATTGTGGTGCGTAGCTTCTAATTATGGCAGCAGCATTGATAATCCTGTTAATACCAATCAGATAGTCAGTGGAAGCAGAGTTAGGGAGGGCAAGCAAGAGGAGGAGGAAAGGAGGGAGAACACAAGCATGTTAAACAGCAATGGGGTTTTGATCAGAGAAAGAATAGACTTGGAGGGAAAATAACACATACAGTAAAGTACCAAATCATTCAACTGTTGGTAATTGAAATTACCATAATTACTACATTATAGGCTTTTTTTTAAGCAAGTTTAACACATTATAAGCGGGTATGTGCTGGATGTAATCTATTGTGTGTTATGCTGAGTATATTTTTTATTAGCCAGGCATGGCTCTATTGATGGCAGTGTCGTTTCGTTGGCTCTAAGCGTTTGTACTGACATTCATGCTCCCCGAACGATGAATCCTACTAATTTGTGTGATCCCCATCAAATGCCAACATGAGGTTGGCATTTGTGTTTGTTATTACAACTATTAGATGGAATTCAATTTGGTACAGAAATTCATGTTCCCCTCAGAATGAATTTGAATAACTTTGGTGATCCTTTGTTTTGTTTTTTTAATATAGTGCCACCATCCGATCAAAGTTTTAATTCTTCGTTTATGACCAAATATCTTCAAAACTAACAACATTTTGATAATGATGTTTTCTTAACCATTTGGGTTGATTAGAAACAAAGTCTAGGTTACAAGGATGGTTTAAATGATGACTAGGCAATGTCCTTCCATGGTCCTGCAACAGTACGGTCCCCTCACACCATGACTGGCACACTTCCAATCTATTCACTCCACCCCCCATATCCCCCTGTCCATCAAGAAGATGCTGCAAAAAACTGATTATTTTAAACATGAGGCTGGACGGGATTTGATGGAAAGGTGGTGATAAAAAAGGCAACATAAAAAATGGATAAAAGGTATATAAAACAGATGCAGATCAGCAGTAGAGGCAAATCCCTCCTGTGTCCATCTAAATGAGTCCAAAGGGGACCCAACAAAATGGCCTCCCCTTGGTCATTTACAATTCAAGTAGCCCTGTCACACAGCATGTTATTAAAACTCTTACATTTTAGAAATATCCTGCATTATGCCTGTAATGCTTCGTTAACATCCTTAAAAGAAGCAGTGCAAGACAGGACTGACATGAGAGAAATAACTCAATGAAGAGAGGAAGTGTCTAAAAGAAAAAGTTAACTTTCTCTTATTTTCCCTTTGTTTGCCTGAGGAAGGATGTTAGTGGAAGAGAGAGGAAAACTCAGGCAATGCTTGAGCTCCTTCATCCTGCTTATTACAGTGCCGCCCCAGCTCTCTGTCCTCAAGCCTTTCTGCGCCTCACTATTTTAACTACACCTGTCATTTGCGGTCCAGTCATTTTACCTCTCTGCTCGGTTTTCTTTCGCCGCTTACAGGGACTGTTAACTGGGCCTGTCTGTCATGCTGGGCTGGATCTGGGGCTGAGGCTGGGGTGGGGTGGGGGCAGATTTAGGCTCGGGTGAATGGTGAGAGTGGGCCAGGAGAGTGC
Source organism: Coreoperca whiteheadi (assembly GCA_011952105.1). NCBI lineage: Eukaryota > Metazoa > Chordata > Actinopteri > Centrarchiformes > Sinipercidae > Coreoperca > Coreoperca whiteheadi. The sequence continues at coordinate 17,213,430 of CM022485.1, forward strand.
GGGAGTGAGTTTGGAGGGGAGGGTTGTAATGAGCTTGCGGCAATGCAGGGCTATAGGAACACTGCATGGTTCTTCCCTCCACTGTGAGGCATCCATCTTAACAGCTGCAGAGACGGAGGAAGAGGAGAGAAGAGAAGGAGAGGAAAAAGATGCACCGACACAAAACAGATGTGGTGGATTCCATATTTCTCTCTACCTCATCCCCCTTTTAAATCTTTTTGTCTGTTTCACTCTTACTCACTTCCTCCCTGTTTCAATCATTTGCTGGCTCCTTCTTGTGTTTCATGTAAAACACTAAGGATTTAGGTTGTACTTTACATTAATACATCAAGCTGACTGACTGATGGTGAGTATATGCCAGTATATAATCTCAATATGGTGGCAATCAGGATGCTGGGAGAGTAAACTTCACTGACATACATTAAATATAGTTTTACAGGTGCCAGTAGATATAGGCACTGAGTAAAATGAAAGAAAGCATGTCTCATTAGAGGGATCCAGAATGTATTCAAACATTTAATGACCTGTATACAACACCAGCCAGCCAACATCCATTTATTTGCGACCAAAGCAGTTCTCAACATGAGTTACTGCTTTCTGCAATATTTATGTTTGAGAGTCAGCTATTTTGTGGGCACTCTGTACTTTGAGAGTTTTTAATTACATGCACTTTAAGGTTCCCCACAGAGAGACTTTTATTAATCAACAGGGAATTAGCATGCACAACAAGAAACAAAACCCCTTACCAAAATGCAGCAGAGTAAATATAGAATGATATAGCCATCAGCACAAACCCAAGACACAGATAGGTTAATGGATAGGATTTAAGATTAACAACTGCATATCAGCGGTGGTGTACTGTATACATCTTACCTATACAGATTACACAATATTTTTTATCATAATCATTCATTGAACTTGAGAAAACAAGAATGTTGGAAATCCAAGCAATACACATAACAACCACACACACAAACATTTAATAATAATAATAATAATAATAAACTTTATTTATACAGCACTTTTCAAAATCAAAATTGCAAAGTGCTTTACATGGTTTAATCAGGGTTAGAAACATTTCAGAACTGAGGCAAATACAATCAGGCACCTAAAATACAACAATTCAATGAATTAAATGAAATGAAATAAGATATAATAAAATAAGGTAGTAAAATTAGGTAAAATAAAAAATAAAAAAAACATCAATAAATATAAATTACCAATAATAAAACAGATACAATAGATACAGTAAAAGCATTTGAAAAAAAATTCTATATATATATATATGGGCTCTATTGCCAGTAATGCAGTGCCACCCACTTTACCAACTTGCACTCAACAACAGAATATAGCAAGAGAAATGCAGAAGGAGAGAGAGCCACTCGTTAGCTTTGAACCTTCCCCCAATGCTGAAGAGTGGATAAACAGAGAGCCAAGTGGCGGCGCGTCTGTTTCTTCACTGCCGGTTACCTTGCTGGTGTTGCTTTATTATTTCATTAAGTGTAAATCCTGTCAGTGCCATACCACCCCCAGCCTGGTCCAGTCCTGCCACTCTACCCTCAGCAGGTTAAATTATAATTTAATTACAAAGCCTTAGCTGCATAAGCTGCTTGGGAGCACTGGCCCCCCAGAATAATTTGAAAAGATGGTGTCTCCCCTCATCTTCGTGCTCCTGATCCACCAGACCTGAGCCCCCTGGAGGCCCACTTCAATATCCCACCTAATTATCTCCCTCAAATCAGGCACCTATAACAGAGAAATGTCAGTAATTAAGTTGGAAGGGAGAAAAAAAAAACCTTATTGTTTGAGAATTCTTTAAAGGACTTTTTTCTGTTGAAGAGCTGGGTAAGAGCTGTAGGTGTGCCCTAAGGAGATGTTTCTTCAAGCTATTTCTATCACAGACTTTACTGTATCTGTAGTGCAGCAGTGTTACTTTATCAAGGCCCTCTCCACACTATAACATCCTCTGGCATTAGAGCTTATTCCTGGAGAGCTGTGCCACTACATGACAGCACGGCAAATCGTAATCAATCGAATTTACTGTATTTGTACATATTTTGGCCTGTATTATTTTGATTTTATACAGTGCAAACCGCTCTTTCTGGGGTTTACACTGTGTCAAGCAGGTTATAGATTTCATAGATTGTATTTCTTTACAAGATATGTTGATGCCATCATGAAACTGCTACATTTGTAGTTTTTTTTTTCTACCGCTTGTTCCCGTTAGGGGTCGCGGGTGACTTGAGCCTATCCCAGTGACTTTGGGCCTTAGGCGGGGTACACCCTGGACAGTGGCCAACTCGTCACAGGGCTGACACATAGACAGACAACCATTTGTAGTTGATTTACTACATAAAAGGAACAATGCTGCACACTTTAAGTACAGTTACTTCTCTGCTTATTTTGATTATTGATTGTGAAAGTATTGTACAAGCTAGTATGTAGAGTACTTTTTCACATGTCTGTGTTTCCTGATGCTGTGTCATTTTGAGAGATTTCACCCTTTAATTTAGGTTTTGTAATTGATGATTACATGATTTGATATGTTATGGCTAGGCTGGTTAAGGGTGTGCAGACTTGGGCTGCAGTTTTTAAATTGGACAAATAAGTTGTTAATAATGATTTGCTTTCATCACATCATTTGGCAAGATGTTCACAGCTGACGAGCTGTGTAACTACCACTGGACCACTGCAGTTTATACTGCAGCAGCACAAAATAGGCAATTTCCTCACCCCAGTATCAGAGACAGACATGGTCCTACATGTATAGTAAAGTGACAAAAAAAATTCTCTGTGAATCTGCGGTAGTGATGTTGTGTCAAACTCTTAGATGCAAGAAAAACAAACCTGTAAATCAGCTTTGACAGTCATTGAGAGGGACAATGACAACTATGTTTTATTGTGCTGCAAACACAGAAGAAATGTCTTTTCATATGAACTTCCTTTGTTTGCATTTATTTGAATGTAAATACGACTCAGCTAGTACTGGTTTATTATTCCTTGTCAGATGATCTCTCACCAAGAATGAATCATTTATGAGGGGATTTATTTTCAAAGAGAAATAAAATCATGAACTGGTATGGCACAGGTTGTAAAAACACTATATAATTATTTCTGTCCCAGAATAATGGTGTAATTTTCTTTGCGCTAATTTGACACCACAAAATTGGGAATTTCATCCAAAAAAAGGCATTATACAAGACTGCAGGGAAATGTAATTTGAGGAAATCAGCGATCTAATGTAGTTTATAATACCACTGAAAAGCAGAAAGTACTAATTTGCTATTCATACTGCTTTCATAACATAACTACGGTTTAGTTTAACTCAACCATGTCAGAGCATAAAGCTCTGTTAAAAACCCTCTCCACATGAAAGAGCCCCTCTTAACACTGATTTTTTTTCCCCTTGTGAGACAAAGATAAGTAAATACTGAGGAGATAATGAATAGACTGGAAAATGAGCGTTACCGCTCTGTACTGTTCAATCTTGGGGACAATTGCAGCATTTTGGGAAAAATTGCTTCCAACCCCCCCCGAACCCCCCACCGCACCCCCATGCCCATCACACAGAGATGTACACACCTCCAACACACACACATACACTCACTCATCTCACCCCCTCTCATCCTATAATCCTCTGGCAAAGGCCTCTCTGTCCATGTGGACCCCCCACACAGTGGGACCCTGCCAAGGCAAATTAGAGAGAGGTGGTGGGGGGGGGGGGTGCTTTTGTTTCGAAGCACTCTGTGAAAAGAAAAAAAATCCAAATCATTTCTTGAGCTGGAGCAATTTGACATGCTGTGATAACTGCTCTGTCAGAAACTTCTTTGACATCTCTGAAAGAGAAGATTTTCTACCACAAAACCAAGGCTCCATTTAAAAACAGTCTTCAAAAGAGCCCCAAACTCATTAGGCTGTTTAATTACGCCCTGTTCGTGTCTTTCTCCGTCTACCTCGCATCTCTGTCAAAACAGAGGTAAAAACAAACTGGCCCCATCAGAAGTAGTCCTGGCTCTCATCAGAGCTTTCTATTTCACTCTTTTTTCATACTCCCCAACCTCTTGGCACAATATCTCAACTGCCTTTTACCATGTCCTGTCCCTTTTGTACCTGGCGTTATTTTGTGCCTTCGAAGAACAATCTCTCCCCTCCTCCCCTCCGCTCAATCTATCATTCTCTCCTTTGTATTTTCCTCCAAACCAATAAGTTAGGTTGTTGTCTCGCTGTTATCGTCAGCCCTTTGTATAGATGGCCCACTTGTGTTCTTAGGGAAGTGATGTTGTTTGACCACAGTTCACTTGCTACCTTTCCCCTGCTTGCCAACAGTTATTTCTGGAGCCAGAGCCGGATTGGATGTACAATCACAGAGCAACAGCACATAAGCAATCAGATTCACTGACAGAAAGAAAATGTCCTGTTTATCTCTTGGCAGATGAAGAAAATTGATTCTACCTACAAATAAGAACTATAGTTTGTGTGTGGTAATGTTTTCAAAAGCACACATGTATAGATGAACAAATGTAGATACGGTTTACTGGCAGAAAACTGATCATTAGAACAATGTCACAGGGACATTGCTTTAATGGCATTTTGTAAGATCAGAGTATGGAGTAGGAGTTGATGTAAACATTACTTTTTAAGTTTCTAATTATCATGTCTTGCTCTATCACTTGTCAGCTTGGTCTAAGCACAGTTCTTACACATGATCTTAGTTTCTCAATTTTGGGGTTGGGGCATCACTGGGTGTTGCTAAATGTTCAGTAGCAGAAGGGTCACAGGAGATACCTAAAAAAGATATACTGGCATATATTTTACAAATCATTACATGATTTTACCACCTTTACGTACTAAAACCCCCAGGAATTGTCCCCAGAAATGGCCATCTAAATCTGAGGAGTTACAACAAACATTTGACATATGATTTTATATTAAGTTATATTAAGTCTGTACATGCATCTTTTCCTTTAGTCTTCACTTCACTGCCATCCAGTATATACAGTGTATACACACACACACACACACACACACACTCAGTGTCCACTTTATCTTTACACCTGTAATCTAATGTAATCAAATACAACAGCTCTGCCATAAAGTCTACTTTAATGATACCTATAATGTAGAGGTGTTAATTACATTTTACGGTTTAGCATTGAGGTCAGCGGTGGTGTTGACTGGACTGCATTATATTCACTGGTGTTTCTAACATTCTGCTCTCCTGACTTATTTAAATGAGAAAGACAAAAAAAAGTAAACATCTCTCATTATAATGTAGTCCAGCACAACACCACCTTTAACTATGATTTCAATAATAAACACATAATTTAATTTTCCAACACTATACATATATATTCTAATAACACTATACATATACAGTATGTATACAGTATCTTCACAGTCATCACCCTTTAACTAAGTACATGCATATTTAACACAAATCTATTAGAGCTGGAGTTTGATAGGTTATCAAAAAGCCAAAGCACATTTGAAATCTAGTCTGTTGCTTTGTTCTTTGTAGTGGTACAATACTAACTAACGTGAGTACTAGCTGGAGATTTTGTTTCCCTCTTGTTCACTGTTGAGGAAAATGTGTATTTTCAATGGGTCTGCCATTACTTTGATGAAATAACACTGTCCTTGCGGCCAGACATCGCCATCCTTTAAAAAAAACACTCATCTTTCCAAGACTTGAGCACTAAACAGGAAATTTGACTTTTACAGATCCAATTACAGTGGCTTTGCCTCACCTCTTGCTGTTCTACCGTGCAGAAACCATGCAAACAGAGCTTTACATCTCACTCTGCCCTGTTCAAACAGGGGTGTCAATGATTATTCTTATCTGGAAAAAGAATCACTCCCTCAAAAAAAGAAAATCTCACAGATATTCGGTGTACAGTTTTCTCAATAACCTCTTCACCATCAGTTGTGGCTTTGAAAACACTCAATACCTAAATCAAATTGTGTCACTCAACACATTTTTCCCACCCTTTGAGATCAATGTATTTTACATTCTTCATCCCTGTCTGCCAATATCAATGATGGAAGAATATCAATAATGACAGCTACATTTGTATCTGTATCATTTCAACAGTAGAATCTATTCCTCTCTTGCCCTCTACTCTCTCTTCACCCGCCAGCAGCTACACAGCTCATGTTCAGCCAGGCGCACACAGGATATTAGCTTCTCCACCAGCAAATTTGCTTTTCACATCTATTTCTTTCTTCTTCTAACCAGTTCTTGGATGGTTTGTTATTGAGCTTAGTGTCCACAAATGCCATTGATCCAAGCCACAACTGGGATCCATACTCGGCACTTTAACACTCTCTCAGCGTCTTAGTAATACTAATCCTGGTCCACCGGCAGGCTCATTGATTTTATAGATTTTCCCCAAAGTTGTGATAATGATATATCATTGTTAGATTTGGTAGAACAAACTGCTTTGCCAATCTATCAATGTGTGTCGTGGCTCTGATACAAAGATGGCCTATAAGTCCAGTACCATGCATTTTACACTTCAGGTATCACTATCTACCTTTCTCCCTAACATGTCACAAATGGATGCAATCACTTTACACAAACACACACACACACTGTATACAAAGAAATCATATAAAGACAAATTTTCTGCCACCTAAATCTAGGGAGCAATCACGCACCCTACACACTGGCTTTATCAGGAAGGCCCCATGTAGGGGGCAGGATGTGATGGGTGGCACATGGCCTAAAGTACCTCCAAAATGCACAAATTACCCAGAGAGGGAAACTGCAGAGCAAAATGAGAAGAAAAATGTTTACTGTGAAAGCATGCTCATATTATAGCTGATGAAACATTGGGGAGTGGGGAGCAGAGAGCAGAGCAGGAAGAGGTGAAAGATGGGGTTGGGAAGGCTGTGGGGGTGGGGGGTGGGGTGGCAGAGGGATGAGCACGGGGAATAGTGAGGCCTGGAGAGAAAACTAATGGGCAACACGGCAACAGTTCAAACCGGAGGCACAGCGAGGCAGCAGTGGCCTGACACAGCTGAAGGCCTCAGAGGAGTGCCAGGCCTATTAGAGCAAGATAAGGGCCTGTTTGGAGAAAGCATCCTCTCAATGGTGCACTGGGCAACAACACAGGCATGGGCATCAATTAAAGACAGAAAATATGACGTGGAAGTAGGAGCGCATTAAATAAAAACAACAAACTGCCAGGCCTCCTGCCCTCCCCTCTGAAGGACTGGGAATGGGCAGGGAGCATCAGTGCTGAAATATGGTCGATTTATTCTCCACAGCATTGTCGAGGTGGGGGGAGTTTATGATGAGGTGCAATGTAAAGGGTAGAAAAGAAATGAGTCTAGTTGCCTTCTGGACACAGAGCTGCACACGCAGATGAAAGATGAGAGACATGGAGACTCACCTAAAAAAACTCAACCACAATCTTTACAAGAAAAAAAGTCTCGCCAGTCGATGAATGCTATGATAACTAATTTAGCTTTAACTCACCTTCCATTCCTTCTCTTTAGGCCTACAGGCAGGATGTGATGTGCCAGACTGCAGTGGCCTAGATTCTTTACGGACATGGAAATCATCAGATCATTTGACCTGTTGAAAACCCAAACTGAATAAGAAAAATGATGACCACTAATTGCCACCAATTACCCCCTCACTATCACAAAATTGTCATTCGCTGACTAAAGAGGTCAGGCCCTGCCATCACCCACAGGATGTTTGAAATCTTCAGCCCAGTAGTGTCCTTGCAAGGTGCCTGTCGAATGCCGTCTGGAAGGAGGTGTGGGTGGCAGACGGCCTTCGTGAAACACCAGTAAACAACAATGAGCCAAACTGACACATGCTGCTGATGAAGGGGGAAAACAGTGGGATTCTCCTGTTTTTGCTTAAAATGTATGTGCGAGAGTATGTAGGTTTTTCTTTTGGTTTGGGCTGGGTTAATGTGATTTCTGTTCCGCCTGTCGGTTCCAGAGACCCAGCTTTGTGAGCAGTGGTCAGGTGAAGCCTGGACTCAGCCCCCTATGGCCATTAGTGTGGAAAGAAGACAACCAAATAAGCAGAGAAAAGCTTGATGTGTACAGGTCACTGCACAACCAGCAGTCAAAAAGCATCTTACCCTGGAGATTGTTAAAGCGATAACATGCAGTGGGAATCTGAGGACCTTAATCACTGGTCACTCTCACTTAGGAGATATTACATAGATCCTGGGTGAATCTATGCTGGCCACTGAAGGCAGTGGCAAAACAGATTTGAGCATGCCCAGAGAAGAGGTTGTGGATGTAAACATCTTCGGGCTAATCCCAAAAAAGACAACAAAGAGAGATCGTTTGAAATCTTCAGAGTAAATATTACCCATTAACAATAATTTAGTGCTTCATTTTCTGTTTTCAACCCCATCGGGCTTCCTCACCATTCCCGTTGCATGCTTTCTTTGCCCTTTAAAAAGTACTGAGAGTGGAGCCGGCAGTAAATCTTTAAGGATTTGACTTGCAAAAAGCTCCTCATATATTGTTTATGAAAAAAAGCAGAGGTTCCCCTCTCTTCACCTGCCTCCAAGCATGTTAGTTTTATTTACTTATTTTTAGACTTGCACTAGTTAGGGAGAGGCATACTTGTCTGACTACATCTATACAAATAAAGATAGACTGTGTCCTCATCTGTCATTTCTCATAAGGAGAGTCAAAACTATTCTATTCACGTTAAAGATTCTTGGGTGACATCTTCAATTGAATCAAAGAAGCAGTATTTTGTACTTTACCCCTAAAGAAAGAACATAACATAACATGGGGGTAGGATTTAATAAAAATGCAAAAAGTGCCATCACAACATTGAAATACTATTGGGAAAAAAGATTTAAGAAAGAATCTGTCACCATGTGTCAACTTGATCCACACTGCAGAAACCTCCTTTTGTTAGGAACATATGGAAGAAAATGGGAGAGTAGGAAAATTAGCCTCCGTAATTGGCATGCTGATCAAGGACAGCCCTGGCAGCCGAACAATACAACGTTTAATTTATCAGAACTCATTATGAGCTATTGCTATAATGCCAGAAGATATTAGAATAAATAGTGACAGAGAGCAGGGGAATCAAATACTCTGCTGTTGAAAGGTTTTGTTGACTGCATGGACAACTCAGGAGAGTGACAGAGGGAGAGTGTGTACTTGTACTTGCTACAACATAATTTTTACCATCAATGTGAGGACATTTTTGGAAAGTGAGGACATCTTGCCTGGTCCTCACAACTTCAAAGGACTGTTTGAAGGTTAAGACTTGATTTTAGGGGTTAGGTTAGAATTAGGTTAAGATTAGGGTTAGGGCTAGGGAATGCATTATGTCAATGACGGATCCCTACGAAGATAGTGCCACAAGGCTGTGTGTGTGTGTGTGTGTGTGTGTGTGTGCGTGTGTGTTCCGTAGCATACCTGATCACAGTTCATCCTAATCACGACCTTGACAGACAAACATGACATTGAGCAGAGGAGGATATTAATATATATGGGTGTCTGCTGGCTTCGCATTGCTTTGACTGTGACTGTAAAGGGCACAGGAAGAAGTGAGCTGTCAGGGGGGCCGGGGGACACTATGCCATGCTTTAACACATGTGGCCCCTACTGGACGAGCCTGCTCAACCCCTGTGTCCACAGCAGATAATGGACACCTTACAGCTGAGTCGTCAACTTTGGTGTTAGGAGTTGATGGCGTGGAGCGACAGGAGAAAACCTCTTCGGCTCCATTATTTATCTGGGCGGCGATGCTTTTTGAGAGTCAGCAACATGCAATGCACTGACCAGAGGAGCACCTTACACTACACAATTTGTGTGCAAAGGAGATGGGTGTCAGGTGTGTGTGGAGTGGGGGGATTTAGACAAGGTAAGTCACTATCTCACTGTCAACATCTCAAACCACAGTGTCAGAACATAACCACTGCAAACACAACTAAGCCGTTGATGCACTGCTTATGCGAGGCTTCTCACAGCTCTCATAAATACAGCTGTGTATCATTTGACATTTTTCAATATCTGTGCCAATACGAGTTTCCAATACAGTATCAATGTTAGTAAACACTAAAATAAAATATAGTCTAAAATTAGCAAAGCCGTCCTGATTAAGATTAGGAACAATCGGATTAAACACACAAGTCTAAGAATTTGAGCAAGCATTCAATGCCAACTTCCAAGTTGACGGTTTTCAAAATTCATACTATTAAGTGTTATGTTTCAAGACTGAGCCAAACTCATGAACAGGATTCTATGGGAAGTTAAAAGTGGCATTACCTACATATAATTAAACTTAATTTGACTATAGTAATCTTGTACAATCCTGGGAAACACATTTTTCATTTACTGATTTTGACATCATTTTAACGCGATCGTATCAAACACGTATTCAATTTAGCTTCCTTCTGCTCTGTCTGCAGGGTACCGACCGAATTACGTAGGTAGGCTACTAGTACCAATTCACATTAAATCAATCGATGCCAACTCGATCGTACCTGAGGGCACATCTGAGTGAGAGAGTAACTTAGAGTATTGACAGAAGGAGAGAGAAGAGACTACGCCCCCCCCCCCCGCTGCAGCTTGTTCAAGTCACAGTGAGTCAGGGCAATGGCAAGCCGAAAGTGGTCGCAAGTGTCGTTACACTTTTCAAAACTTGACGCAGACAACACTTGCCGCAATATACAGTATGTAATGCGCAATGCAAAGTTGGCCAGGGCGACACGTCTACCCTGAGGAAACACCTGGTCAAACACAAAACACTGTATATCTAAAAGCTGAAGTGTGTACCGTGTTTGAGTCCGCCGCAGCAGCTACAGCTAGCGTTGCCGCACCTGCAGCCAGTGCTGAAGAAGTCGAACCCTCCGTGGATGACGAAACTTTAAGTGAGGCATCGACAGCTTCATCGACTGCTTCAGGTAATCAATTAGCTAGATGGATAAGGTGTTGTTGTAGATAACTGCTTGTGTGCGACAGTGTTTGCCCTCACCAGACTAGGCTGGCTCTGATAAACTCCCTCACCAATACAGCACATTTGTTTAATCCACATGTCCCTGACATGCCTTTGCCCTGTCTCCTTTTCCCCCGACAGACAATGAAGAAAGCTCTGCAACAGTAGCCAGGCAAAGACTCTTTTCTTCTAATCTCCTGAAACACCACTGCAACACAAAAATGTTCTTCTGAGCTTCTGTGAAATATCTGTGAAATTAGCGAGAAGTGCTCAATTCTCTGTGCAGAACCTCTTCTCACCTGGAAAATGAGACTGTGCGTTTATCATCTACCTTGATACAGGTAAAATGGACGCCACACAGACACCGCAGCTGAAGTGGTAATATACTTCTTGTAAGGGATCAAATTGTCCTCAACACCCCTCCCCTCTTTATTACCCAGGCTACTCCACTAGAGGTGGTGAGTGGCTTCATTGTGCAGTTGATAGTGCATCTCTCATTAGCTCCCAGTGTGTGGAGCAGAGTGGGGCCAAGGAAGGTTTTTATGGCTAATCTGATATATGGTGCTGAAGACACTACAGTCTGGCCCCAGACAGGGATACAGACAGAGGTCACTGGGGTCGAGGTCAGGGAAATGACACACATGTACCCAGAGACACACACACATAAACATGTGCACACTGCACATGCAGGGATTGCACAAATATTCTGTATGCGTGAACAGATCATATCCTTTGTTATATTAATAAAAATGACAAATATTTTTAAATACCTATTACAGCAAGATATTGATTGTCTATGACCATCCATTTGATCTAATTTAACAATTTAGATTCAAAAATTACATTTACCAGCTCATAACACACGAGTAGAGGCTATTTAGAGGTGCAGAGGTCACTGATTACCCATTGTGGCCTCTCAAATGATTCCACCAAACCCACCCTGTACACACCCACACACCCTCGTGGATTACAAGAACAGGGAACCGTGGTAACTGACACTGCAGGAGCTCATTATCACCTTCCAATAGCTGCGAATGGCTTCCTGTCCTGGGCACCATGCAGGACCCTGGCTGTGGGCTACTGCAGCCGGGTCACAAAGAGGGGAGGCTCTTCCTCTGGTTTATGTGGCTGAGGGCCCTGGGGCCCCAGCACCAGCCTCCTCAGCACTACTGGAACTGCTCTCCAGCATGAAGACGTGAGCCGAGAAGAGGGCAACTCTACCAGTCAAAGCTGGCAGGTATAATTGCACTGAAAATCACTCTAAATCTGCTCCTAAAGGATCCCAGGGCATGGGAGATGTCAGCCACAGTCCCATGCAGTGAAATATGTTAAGAGTGGACTTGAGCTTTACACACACACACACACACACACACACACAGTCTCACTCGCTCTCTCTCTTTTGGTCTCGCATGCACAAATACACACTGCTCAAACTCCCCCACATTCGATTACACAGTCACTCACACACTCATGGGGAGCACATGTGACCAGAGAGAGAGGACGGATGAAGCTGTAGGGCTGATTCTGCAGGTTTTCCTCTTGGAATCAAGTCCACTCAACTGAGAAGACATTTCCTCATTAGCCAACCTCAGCTTTAGACAGCTGTGGGGCTCAGAGAGTGTTCATGATTGTATATATGAAGGTAAGTGTGTGTGTGTGTGTGTGTGTGTGTGTGTGTGTGTGTGTGTGTAAGAGAGCAAGGATCACTGCATAACGTATGTGTTAGTGTGTGTGAAAGAATGGAAGCAAGGACAGAGGAAAGAGGCCCACCATTGCTCAAAAGAATAAGATAACACAAACAATCAAATCACAGTTTAACAGAGTTTTAACGGGTGCACTCCGGCAGTGGTGAGAGGTCTGCCAGCAGGACCTTCATCTCTGACCTATCATCTGTATGTTCCATAGCCAGACTGCCAGAGGTGCTGGGGTGTGTGTCCTAAGCTTTCCAACCCAGACTAGGCTAGGTTCCTGGGCCAGTCAGAGAGTCAAGGCCAGGGCCAGAGCTCCAAGAAAGCCGCTACATGTTTTAGCCTGCCCTGCCCCACCACAGAGCAAGAGAGATGAGGGTATATGTGAGAGATAAATCACTAAGTGCCTCACCTTGGGTCACCGATCACACCAAAGGCCACCGGCAATCTCTATTTGAAGCACTGCATTTGCAGCTTCAGGGCTTTGCTCTCTGGCCTTGCTATAAATCAGCATACACCATCAAACCCCATTGCTCCTTTTTATCTACAACCCCCCCTTTACTAAAGGTGCAATTTTACATGTTAGAAATACTCCATTAAAACCCTGTTGGTTTGTGAAACACTGCAAAAGGAAATAGCATGAAATTGACCGTTTTTAATGTTATAATTATTATAAAGCTGGAGGGTTAAAAAGCTCTTTTTATTGTGTTCATTAAAACCAATGAGGTAATTACTCTCAATAAGTTATTTATAAATATTAGAACACATTAAACAAATGAAGTCTGAGTACAGGAAGCATGTAGTCAGTCAGTGTCTGAAACAGCAAACAGACTACCATTTAAATGCATTACAGCTTCCCTTGGCTGCAACAATAATTTAAGAATTAAACCAGAAACTATTACAAAATGGACTGTATGCCTATGGCGCTGTGTTAGGTGCCGACAAAGATTACGAAAAATAATTAAAGTTTAAAATAGAACAGTGACACTACTGTTGTGTGTGATAAACAGTGCTAATCCTGGTGATGGTTGACACCAAAATTGTAGCGTGTCACTTGATTGCTTCTGACACACTTTTGCGCAGTGAAGTTCATGGCGAATCCCCACAATACCAAATGGGTCATGGGCAAGAAAAAAGTCACTTCTGACACAAGTTCCATTTAGCCAAAAATAGAGCCCACAATGTCAACATTTGCCATAGCTGTATAGTTGATGAAAAGAATCATGTGCAGCCAAACATGGATTGCAAACCCACCTTTCTTGGTGAAAATATGGTGGAAATAATGGTTTCCTTTTTCCCATTTCCTTTTTGTTTCATTTTTGACAACCAGAAGAAGGTTTTAAAGGAGGCATGATGCCAGCAATCCTGTCAGTTTCTTTTTGCCCTTCTTCCTGCTGTATAATTTTCTATTCTTAATATGACAGAGTCACTTCTCCTGTGAAAATTCATTGAGAGAGAGACACACTGCCGGCTGGGTTTAATGATTTTCTGTATCTTTAAGTGTGTGTGTTCCAGGTGTTAGATATTTTGGTCATGGTGACATAGGGTAGCTTCTCAACAAATTTGATCAAATAGTAAAATATATAAACCATGGCATCTTTAAGGGCCAATGTCAGCCCAGAGGGCCTATTTGATGTCACCCCTATTTGATGTCTTTATTATTTATCACATCCAAAACTGTGATGTTTATGAATAATTTTTTATACAAGCAATGTCACACACACACACACACATACACACACACACACACACACACACACACATCTAACCCTATTATATGACCTAAAGTCATAATTTAAGGTAGCCTGGTTGATTTAACATGACACTCGCTAGGGGGAAAATAAATAAATGAAAGTAAACTGGCTAAAACCAGTTTCCTGTAACTAAACACAAATGCTCTTTCATAGAGGTCATACAAAAACACATGAAAACTCCCATTTACTGAAACATTGCTAGTAAGAATTTGAATGCTGCAGACAGCTCATTTCAACAGTTTTGATACCTCACAAAAAAATCCAAATTAAGCACACCCAAAGCCAAAGTCTGAATATGATTATCTTCCACCATGCATCTCTTTGTCTTATCTGGAGAACTATGTGCGACTTAAGTCAGCGACCCCTGAATTACAGCCTTAGAGACGGTCTTTATTGTGAAAAGGTATGCTAGAAAAGAGGAGAAATCCTACTTAGGCAGCTGGCTGCCTGGAAACTCTCTGTCCCCAGCCTGTCCAAAACAGTCTGTCAGCCTTGTACTGCCTTAAGTGTGACTGTTCTCCTTTTCCCTTTCCTACATCTCTCCTCAGGTGTCATGACGGCAGCAGACCAGGCCTTGATGGAGGTGATATGGGAGTAATAAAGAGTGATCCACAGGGAGCAATGTGTGGGTGTCACATGTATGGCATTGCCGTGTCACTATGGAACAGCAGGCCTCAATGCTGCAGGAGAATGCTTTTACACTGAAGGAATGCTGCAGGTGATACATACAATTACATGACATCTAGAACCCTGACAGGCTGACACCCACAGACTGCGCCCATGTTTGCATGTGTGTTCGTGCGTGTGGGTGTGCGTGTGGGGGTGTGTGGGGGTGTATAAGTGCAGGTAAGCAAGCTAGCGAGTGAAAAACAAGAGCGTGAAACTAAAAGAGAAAATGATATAAAAAACAAAACAACAAAAAAAGTGAAGAAAGAATGAGGGTCCAGATTTATTTCCCAAAAAATGAACATCCTATTAGGACTGGAAAATCAGTCGTCTCACTCTCAAAAGGATCTGCATTAGCCATTCAGGATGAATCCTAATAATAATCACTTGAGTAGGAAGAATGGAGAATTTTAAGGAGAAAAATAACTATACCACAGTTTGGCTTCAAATATGCCCATGATTTAGGAAAAAAGGGTACGGTTGAGAAAGTGTCAAAGAGAGGGAGAAAGGAGTAAGTAAGAGTAATTTTACTTCTTCTATTAACCTGACGTGATTACAATAGCCTGATGGGCTGCCTTATTTCATGGAATATTAAATTCAAATGCCGCTCAAAGGAAGGACAGTGCTGAAGAGGGGGAAGGGACACTATATCCTCTCACCGAAGCCACAGCAAGCTTCCACTGGCCGGCAGCCCTTCACTGCTGGAGCAAACAAACAGTCTCTAGTTATATCCAGGATGTGTTTGTGACTACACAGCTTCAGCAAAGAATGTGTGTAGCCCTAGCTTATATATGTATATAACTATTATTTCAAATATCCAGTCCGGGAAAACTGGAAGACCTCAAGAAAGCTGTTACCTATAAAAACCTGAAGTCACGTCTCTCCTTGTCTGGAGTGTCCGTGAAAACAGATAGCACATAAAAGAAATTGCATCAAAAATTTATAAAGCAAATCCTTTGATTTTTCTTTTTAAACTCCAAACTGATGATCTTTAAAATAACCTTTTATAGCAACATCTTTGACTTGAATGCAGCTGCTGTAAACAACATCTCACAAAAAAACTAAAACCAGTAGTTTTAGTGGTGGTCGTAGTAATTGCACTAACAAAACACTATTTTAATTGCTTATTATTAACGTGTAAGCCTAAAGTAAAAGAATACAATAAATACATTTCAGTATTTTTCAATTCATCCACAACAGGCTAGTGACGTCAACTGTAGGATTTCAGAGAGGCAATTGATTTTCCAGACATAAGGTCAATGTTTATGGAAGGGTGGTTACAAACTGCAGTGAAAACAGTTGTTCCACTTTAGGAACTACATGAAAGCATGTGATCAACACACATTTCATGGCTAGTGGCTTTTTACCTTGTTACCATACAATTTAGTGTAACACACCTCCCATTTTTCCACATGTAGCAGTTCAGTTAGTACTTTGGTTTCCTCTCTGTCCCTCGGTAGCGCTTAAACATTGCCATGTCTACATTACATTACATCCCAGTGTAGGATGGAATTTCTGTCTGTTTATCTGCAAACACAGAAAAGATACTGTATGACCTGAATATACTTGCTTCGTTTTCTAGAATATAATTTAAATGCAAACATTCTATAATAATAAAATCCACTGAAGCAGCAGCTGTCATCAATTGTAATGGCAGAGTGATAATAGCAGTTCTATGCAAGCATCGACAAATTAATTTAAACAACTTTACAGCTGAGTAGTAAAGACAAAGTACAGCTTCTCAAACTCGCTGAAGCATTTAAACAAAGATGCAAGTACTGTGTGTTTTTTAGTCAAAGCTGCATTTTACACAGTTTTATACAGACTTTGCACGATTTGAAAACAATAATAATGATAATAATGTGATGATTCACGGATATCTGGTATGTCAGACTATAGCTGAAACAAAAGAGACTCAACTCCATTCATATGATAGCTATATTAAAATGTCTTTAAGCATGAAGGAAAGCGTGTATGAGAGGTATCCAAGAGGTGCATTTAAGTGTGGATGTCTTACCAAACACTTTTATGTCTGAGAGGAGAATGCTGCCTCCACTTGGCCGTATCTAATGCATAGCAGGCCTTTCCTGTGGCACATACTTGCACAAGCACATGTTATACTGTATATACTGTTTTCCCAGCTGCATGGATGTATTGAAGGAGGCCAAGAAGTACACTACATATAGTAATTTGTTTTTTGCTGTCTACAGACAAGATTTGGGGCTTGAACTATTCCATTCATGGAGATATCTACTCAAAATAATAATAAATAATTAATAATAATAATAATAATAATAATAATAGCCACTTCAATTCAAACATGATAATTACACTTGAGGATCTCTAAATATCAGAGTGATTTGCATTTAGCTGTTCATTCACGTAAGTTCATTTCTTGCATTTCTTGTTCTTTCAGACATTTTCTATCAAGGAAGCACATGTTTGTTCATGCCACTCCATGTTATTAATCTTCAACATGAAGTTTGTCAGAAAACTTGTTATGAATGCTGCAAAAGGCCAAATAGTAAAAGCGTTTGAGGATTACTGAATTAAAATATTTGAAATGAGGCTTCATTAAGGTACATTAGAGTAGCTAATTCAATATGCAAAATAACATATTTTATTTCATACATTTCCATTATTTTTCTTACAGACTACATTTACCATTTAGTGGTCAAAGGAGCATAAATGGCAGCATAACAGCATGGCCCAGGTGGTAACTGAGGACTTGCGCTGTCACTGGCAGAACCATGTCTGCGTGGGCTTAGTAAATACAGGAAGTGGAAGAACAAGAGCAGGGAGAAAAAAGACACAGCCACTCTGCATTACACTCAACAGCTCACTTTAAAGAATTCATTCCATCTCCTGGAAAAGCTGGCCTTGTGATGCCTCATTGCACAAATGTACCTCAGATACTTCGTCCACAGTTTTATAACACTTCATCAATGAGAAAAACACAGCTGTACTGTAATGTTGAGAGGAAATGAAGTTAGAAGGCAAAGTCATCATTAGTCTTCATATGAAATCAGATGAGAGTGAGTGTTCAAGCATCGTTATCCAGACTGAGCTTTTATGAGCAAACACTGTTCTTTCATATGGGATGCATAATAAGCCCCTCTACCCTCTGGGAGAGTTCAGCCATCAATGCAGCTGTGCTGTGTTGTGATAAACCTCTTCTATCAGCGTGTATCTACATTGGCTATCAGCTCTCTGGGTGCAATAACCGAATAGGACACCACCTCAGCTGCATCAGAAGAAAACCCTCAAGAGCAATAATAAAAAAAATGTATCAGTGTTCCAGCTTTGTAATTACATACTATCCATATTATGGCAATCTTTTCATGAAAATGTCACAGCAATCACATTTAATACTGTGGTAAAGACATAAGGGGGATTACACCTCACCAAAGACACATGGAAGATCTACTATACACATCAGCCGACACACAGATCTCACATTCCCAAGTGCACTACTAAGTAGGTAGGCTGCAGGGAGGAGCAGTGAGTTGGGAGAACACCCTTTAACTGAAAGATCTCAATTCAGTACCCAGTGTCAGGCAGCATATGGACTACTGCTGTGTGTTTGATCAGCATACTGAATCCAGCTCCAGTGGTGCATTTCTGTAGCTGATATTTATTTCTGTCTTGTCTGTAAAAGTGGGTAAGTAAAAGAAGATTTCTCTATGGGGAAAATAAATTATCATTGTAATGCAACAACGATGGTGACACAAACTGGCAAGAGATAACTCTTAAAAAACTGTCAAAAAACTACGCGGGGGGATTTTTATCACTTCATCTTTCCCTAACACCTGACCCCCTTAGTTAATGTTCCTACACCTGTCCTACAAGCTTCCATTATTGCACGGCAAATATGCAGTTTACAGTGATAATGGTGGCACATTTACCACTCAAAATTCTTCATAATTTTATTATATTTATTATTATTTATTATAATTTAACTAATGATTATTGGCTGTGGCTTTGTGGAAGAGCGGGTCGTCCACCAATTTGAAGGTCGGCGGTTCGACCCCGGCTTACCCCAGGCCACATGTCAAAGTGTCCTTGAGCAAGATACTGAACCCCTAACTGTTCCCGAGGTGTGTGAGTGTGTGTGCGAATGGGGTGAATGTGATATGTAGGGTGAAAGCGGTTTGAGTAGTCGGAAGACTAGAAAGGTGCTATACACATACACTCCATTTACCATTTCAGATTGAGGTAGACGAAAGCTGCTTCTCAATTCCAGCAAGCGACTATTGATTTTGCTGGCTGAAATGATAACTGTAACTCGCAGATTTTATCAGCTGTAGCTCGCCTGCTAATTAAGCTAAAGGAGGTAGTTGAAAACATGAATGTTTTCAGTGTACTCGTTTTAAAATGAGAACTTTGTAAAAGTGGTCTTAAATATGCGCTTGATATACATATGATCGTGCTAAAAGCTGAGGCTAAAGCTGCATGTCTCACGAAAAAAGTCAGCATCACCTCACCAGTCGATTATTTACGTAGAAGATGTAGAAATAAAGAAAAAGATTTGTTCTTATATTGCAGTGTAAAGCTAGTTAGTCCTAGTATTGGTAAGATAAAGAAAAATATAAGCTCAGACTCTTATTTCATTCTATCACAACCATCCTTGCCAACCCTCACGATTTTCCTAGGAGACTCCCGTTTTTCATTGCCCTCTCCCGGTTTCCTCCCAGCGTCACAATTCTCCCGTATTTCTCCCAATTTACGACAAATTTTCACACCTTTTTTTCCTTTTTGGTATCACAACAGCGTGTATGAGCCCTAGGCTTGCACCCAGTCACTCACGCCTTGCCATCAATGAGTGAGAGACAGAGAGCGCAAGCAATTTCAGAAGTCCTGGAAAGAAGAATTCTCCGTTCCATATTAGTTTAAGCCAGAGATTCACCTATGTTCACAATAGAAGGGGAGAATTCTGTATTCTTTCCTGAGAATTAAAAGTACAATAACGGTATAACATAATGTGACATAACATAAAAATGCTGTTGCAATGTACCTATTTTTTATTTTCATTATTTAAAAGTCACCAGAATGCAGAAAACAAAGTCTCTGAAACTCCCACAGACCCCCCCCACTTTGTTTTCAAAATTCTCTCTGATTTTGAAGTCTCAAGATTGGCAAGTATGAACACAACCCTGTTTGTCTGTTTAACTTACATAATTAGACAAGCAAGACCGAGGTTAGATTAATGCTTTATTTCCACCGGTCCTAAATTCGGTCAGGCCAATCACAGCTGTTTATCCAATATGGGGTGGGTTTGTTACAATGACAGTAGCCTTACCGGTCCAGATTTGAAGTCACACGTTTTGCTGCTCTGATTAGTTGACACAGCACACACGGCACCAGGCTTATGAAACTCAGATCAAACTGTCAAACTAAGCAGTGCTGATCAAATATGAATCAAGATTCCATTATTGCATTGCCTATTTCCCACCAAGTGTGTTGGTTTGTGCAAATGTTTTTAGAAACACATTTTAGTGCACGGTTTAGCTATAACTTGAGAAAGTTTGTGAAAGGCAGCCATTTTATTCCTTCTTGAAAACAGACCAAGCACCGCCCCAACTTGCATGTGTCGCAGCACATTTCATTGCTCTGATTGGTTGTAGGTTTTTCCAGTTGTGTCCAGAGGTATCTTGGGGATGGAGATGGAGATGGAGCTACGCAACAGGCAGCCTGGGCACTACAAGGTATTTTGGTCTGCACCCGTTGATAACGCCCCTTGGAAATCAAAAATTACCTGAGATGTCCCAGACTATGGCAAAGCCAGGCTAACAGCCCCATACACACCGATTCAACACGTGGAGAAATCTTAAAAACTTGGCAGGCCTGCTGTGCCCAGTAGTTGTTAAGCCATTGTTAGACAATCACTGTTTTGGGGAGGGGTTTAGCAAATGGTAAATTCTACAAGCCTGGATTCACTTTATACCAATGGTTAGTGATGGAATGACAAAGGCAGAAAAGTCAACAATGTTGGGTTCAGCTCAGTCACCTTTGATGGACCACCACAATTCATGGGAGCAAATATGGAGAGGTCTAAGTTAGGCTGGGGAAAAGGCTGGAGAGATTTTCCCTACTTTGCCTGTGAATTAAAGGCTGATGATACAGGTGTAGTTTTATGTACAACTTGCCAACTACAGCTTTACACAAATACTAGCCCTCATTTGGAATATAGGTTTCTGCCAGATAGAATACCTATATTAATAATGCATGAATATGTGGGAATAGGGTACATCCAAACTGCTTCCATCAGAAGTATAATTGTCACAAGTTCACCCTGTCCTCAGCACCACATTGAACTCCAACCTCAGCTCCATGGCGACTGGCTCCAGTGCTCCAGAGAGAAAAAAAGATGGCGTTAGTGAGTGAGTAGATAGATGGGGTTGAGAAGAAGAAAACTGACTGACCTGAACCCAGACAGCTTTCACCTTCTGTGGCATTTTTTTTTTTGCCTCCTCCATTTTGCCCTTCAAATGGCCTAGTCCTTAATGCAGCAGCGCACTAAAATTAACTTTCCATTTTCACAATAATACAGTTTAGACTGGGTGTTAGCAAGGAGACGGTGACAATTCTAGTGTATGTGAGTCTTGAGTTGACTACAGAAAAAAAGAGCAGACAACCACTGTCACTCGTGAACGTATTTAATATTTTATCTACTGTGTTTATGTACAGTGTTTAGTGTCCAAACACTAACAGTACTGCCCCATGAGCAAATTTGGGCACCTAAATTTACACAGTTAATTCTGATTACTGTGCTCTTTTTTTTTTCTCCACCGTACAGAAAAAAAACCCCAAAAATCTACCCTTCGGCTTTAAAATCAACACGTGGTTATGTTTTGGGGTGTTGTGAGGAGGAAAGAAGCAAAGGCGAGGGCGGAGAGAAACACCACATACAGGGTGTTTACAGATCTCTCTAGGCTCGCCACATGTGATTACAGTCTGATGTTTAACAGACCAATTAAGGTTTTTATGGAACGTGGGGCCTTTGCTGCAGGAGGGCTGGCACAGCACTGTCTGTCTGTGTGTGTTAGTGGGTTTGACACTTAAACACTTTCTTTCTAAATTCAATTGTGCCATCATAACCACATCCCTGATAGAGTTCAAAGAAACTCTAGAGGTAGATCTATTGAACACAACCATCTAAAGGCAGAGGACACTGTAAGCAGAGATAGTGTACTACAGAGAACCCCTGATTGGTAGACTTCAGACACTTTTTGTGGCACTATAAAAGTGAAAATAAAGGCTACTAAAGTACTTAGAAACTGTAAGGGATCTCCTTGTAAGGCATAGGTAGCGTGGGCTACAATCTGTAATGCTGTGTTTCAGAGGGTGGAAAAGCCCACTCTAAACAGCCACCAGCAGAGAGGATCAGTCCTACGTTAAAAACACAGGCCTCCAGTCTGCTTCTCGCCACTGGTAGACCTAATCCCCTTGGTAGAGGCCTGAAACAGGGGGGCTGTTACCACACAGAACCACAGGAAGAAGCAGGGTGGCCTTTCTCTGTCACAGCCACACTGGCAAGCTGGCTCAGTCTGGCTCAGTCTGGGGTTTCAGCAGAGTACATGAAGGCTGCCTCTAATGGCTTCACAGCTTCAAGTTATGTCATTACTAAAGAATCATAAGCACTTTTTCAAATTCAAAGTATTTTTGCGCATGCACTTCCACTTCTGATGTATATTTTTTATTTAAATAAAATCGACTATGCACAAGAGTTATCTTGAACATACATGGTGTGCACGACATCAAGACTTTGTCTATGTCTTTCAACATGTGCCTTCTTGAATTTACTTTCATATACTACTAATTTGCAGCAGCGATTTTCACTGAAAGTTTACCAGTCCTGTTCATTTGTTTTTCCTCCAATATTTGCTCTATACAATACAATATCCACTCGCATGGTTATGTGTAGGCACTAACAGCACTTTGTTAAATGATAGGTTCTGTTCTGTGTGAAGCTTCAGATAAACATTTGAATACATTTTTTTCAAAAAAAATGTGATAAGTGGATTTTGTCCCCCATCACTTATTTTGAAAGCAAATTTGGAAGGAATCTCTTAATGGCCAGTATGACCAGGAGGAAGCAAGCAAACCCTGTTTCAATGTTCAACTGAAAATTGTGAACCTATCCTTTAAGGTTAGGGAACGATTGTGGTCTTGGGTAAGCACTGAAAAAGTCAAAAGTGACTCAAAGCACAAACGATGTTTACTATATTTAACCAAATCCACATTCTTTCCCCAACCTTAACCAAAGCGCTTTAGTTACCTAAACCTGGTCACACGGGGGACTCGTGACACAAATTTAAAAGGCTGTTTCTTTTGCTTATAATTCCACAGTTTGCAGAATTCGGTTATGTTAAAACAGGACTCTATTACTGGATGATTTGTGCTTTTTCTTCATATTTAAAAGGCTGTTGTGTGATGTGGTGTGTTAATTGAGGCTATATTTTAAACAATATGTCATTTAAAGATACATACCACATAATTCTCTGCACTGGCTGTAATGCCATACCCTTTAAAATACACTAGGAAAAGGCCAAACAAATATAATTCCACTGTGATGCAGGTAGCCAGTCTAGTCATTTTGTTTAAATACCACTATAGGTGTGATCGGGAAAGATTTATGGTTTAAAGATTCGGTGCTGTGGAATATTCTTCCTGACATTTATAAACGACAGCATTTATATGAGCTCAGCCGAACCTGAGGCTTATAGAACTGTAAATAAATATATCTACGTGCGTGTGAGTGTGTGGGCGTGTGTGTGTGCGCATTTTCCCCCACAATGATAAAGCAGGAGGGCATGGTGTTTGCACCAGGTGCAAGAGGCAGGTGAAGACAGTGTATGCTGTTTAGCGGAGCCGGCCTCTTTCTCTGTGTCTGCACTTGCAAGGTGAGAAGTCTGGTTGTGTTCCATCTCTTCTCTCTGCACCTCTGCACTATGGTCTGTTATCAGCCCAGATGATGTAGGGAGATACACTGGTGTGTGTGTGTGTGTGTGTGTGTTGTTTTGGGTTTAACTCAAGTCTGGATCTGTGTTTTCAGGAGACTCGAGGTATTCATGTAACAGATCAGAGTCCCATAACACTGCTGTTTTCCTTTTCCTCTCTCAGACACTAACCTATCAGACAATTCACCAACTGAAATCCACAACACAAAGGAAAGATTAAGATCTAATGATTTGCATTTATTGGGAAACTAATTTGAAAGTTGCTTATCTCATGGTGACCTGTTAAACCTGTTCTTGACAAATTCACACTGAATCACTCCAGCTTCCAGGTCACTGCTGTTTGCTACTCGTCTTTCTTCTTTGATCATTTTCTTTTCTCTTTTAAATGTGTCTATCTTAGATTGTTTTCATGTTATGCCTGTCCTTTCCACTTCAACTTTTATACCAAACTTTCTTAATTTTAACTGGCTTTGACCTTGCTGGGGCTTATATTGGCTGGCTAGCTGACAGCTGTCATTTTTTCTCTTTGACCCTGCAGCTGGCTACTGGTTTTACATATAAGTACAGTACATTATTGGCAGGCTCTTGTAGCAAAGGAGTCCAATCGGTAAGCTTCACTCATTCTCTCTCTCCTACTACTTGAGGTTTTCATTTTAAAAGTAAACAACATACTAACGAAGTGTTCCTTTTGGTAACTCACACTATTCTATAACATTACTACAGAACCTTATCCAAAGAAATTGTTCAGCTAAACCAAATGCCAAGATTTATTTGACTGTGACTGAGTATTGAATATGGTATAGTCAGAACTGATACTAAGGTGATACTTTCTTCAGCACCATACATTATTTTTCGGTGCATCAAAGTTGAAGCAGGGAGTCGGTCTGTAAACTGTTTCCAACATACAGTTTGGGTAAGAATTTCACTGTTGGCCTGAACATTCGCTTTCAAATAAGTCTTGGAATGCGTAGGATTTCAACAAATATCTACTCCTTACATGTAATTAATCTTAACAAGAAGGAGGACAGCAGTCATCTATGATCATCAGTTGGATGACATGCATCATCTAATTGCTTTTAATCTACACCCAAAGTGACAGCTCCACATTTAGCAGCTGTATGAGCTAATAGCCTTCATATTTCCTAGCATCCCAAATATGTGAAGGAAAATACTTTTGCTCTGAATACTTTCCAAAGCTGTGGCCACCAAGACAAGGATATCTATTTGACCAAACATTCACCTGTTTCCAAGCAAGGACATCCGTTAACCCAAATATTCACCTTTTTCTTGAAAAAGGACATCCGTTTAACCAAACAGTCACCTGTTTTTCAGAACTTAAAAAGACTAGGCATGACAAGTGTAGCACAGCCCCCTTCTCCACTGGATATGACAATAGTCTGTCCTGCCAGGGTACAAAACGCAACAACCTCTGCTCACAAATTAGACCTACCACTGAGCCCAATGACAATGGGATGCTGAGATGCAATTACCATAAAAGCTACCACCACTTCTCTATGTACACCCCACCCCACCCCTGACCTCTCCAAAAAAATCCTCACCTCGTTTGTCTTCTACCATCTCCCTTAAATATTTTCTATTGTGTCCAGTACTTTTGGAGCTCTGTAGGGAGCAGAGATCCCTGAATTTAAATATATTTCATGAAATTGAATGAGAATGAGTGTGGGGGCATGTGTCTATGTGTGTGTTTGCTTTGTGTAATGAGCAGCATGCGTTTTCCTTCATTCTGCAGAGGCCCGTATGAGACATTGTTGATGACAGCCAAGTTGAGACACCCAAGTCCCTTTAAGCCAAAACCCTGCTGTGCTGAGACCTTTCTGATTTAGAACCTTTTTTGTCACCTTGTAGCTCTTTCTCTTTCATTCACCCTCATTATCTTTTTCATTCTCATCTGATTCTGTCATCTCTTGATATGTTGGACGCTGCAGTTGCACTCAAGGTTGTGCTGGAAAAGGAGAAGATAATAGGAAACAAAGTGAACACGTTGGTGGGAGCATAAAGGTGTTGACGTGAGTGAGAAAGAAAACACCACTCAGAAGTAACCTTTAAGCAACATGATCATTAACACCTCCATTACAAACCATTCTGTATGAGCAGCTTTATTAGTCATTCAGAGCCCACGCTTCTCCTCAAGACAGCCATACATTTTTTTGAACAAGACAGCAGGATAGTAGAAAAGACCTCTTTGTTTTCTTTTAAGCAACAATCTGTCATCATCATCACTACCACCAGCTGTTAGTAAGGCTCCTGCATTAAACTGATCTGCCTGAATACATTTACAGAGCAGGCTGTGAGCTGCTATGATATGGCAGGTCAAAACTGAACAGGTATCCATAGAAGACGAATTAATTCCTTACATGCGTCTCCATTGCTGGACATTTCAAATGACTGAGACAATGTCCTTTTCCAGTGGTTGTCAAAATCTTGCAGTTAAGAAAAAACATAACCTTATGAAAGCATTTGTCTCTATTTTCAATAAATCAACATCTGCACATGAGTTAGTGAATAAGTAATAATATTCATTCCTAAAATATTACAAATTCCACTGGTTACATCTGACTATTTACTTATTCTTATTTCCATTAAGTGGAAACATCAAGGTTGTTACTCTACATTAAAAGTACTTCTGTACAGAGTACATTATACTCAATGTTATCCAAAGTAAATGCTTTACGCCAGGCCCAAGTAGCTCCTGGATTCACCTGTTTTTTCATGCATTTAAACTCTGCTTTACAAATGATCAGCTGACCTCCTTCACCCCATTTCTGTTTAAGTTATGTCATCATTTAAATTTTTCAGTGTTTCCCCACCTATGCAGTTTTAACACACTTTCCTTTCACGTTGACTGAAGCTTAGATGGTCGTTGTTTGTGAAAACTATCTAAATTGGATACACACTTATTTCTAAGCATGGCTACATGAAATTCACCTATTAATTGTACTTCAAATGATACAACTGTTTCATAATTCAAATGGGAAAATCAAAAAGACAAGGAGTCATTAACACCTTTACCAGGTGTAATGGAAAAAAGTGATTTGTTGGAGGTCTGAAAATAGGTCCTCTTTCCCTACCTATAATTATAGCTTTAAAACATTATCTTACAGGTATGGCTTCAAAAGTGTCTTCCACATAGTGCTAATAAGGCCTACTGAAACTCCAAAGGAGCAGGCAGAAGCCTTAATTGCATATGTGCATATATTACTACGTATCAAACCCTGCTGCTCCAATATTAATTATACTGTACAACAGACATTTTCATCAGGCTTAGCCCATTACAAAGTTAACTTTCTCTCACTTATATTTTGAGTCATGTATAGCATACTTCTAATTCCTCCAATTACAGCATAAATACAAGACAAGACAATGCAGAGTTTCAAATGACATACCAAAGTGTGCAGGCTATATTTGATGAAAAATACTGACAAAATAAGAATGTTTGTGCCTGATAAGTGAACATTTGTGGTGGAAGATTTCAATGAAAATAATATTTTTACAACATGGTAATGTGTTTAACTTTTACATTTGTCCACTCAGAGGACTCAAACATGCGTGAAAAATATGTGACTTTTATAAAGTGTAAGAAAAATTGGGCTGTGCAAATTCAAACACAAACAAGGACCACACAAATCCACACATATGAAAGTACACCACACCTAAATATCTTGTGCAAATATGAGCAAAGTCAATTTCAGCCAGGGTCGTGCATGGTGATGCACTCTCTGATATTGTAGTGGTCACGGTCTGTGTGTATGTGCTGTGGACGTGAGTGGATCCAGCCAGGGGAGTTAGTGCAGGGGTGGAGTTGGGATGGGGGGTTGCTGGATGGGCCGAGGGTTTCTTTGAAGTCTGGATTCCAATTAAACCCCTGACTGAGTTCTAAGCGCACAAGAAAAATGACTGAGGTACATGACATGGCCAGGTCCCCTCATGCAGCCAAGCCTTTCCATTTTAGCCCCTTTGTCTCCCTGCAGCTCCTAATATTTATGATCACCCCTCCTGACATAACCCCCACATCAGGCCTACCACCCCCACAATCACCCCAATAGAAAAAAAAACTGGACTGGACTAAAAACAAGCCTGGCAGAGTGGAGAGGCAGAGTCAGAGCCTGAGGTTTCACTGCCCAATGCAACATAGAGAATATTTGAGAAACATCCACTCAGAAAAGGGGAGTAAGATGGCCAAAGAGGAAGAGCAAGTGGAAGAGGTAGAAGACAAAAAAGAAAAAAGAAGACAAGGATGGACACAAATACAATGTGTAGAAGATGAATTATAACCATTAAGGATGAAATACAAAAACAATGATTCTCATGGACACTGACTTATTTCCCTTTTTCAAAATATAGGCGTTTATGATGTTTTTTCAACATGTTCCTATAAGCACTTGCTTCCATTTACCCAATGGGAAAAATGCAAGAAAGAATTTAAAAATGAATAGATCAAACACAGTTAACATCAGCCTGCGTAACAGAAGTAGACTACACTATTAGAAGACACATTTTTATGTCAATAACAAAACAAATTCTTTGTCAAAAATACATTATTCTTATTCTTCTCCTACAAGGAAAATGTAGCTATGGCACTATGGTAAGCCAGTTCCTAGAAAAACAACACAACTAGCACATTTGATAAAGAAACATTCAAATGTTAATAACTTGATAGAGCTATACAACAGCAACAATTTGCTGCAATTTGGTTCTCAGAAGCTAGCATTTCACAGTGAAAAGTGATGTATAGAATGAGACTCTAGCACAATGCCAACTTACCTTAGACAACACCCCAATACACCTTTACAAAACCCTGTATCTGGCTTCTACTCATCACAGTTTTGTTTTCCATTGAAAAAGTGATGGTAAAAACAGTGAAGGTGCACCTTAGCTGGGGGACATGTTTTTGTTGAAAGCGAATGGAGAGAAATGGTTGATTTCAGAGGTATCAGTCCTGCAAGGCAACCGCAGGCAATTCATTCAGTACCTGACACTATGCCTAAAACACACTGCAGTTTTTCTGTTTTCATTTCTGCACCTTTTCGCACATGAATTCCATTCACTCAAGCACTCTGAACACCACACAGTAGATAACGATACATACTCCATAATTCATTCAGCATAGAATATCATTTCCTTTCCTCTTCATATTTTTTTACCATACACACTGCACACACCCTCGCCAGGTACCACACAGACATACAAAGTGCAAAAGCACCCGTGTATCGTTTTCCCTTCGAACTGAGGAGTCAAACATATAACAACTCAAATACACACCCTAAACACACAAACATGCTCGGGAATAAAATATTGAAAAGTGTCACCGACACCTGGTCAAATGCTCATATGATTCCCAAAGGAACCACCCTCAATAAAGTACTTCCTGCGGAAGAAAAAAGAATGGAGGCAGCAAGATTTGAGCAGAAAGGAGAGGTTTATATGATGTCTGTTCCTAGCAGAGAGATGGATCTTGAGCTGGGACGAAGCAGGAAGGGGTTAAGACCGGGAGCCAGCAAACTTTTATCACACTGGAGGGAGACAGGGAGCTGAAAGGTGCAGAATGGCAAATATTTCAAGATGATAGGTGACATAAACAAAAGGTTTACTCTCATTCCCACTTTTTAAGTTGCAAAATTTGGGGCTGGTAATTCATAACAGCAGTCCTCGCTGACACACAAATACGGCACTGAAGAATAGGCCCCTGCAACTCAACACGGAAAAAATATATCCCTCATAACGAAGTCTGTTTCCTCTAAAAGTCAGCCATCCAGATCATAAAAGCATTAAGGTTATTTATTGAACATCAAGGAAATTAGCACAATCAAATTGACAACTAAACTGCATATATATGTTGTTTCTTAAAATATTACTGTGAACAAAAATGACACTATGGAGAAGTGCTGTACAAGCTATAGGTGTAATGTGCAATTATGAATCTTTGGTGACTCAGTCAATCAAACTTTCTTTTACACTTTTCTCACTTTATCATATCTCTCGCTCATTTGATTGTTCCTTCCTCTCAATGTTGGAACTTTTTGAAGAATTTTTTAGTTCCTATAAATGAATCCCTTTCCTGTCTCCAAAGCCGGGCCTCTTCCCTGTCAGAGACACAGCACTCGGCCTCTGCTCCATGTCAGAGAGCAGTCTGTCAGTGCGCCTGTGAAAGCCAGATAACCCTTTGATGGAGAGTACCAGTGGTTATTGTTGTCTGTACCCTCCACCTTCCCTCCAACACATATGAAGATTTATTGAAGGAGAGGGCTGAGCAGCGGGAGCCAGCACTAACATGGCAGGCCAAGATGGCAACAGGAAAGGAGGCAGGAAGAACAGAGGCAGGAGGGAGACACACCAGGGGGTGATGAGAACCCCTCTGACCTGCCTGTGGAGGACACAATGCTTAGGTAGAGCTGACCGTGATTATCTGGCTGACAAATAATCATGGGACCGCTCTCCCTGCATGTCTTCCTCTCTAACAAAGGACGAGCAAGTTTAACAGAAGAAAGCCAATAAAGAGACATCTTGAAAATATAGAAAGTAAAGTTACATGCAATACTGTTCAGTAAGAAAGAGAGTGTGGATCTATCGTAGTCAGTATTTACAAAAATTGCAAAATCCAGAATGGAATACAAAATATGTATTTTTTCTGACAGTTATAAAATCACAAGTCTAGATTTTCTCTTCCAAACGAGCGGCAATAATCAGTCAAAGGCCAAATTACACTGATGATGGGTGCTGCAGGATAACACTGTAGCATTTGGGTGAAAGGTTGAACAGGCCAGATGAAGGAGTGGTGTGTCAACAAAATCATGACGCATTTGTGGCATGTTTGGAGACTTCCAAATGTTGCAGCACACAGTTTCACCACAATATCAGTTATTGTGTAAGTAAGCAAATAAATGGTTATTCAATATAAATAAAATAATTACTACTTTTGGGTGGGAATAACATGATGAAAGTGAGATGAGGTTGGTGTCAGTTGAATATATAAAATGTGAACATGTGCACATACATACTACAAAGTGAAGCTATAAATTGATGAAATTAAGTAACATAATTCAATCTACCATTAATTGTTTTCAATTTCCACCTGAGTTTTACAGCATGTGTTCTGAACATGGTCTTATATAAGCTCTCCTCCACTTATGACATAAATTCAAGTTGATTATGGCTTTGAAGAACAAATACATGGCGAAGTGTTACAAAAAACATAGTGCAAAGCAAGTGAGTGCAATGGGAGGGTACAGAAAGAGAGATGCGATACAGAGACAGAAGGACAGAAAGAAAGAGAGGGACAGAGAAGGAGAATGCACATCAGCGACTCATAGTGCCCTCTTCTGCCTGCAAGCTGTATGATACAGGCAGTTCTTCCTTTTGATCATCAAAAAAATATATACAAGAACCTGATACAATAAAAAAGTCCTGCTTCCTATTTTTACAGTTCTGCATAATACATGACAATTTATACCATAATTTCTATGCATAATTAAAAATAGGAGTTTCTCATGATATCCATCATGCACCAGAAATAATGATTTCAAGACACAGTAAGTTAACTTAACTTGCTTCGGCAACGTTAACGTCTGTTTCCCGTGCCAATAAAGTCCACTGAAGTGAATTGTAAACAGGTACTCTATGAGCTGTGGGACTGTCACCATTAAAATAAAAAAGGCTGCCTTGAGCCAGCACTGATGCATGCATGACATGCAGGTCATGTACAAAACTGGGCACAATAAAACCATTGCACAAAAAAAAATAAAAAATCGCTCGAACATTTGGTATATTTTTCAGTTAGAGAATCGTGGTACCGCTAAAATCTGCAACAATACAAAAGAAAGGTGGCAACAAAATCATTTCTATTTCTACCATTCTACCCTGGAAACGCTGAGCTTTGGCTCAGTTCAGATGCATGACTTACCCTAGCTGAGCGACAACAGTCAAAACGTGCTGGAACACATGACATGCATATATATGATTCAACATCTGTCTCTTTCTATGAATCTACCTGTTTACGTCTCTGTATATAAACCATCAGATAGTCACTTAAAATAGTTAGCTTATATGCCTTTTAAATTTACACAGTGTAGCAATGAAAAGCTACTAAATATGACTGGATGAGAATAGCTTACTCTACTATACTAAGCTATTATTATGCTTATTTCTACAATGTATTTGTGCATGACATACTGTACATCATGAACATAATATTTCTTACATGTACACATCTTAAGGCCCAATAGCTCAGACTGATTAGGAAAATATAAACAGTGAAAAACTTGATTTCTTTGTTATCTTATTTGACACAATAACGCTCACATTTTTAACATATCTTTATAACATTTATCAGTTATCCCACAAATTCTATTCAGTGAACATAAAGGAATCTCAGGGATGTATATTCTGCTCAGGTAAAAAACAAACACATTGAAATCGTAAACTGCGCAAATAAATGGAAAATCTGTAGCTATTGAAGTTCTTCGACTGAATAGAATGTATTGTGTTAGTGAACCTTCATTGTGTCTGCATACAAAGAAACTATATTGGCACACTTGCAGGGAATGTATACAGTATACTTTATGTATAAGTGGGGTCTTCTTCCCTGAAATGTTAAATGTGTACACAAGAAACCGATGGCAACCAGACATCTGTGGGGCTGTGAAATGATGACCCATTTTTAAACCCATATTTGATTACCTGGTTTTATTAAAATTGGACCCAAAGAGACCCGTTCCCCATTTGAATTTAATGAAGGCTGTGTGGCTGACAGGAGGCTTTTGATTTATACACTGTTATTAAATCCGACAAGAGAGCCAGCCAGGTAAGCAGGCAGGCAGGAGGAGGTGGTGAGGGAAGAGAGCAGGACCCAGAATCCTGGCCCAGCACCAGACACAGCTAGACTCTGAGGCCGACAGCCTTCCTCTTCCTTCAGCACCCCCCCCCCCCCACCTGCTCCACTCTGAGGAGCAGAGAACAGCCAAGGACACATGCTGTGTGGCACCCCTCTCTCACATCCCTCTTCCTCCTCTGATACCTCTTCCATTATTCATATTAAAATACAGACTGATATAAAGATGAATAATAAATGCAGTCAACACAAAACAAAAGCTGGCAGACCAGTGCTGTCAAGGTGGTCACTTGATAGAAATGAAAATGTATTGTGTCTATTCATCTTAATAATGGGTTCTATTTAAGATATAAACAAATTAAAATGTCAGAACTTATTCTGAATATTCTTGATATTGCTTTTGCTTGTATTCAAACTATTTTCCTTTTTTTTTATCACGGAGAAATGTTACTGATGACATCAAATTTAGTTTAATGGCTGGTGCTGTAAATTAGGACAATAATTTAAAAAAAGATAATTGACTAAACAATATATAAAATTCTACATACAGCTAAATAACTCAT
The DNA here is from genome assembly GCA_011952105.1 of Coreoperca whiteheadi. NCBI lineage: Eukaryota > Metazoa > Chordata > Actinopteri > Centrarchiformes > Sinipercidae > Coreoperca > Coreoperca whiteheadi. The sequence goes on from CM022485.1 coordinate 17,246,839, forward strand.
CATGTTTTGTGGAAGAAACGTGATGCCTCTCGGAGCCCTGAGCGTATTTCCTCTTTGAAACTACAAAGCCAAAGTAGCTGTCTAAAACACATCAGCGCACTTACTGTAGGAGATCCTCACACTTGCAGTCCTGGGCTACACTGCTACTACAAATCATTGTCATTCACCTAAGCTAAGACACTGGCCAAAGCAGTAGCAAAAAATAAGGCTTTCTGGGATTTTTCTTCCAGGGCTCAGAGATGAACATATGGAAGCACAAAGAATCGCTGTTCTACCTCCAGCTTCGGGACGGAAGCAGTGAGGTGTTTGAAGCTGCCTATGCTGACTATCAATGTTTTCCTGGAGGTTAGCGTCCAGTGGAAAGGATAAATACCGACCAGCCACGCTGGGTACACATTTACTCAATATGGAAAGTTGAATAAATGATTATATAGTATCATACCCCCCCCAAAAAACTGGTACAAATCTTGAGAGTAGGAGAAAAAAAACATTCAGGGAAAAAGTCTATCAGATTTCAACCCAGTATGCCTCTTTTAAGCTGATTAGATAAGTGACTTTAACTTTAAATGTGTTTTCTATAAATGCTGTCATTTATTTTGAGCATTTCAGACAGCATGAATAAAAATGTCCTTGATGTTTGCTTAGTGATTAATATTGTGAAGATTTGTCATGCAGTGTCTCACAATTAATATGGGTTCAACACACTGAATGTCTGCCTGAATATCTATTATAAAAGAAAAACGGGTGAGGATTGCATTTTGTTTTCAATGTTTTGCTCAAGCAGAGCACTGCTGTCATGCCTGCTTTTTTTCAGGATGTCAGACAAAAAGAGAGGAGAGATGGAGAGGGAGGGATCCTGGAGGATGGGAGGGGGGGGTGGAGATGGAGGGGCTGCTGACATGCACTTGTCTCCAATCTCTTCGAATCCATTGCACAATTCATCTGCTTTGTCTCTACTGCCACGGCTGAGGACAATCAGACCAGACGCCCATTAGATTCCTCATACTGCCCCCCATGCACACCCCCCTTTACCCCCCCAACACCTTTTTTTCATGTGACATGCTGACTGAAGGAGAGGCAAGGCAATTCACAAGCCTCCCCAAATGGGGAAATGTCAGGAAGGGAAGTCACATCAAAACCATGTTGTCATGGAGATACAGTATGGTCCAGAATTTACAGACTAACACATAGGTACTCAGGATATACAATGTACACACACGAGCTTTTATGCACACCCTGATAAATACATTTGCTTTGTGTATTTTGTTTTTTCGGCAAACAATACAAATACAGTATACAGCAGAAGGGAAGAAAAGAAGGCTTTTGTCTCCTTGCACTGATTTTTTTCTACACTAAATTTCCCTCCTCAATTGAATATTTTTAGGTGAATGTATTTGAATGGAGGGATAAAAACAGTGACAATATTCACCAAAATATTCGTTTGGGCCTAAAAACCAAAAGATTGTTTTCCTATTTTTAACACAGATTTTTGTTAGTACACATACAGTTTAATTCCTGTAAAAACAAACATTGTGATTAAATGTATTTGAAATTTTGAATTTACCATGAAAAAAAGCTTTGTAGTACTAAAAAAAATTATTCAAAGATAATTGGATTTATAAATGTATTTTCTTTTACAACAAGCAATGGTAAGCAAATGGTAATTGAACACCTCTTTTTAAAATGAAGCTATTCATGGAAAACATTTCTTCATTTACCCAGTGTTTTCATTTAAAGTAAATCCTGTATTCAATAAGTACTATTATATCAGGATATTCAATATTCAACAGTGAAATCAACACTGATGTGTAAATTCGTCCGCTTCAGGGAAATTCTACAGCAAGGTCACGTGACCACTGTGCCCATCCACAGTAGCCACTCCTCTGCCGATAGTGTTATCAGACAAACAGCGTCCCTGGAACGCTTGGCATTTCGATGATCCCTTCTCATGAAAAAAGGCAGAAAGAAAGAGCGAAGGAAGAAAGAATATTAAAAAAATGTGCTCCTTCACCCCACTTGTTTAGGAGGCTGCCAGCCCTTTGCTTCAGCTTTTGAGCAGAACTAGACTGGTTCTGCCCTAGTGCAAGAGGATCCTCCAACCCAACAGCCATATTCTAACACTGCCAGGCCTCACTGGGGTCACTTTATTGAGGTTACTCTGCTCTGCACTACATAAAAAAGAGGAGATTGAGGGATATTAATGGTAAATGTGGCATAGTTACTCCTGTAAAACCCCTTCTTTGCCCTCCCTTTTTTCTTTGTTTGGCCAGAGGAGCTGAAGGCTTAGGGATAAAGGTACTGCTCAAATCATGAGACAGGGATAAAGCCAGGGAGAGATAGCAAGCTCTGACCCAACGACAGAGCGGTGGATAATTAAAACACCCAGGGCCCCCGAACTGCCCTCATCCATCTCTCCCTTCTTTTTCTCTCCTTTTCTTCCTTCGCTCACAGACTTAGCCTCTCCCTCCTCCCCAGAAAACACACACACACACACACATATTCTTACATTCTCAGATAACAAAACATACAAGACGACACAAATGCATATTGAGATGATGTTGGATTTCTACCAGTGAGATCCGCCGATGACTGGTCCTCTGGGTAAAATCTACAGAAGCGGAAGCACACATCCCTCCCTCTGGCTCTGTGCGATCTGTTTATTTTTCATTTGTACATTTTTAAGGATCATGAATGATTCCTGTTTTTATCTGATTACTCCCAGACAGTCTGCCTCCACTGCCTCATAAAAACACAAAGGATAGAAACAAAATGGCACACAACCATGTCGTCCTTCTAATTTAACAAATGTCCTTCTGCTTTTGCTTATATTTCATTCATTTCATATTACATTCATTCCTGCATTAATATCGGCACAGTTTACACAGATAAATAAATCTGGACTTAGGATGTTATTATTTATAGGATGTAGTAAATGGGTTGGCTTTTCAACTAGAATATATTCATTCTGTTTGGACAAACATCAATTAAAGATGAACTGAAAGGAAATTAACCAGAATGTATAAGAAAGGCATGCATGCCAGAGAGAAGATCAGAGAGTTTCTCCACACCACCATAAAGAAAGAAAAAAAGACAGCCATGTCTGTATATCATCTATCTATATAACAACTGAGCGAGGGACAGGGCACGTGTGTGTGCGTGTGTGTGTGTCTGCTTATGTCAGGTGATCACAACGTTCCAACCATGAATTGCAGCTACTAGCCATGCTCTTGGGCAGGCCACACTGCCCTCTCTTGGTGGCTCCACAAAAATGCTGCTGGAGACTAAACATAACAATTGGATCATCAGTTTGATTCTTTTCTTCTGCCTTTCATGCAATTTAACACTCAAGAAAATCTGTGTCATATACACGGGTGCATGCAACTTCCTTATGATTTGCTCTTACAGATATTTCCTTTGCTTTTATATTTGATGAAGTGTAATCGACTGGATGGGCTGGTTAAAACAGAGCTGGCTCCATATGTCATTTGGGTGGTCATTGACCTAGCACGAGAGAGCTGCACAGCGTCCTATGAACAGCCCATGAATGAGGATGTGTGAAAGTAGTGCTGTGACTGGGGAACAGCAGCTCAAAAGGACCCCCACACACTGCCCAGACTGAAGTCATTACTAGCGGGCGTTTGATTTCCACATGCAAAACCTCAGGTTGAAGACCAATATGTTCCTCCCCTGGAGTACGGTTTCTACTGCTGTGTTCATGTGGTATGGCTGTCTGACCACGCAAGACCCACTCGGAAAGAAAGAGGGCAAAGTGCTAGCACTGATGAATTTTAAATGTGTTGAAGATGATTTATTAGAGTACTTAAAAGATCTGTAGGATGTCCTTCACACCTGGCTCACCCTCTAATAGACCCCAGTGTGAAATTACACTGTATTCACTAACCATGGCACTGTTTACAACGTCGGAGAGATTTTGTTTTCACATTTATACAGTATATTCCTGAAAATACGATTGTAGTGTGTCTATACTGTATTTGGCTAGAGTGAGCTACAATCATTGTGGGAGGTATCTGCTTTCTGCATGATTAAGATTTTGTTAGGATGCAGCTAAGAGGCCAGGAGAGGGGTCAAGGGGCGTGAGAACAACATCACCTGCTGTTCACTGACCCGCTTGGTCAACAGCAAGGTTTGCCTGACTCACTCCTTGTGTGCGTGTGTGTGTGGCTATCATATGAGTGACTTTTTTTTCAGTATCAGACGCAAATGAAACACGCATAAAAACATAATCAGTTAAATAAAACTTTGTACACCTCAACCGGGATTACATTTTTCAATTTTCAAACCACCACTATGAGTCCTGCGCCGCACTTTATAGGCTTTATACCAAGCTAATGTAAGTGTATTGTCACGTTCAGCACCATTTTCTATTCACATAATGTTCTTCTTACACATACTCACTGTAAACTAGGCGTAAACCTCCCCATTAAGGAGAGTAACCAGCGATAGAGAGTGGTTAGTCAGTAAACAATGGTTATAATGCCAGCAGTCTATGTTTTAGGAGCCACACAGCAAATGCCTTTGTCAGGTTGTACTTACAGTTGCTTTAAAAACATTTTTACTGGAATTCTTACTTATTTTAATAAAACATTTGTTCACTAACAAACAACATTAAAATATATATCTATAAAACAAGAGGCTGAGTTGGTAGTTTACATTCCTGTGGCAAGCAAATCTACTGCCTGAGAAGAATACAAAATAAAATAAATAAAATATAAGAAAAGATTAATGTCACATATGTATGCACATATATCATGTCTTCTATATTTATATAATTTTGAGTGAAACCAGGTAACTCACGGTCTCTCAAAATTGAATGAGGGGTATCTATTGGCATCCACCACCCATCATGGCATGCAGTGGCAGTCAGTAGTGCAGCTCCCTGCACACCTGACTCTAGCAGAGAGGGTTAAAGTCAGCAACAACGGATCTGGCAGCTTTAGTCCCCAGAACAGCCAGCTTACACAGATAAGTGGGCCAGGCTGGATAAGCCTCACTAAAGTATTCTATTACAGTGCCAATTACCCCTTGGTAAATAATATGGGGATGTAGAGGAAGCTACCGACAGGAAGTGGGATGTGTGCAGGGAGTCTAAAATAATCTTATTTTCTTTTGTTTCCCTAAATAACATTTTAAGTCCCAAACATTTTAAGGCAAAACATAGGACAAGTTTTTTTTCTCACAGTAAAAAAATGGTACTTTATATTATTCAATTGTGTAGGCCTCATGATATCAAGTAGGTGATCACAGCCAACAAGTGTTTCATCACCATATCGGAGTGCAGCCATGCTCACTTTGGTCAGGCCTAAGCCAGGCCCTGGCTGGCTGCTCTCCAGTGGGGCCTGAGCAGCTTCTCACAGCAGACACCCAGAAACTGGGTTCTCTAATAGGGACAAATTGGCAATGTCTGTGCGGGCCGGTGCTGTGTGCTAGGAGCTGTGAATTGATAGTGATGCCTAATGATCCCCCTGGGTAGATCAATACCAATAATCCTCTTTCCCGCCTATCCTCCTCAGAACCTGGAGGAGCTAGGGAAAACTGCAGCCCAGAGTGACAGGGCCAGGAGTTCAAGGCAAGGGCTCCAACTCTCACACATGCACACAAACTTTCACTTTCCACGCACACGCGCACACACGCACACACACGCACAGAAGTATAGTCAAAAGCTAAAACAGAGGCCAACATAGGCATTTTATCACCTTTCTCAGACACTAACATAATATTTAAAGACCACAGACAATCCAAGCTGAGGGTTACAGCTGCACATTTGCAGACAGGCAAACACAAACACCCAGACGATCAAATAAATAAATACACATGCGTGCCCCCACCACCACCACCAATACTCACACACAACAACATACCCCGCAAACTGTAAAAATCAAATCAAAGCTGTACTATTCTAATGTACTGCGTGATCAATATTTATTTTCCTTTTATGCATTTATTAGTGTGTTCAATTTCACAGGCCAGTAGGGCCTACTTTATATCAATTATTTGTAAAGCACTGTAGCCAGAGTCTCCAAAAACTTCAATTGAGATGTGGTTTGTAACAAAGCAAATCTTTTCAGTAATGCAATTACACAACATATTCAATATTCTGCTGGGTGTGCTGTTTAACAACCAAATACTCAATCCTGATTAACAAAATACAACTTTATCTATCCGCATCAGAGCCAAGTGCAAATTAAAATATTCATTTATTTTCCGATGTGCGGACGAGTTTTGTGGCAATGTAACGTTTACATTCTTCTGATATTTAAATTGTTATTCAACAAAATATGTGTAAAACAAAAAAATACTAATTTTCATAGGGCATTGGAGCCAAATGCTGAAAATATATTTTTACTGAAGGCAAAAAGGAGAAGCTAGCGGTGAAGCTCAGGATACGTTCAGCGAGGTGAAGCATGCGGTCCCAACGGACCTCTGTGTGTGTGCACGTGTGCACGTGCGTGTGCGTGTGTGTGTGTTTAAGCTCTGCAGTCATAAAGCCTCACATCACCCTCTTGCACCCCGTGGTCGGCAGCTGATTACTCCCACCAAACACATCCATACACTTTATCCCAGCTGTCACAGTGCATACTCATTACCCCCTGCACCAGCCAGCTGACTCCACACGGCCACACCCGCCTGGACACGGCTCCAGGGGCCGCACTGGGGATGGCTAGAAATCATAAACTAGAAAAATACATTTACAAATTTTCTCCTCTCTTTCCGAATTCACCAGTAAGTGTTACAATGTTGGTGCTTATTTCATTGAAAATGTGATTCTCACCTCTAAATACACTTTGTGTCAGGGAAAATCCCTTACACATGTCACTTAAAAATCTATATCAAGCTTATATTACTTTAATCATTACTTCATTTACACTTTTAGATAAATGTATAAATTCCATAAATATTCCACCGACCCATTATGATATCTTCATTAACTATTGATTTTGGTGTCAATCAAGTCAATTCCTTCACTCCGGGAAGAACCAAATCATGACCAAATAGAAGAGACAACCATCAGGCAAGCAAAACTGAATCTGTGTAGTACATCTCAAATCGATAAGAGTGGAGAGAAGTAAGGTAGTGTGAATAACCCAAAGTTTAGTGAGACGTGGGACGTATCTCTCTCCTCAACAAGCCCCCGTACTGCCCTTGTCCTCAGTGAGACAGCTATCCCAATTGTTACGTGTGACTGAAGTGTGTGTGCTTGTGCATGTGTAGGAGGGTTTCTATCATTGCAGGGGTGGGAGATGACAAGAGTGACACACTCCAGCTCCTGTCACACAGTAGGTGTTTCTCCATAGAGACCCAGGTGTCGTGTCTCAGATCTTCTCGGCTTCATAAAAACTCTGCTTTAGCCAGTGCATCAATCGATGATATACTCCATATGCTTTTACTGCTGCCACACACAGTCACTTTTAGTGTTCTGTGTTAAAGGCCACAACAATTTTGATCACAATTTAACTAAAGCCATACCATATTTATATAGGTTGTATTTTTAGCAAAAAATATCCTTAAAATCCAGCAGGAGACAAAAAAATCAGTGCGTGTAAATAGACAAAGTGCTGCCAGACCATGATAAAAAGAAAAGTAGGAAGATTGGAGAAATGAGAAAGAAATGAGATGAAGGTACATCAATCAACCTTGTGTGATCCTCGAACCCTTTTCTTGAGCAGGCCAAAATGTGAACAGATTCCTTTTTTTTTTTTGACAGTCTTCACACAACTCTTCAAACAGAAACCTCCAAAAATACAGAGCTGCTGCTAGCATGGGACAGCGAGGGCTCTTTTATTAACCACAAGAGGAAAAAATAAGCTACATTTTCTTTGATTTAAAAATATTACAATATAGAGAGACCAACGTAAACACTATCACAAGAAAATTAAATAAAATGTAACGCATCGTTTAACATGTTAAACTGGATTTGTACTGTACAATTAATAAGAGTCCAAGTGTAACAGGCTGTTACCATCAGTGAAAATGGTAAGTCAAAAATATACATGCAGCTAAAATATGTAAATACAATTAAGCTCACTGCAAACTCAGATGTAGTGTTGTGATCAAATCAAGCAGAAAAGGTTGTTTCAATCAGAGCTTCTGGGATGTGTAAAAGAAAATGCAGCATAAAAGCATGCCAGTGTCTCAACCTTACTTGTTTCTCTCTTATTTGCCCCTCATCCCCCCGTCCTTGCTTCCCACTAAAGCAAAGTGCAGTGCTTAAACAGGAGCATTTAATTCATTACATCATTATGTCATCTCATACTAATCTGCGCAGTGGCCTCCACTGCTTTGACATGCAAATGGATTAGAAAAACGTCCGGGGAGGTAAAGGGGAGGAGGGAGGGGGCAAAACAGCAATCATCAAGTCTTGTCAATGGGGTGAAAATATGCCCTGAAGCTGCTCTACCATTTTTTTCTCCCTTCTCTTTAACTGTATTTTTCTATCTGTTTTTTTCCCTCCACTTTTCCCCTCCCCGGCTCTCCTCTTCTACTCCTCAATCTTTGTCAGTGAATGCCCCAAACAAAGCAGCGGCAAGATCACACCAAACGCCGGCAATCTGTTGAGGATCAGGCTCCCTATGGAGAACATATAAACAATAAAGCGTGTGGCACACACTCACATTGAGACCCCTCCCATTTACACATGCCCCTCATCTGCATATTCACAAAAAGGCCCCTCTGGCTTTCCCTCATCAGCAAACCCCTCCCCACAGCCTCATCAGCACGCGCCAGTTTGACTACGGAAAGGCAGGCAGGCTTTCAACGTGTGCCGGCTGGGACCACACACGCACATCAAGATGATACACAAATACACAGAAATGCACAAAATCAATTTTTGCACACGCAGTATACAAATGTGCAATGGCAGAGTAAACAGAGAAATCAGAAGGAGAGTTAGTGAGATCTGGTGATGTGAGCACTGGCCATGCTCATCTAATTTCCACCCCTCCTTCCCTCACTCCCTCCCCTCCTCCTCCTCTCCTCTCGTCTCTCTCTCCTCTCATCATCAGGTACCTGGTGACGAGCGGCCCGTGATAATCCACAGCCTCTAACCAATCAATCAGCAGCATCCTAATCAGCAGTGTAGAGAGGGAGAGAAAGAAAAAAGCCCATAACTTACCCTGGGTCGCCTCCAGTCTGCTCAGCACACGTAGAGGTCTGGTCAGGGCTTTGGCTGGAGCTATGTGGACTAGTTCACCAGAAATATGAGAAATACTCAGATTCTATCCTCAAGCCTTGTTTTAAAAAGAAAAAAAATCTAAATTGATATTTTTCACTGCATCATAAACATGTAACCAACATATAAAGCTCTCCCCCTCCCTTTTCCTATTTAAGTCTGACTCTCACTCTACCTCTCTCTATTCCTCCCTCTCTCCCTTCCTGTCACTCTCTCTCCCTATTTCCCTCTCTCCTCCCTCAGTGTCTGCCTGTTGCAACAGTGTGGACATATACACACTATACAGTGAAGATATATATATAGAAGCATGCATCACTGTGCAGAAGATAGAAAAAGGCTCGCTGGTGTGATATCCTGCAGATCTGCTGGACCCTGTGTGGCTGTGTGTGTATGCGTTGGGGGGGTGTGACACCGTGGCAGCTCCGCCTTCTCCCCCACCAGGCTAATTGTACAAGGCTGCTAGGCGGCGGTCTCTCATCCTCTTCCTGAAGACAGCAAGCGCCCTCAAAGGAGGCTGATGTCTG
>CM022485.1:17256574-17271113 GCA_011952105.1 Coreoperca whiteheadi
TGTGTGTGTATGCGTTGGGGGGGTGGGAGGGAGTAGAGAAAGCAAGGGAGGGTCAAAGCTAAATGTTCTACAAAGAACAGGGGGACTGAATTGACTTTTTTTTTTTCTTTTTATCAAATACATATTCCCTCCCGCCTCCTTCCCTTCTATTCAATGCCCCCAACTCCATCTTACCCCCACCCCATCCCAAACCTCCCTCCTTCTTCCCCATTTCTGCTCATAGGCATTCCCTCTCCAGACATCAGCATCCTTTGAGGGGGTTAGCTGTCTCTAGGAAGAGGAAGAGGTAACGCCGCCTAGCAGCCTTGTACATTTTGCCTTGAGGGTGAGATAGCTGAAAAGCCATGTGCTATCATCAGTTTTGAGGTGTGCAGTAAAAGTAAAGACAAGAAAAACATACTGGTTTTACACAGCTCCCCAAAAGATCTGATGCTGAATTTAGCATAGGATTACACAAAACCTCTCTTCTGAACCTCTGAACAGAACCCCATTTCTACAGACTCTGTGATTCCTCTCCTCCCCCTCACCAAAGAACGAGATGTAGAAACTCCACACAACCTGCAGCTAGGGCATGGTGCCTAAGTTTAGTTCTACAATTGAGCTCAACCAAACAGGCACACAGAGAATGAAATGTAGCAACATTGCAACTGTTCAAGGAGTCTCTCCATGGAGCTATTCCTAAAAGAGCACACATGCGCTGTGTATTTTTGCATCCCTGTACATGCAATGAGCTCTGTGTGACTGTCCTGTTGTATCAGGATGTCAGGAGGCTATACTTGAGGGTCCAGACAGAGAACATAGTAAAGAGGAATCCTGTACACTTAGGAGGCCCTTCTGGCATCATGCAGACAGGAGCAAGGTCCTGGCTAAGTACTGTAGCATTGCGCCAAGAGGGAAAACACAGCCCAAATGAAACATAACGATGCCCCCCCAAGGACTCGTGGGGATCCATCTCTTACTTATATTAAGGTAGCGGTGGATGAGCGAAGGGAGGGTTAGAGTGAAAAGGGAGGGGAGAGAGGGTCTGTTGGTACCCTCAGAGTCCTATCCTGTGTGCAGTGTTGTTTTATTAATCTTGTGTATTTCTGCGGCTGCAGCCCACAAACCCCTCAACTGTGAGTCTCCTCTGCCGTCTTGACCCACAGACCACACCCCTCCACCCTTGTCCTCTCTGTCAGTGCAGATAAATACACACATAACCGCACATGCACAGACAAATCCTGCAAGCACAGAGCCCACCAATTTACTCTGGCTCCCTGTCTTTCAGTCCAACCTGAGCAGATTACTCTGCATGGTTTCCCCGTGTGAGGGAAGGAAGGTGGGCTACACCTGCAGAGCACATGTACTTTTCAATGGTTGCACAGGGATCCATGGAAAACACCTCTGAGTACAATATGACGATGGACTGCCACTCAGCCCGAAAAAGAGAATACACACAATCTGAAGACAACAGACCACGCCACAAAACCATCAAAATGGATGGCTAGGACTACACAGAGTGAATGTTATTATGAAGCTCCAGAGATGAAACAACAGAGTAGAGAAGCTAAAGTGCACTGGTGTACCATGCTAGATGAGAAGCCTCCATGTTCTCAATGAGGAGAGACAGAGAATTTACGCAACATGGCAGCACTGTGTTGTAATGCATCAACCCTACTGAGAGCAGCACTGTCACTACCACTCTTCATCATCAGCAGGAGCAAAACACCAGCCATGCATTGTCTTTGGGGCAAAAAAAAAAAATGTGTGTGTGTTTGTGAGTGTGCAGAGTGCAGGGGTGCAGGAGTACATTTATGTCTGTGTGCTTGTGTGTGCGCACATGTACTGTGTTTGCGTGTATGAATGTGTGTATATGTGTCCGCCTCCACGGCATCCATATTAAACAGTTTTGGAGGTGACTGTGCTTCCCTGGATGTCATGAATATAAGAGAAAGCATCCATCTTCGTGGAATACAATTTCACAGGTAGTGACAGTAAAACTGACTCTACCCTCTGACTGCAGACGCACAGTGAGAAAGAGGCGGAGGGTAGAGAAGAGAAAGATACAGAAACACAGACATAGACAGACGAGGCTGCCAGCCATCTTCTGATTTTCAGCACACTGTTAGATTTCCCAGTTGCATCCCATATTAAACTTAGGCTATCATGTTCTCATTGGTTAAATTCCACTAAAGTCTAACCATGCTGATGGATTCAGCTTGATTCAACGCATGCTGACCTTATTCAAGCTACAGTTTCTGTGAAATGTCAGTTTCAAACTCATCAGAGAGCCAGACATTAGGTCGCTTTTCACACTCTGTCCATGCTTAACAAGTAATTACAATTTAGGAGATGCAAAGTCCAATCCAAGGAAATATATCTGAAAAACTTCTGAACCAGATAAAAAAAATGTATTTGTTTAAAAGCTCTTTCTTCATATTAAATCCCAAGGAAGAGAAATATTAATGTTGATTGACCTCATTCTGAAAGAACCAGTTTTTAAAGAGAAAACCCCACAAAACACAGTGGCACCTTTTTTCAGTTAAATAGCATTAAAGAACATGTAACGTGCAGAAATTATCCACATTTCACATTTAAACTGTGTGAGCCATCGTTTCTAATTAATTACCTGATAAAGACACATGCACGTCTTCATTTACAGTAATTTTTCATTAATGGTGTGAAAGTGGAATTGCAGGTGGGAACTTTCACAATTATACCTGGTGTATCACTGAGTATAATTAATCTCATTAACTAATCAAGGGGAAATTCTTCCTGTCTTACAGGAAAAAAAAGTCACAGTATTTAACACTAAGCTAATTATCTTAATCATGTAAGAGATAATGAAGTAATTACGGCAATTAAATAGCAATTAACGCTTAAAGAATAAGTGATTATTTCATTCACAGAGACAGTTGTGGGCTTAGGGGAAAGAACATAAAATGAGCCTTACATTACCTGTAAAAAAAAAATTAGTTGAGGACAATGGGGCATGACTAATGGTAAATGACAGCTGTCTGAGAGGCCATCACTCTTTTTTGTGGATGGAGGGAGATACCCCTTTGTCACAGCCAATCATTACAGCCTTGAACATAACCAGGAAAAACAATGTCAAGTTCAGGTTGAAAGAACAAAGTATCCAGGAGGCAGAAAAAAATTGCACCAAAAGAAACATGGCTCACATATGAAAACAACTACAGTTGAGCTGACAAGCAGCAGAACCCAGATGCAGAGTGGAACACCAGTGATAGTAACTGGCTCCTGCCATCTGAGAATCGAACCAGGAGGAAACATTAGAGTACACACTCCGCCTTCGTTTTCTGCTCTCTTTGCTCAGAAGAAAACACGGTTTTCCTCCTACCAAATTTCTGCACGTCTCACAAAACATTTTGCCCTAAAAGAAACTAAAGTCCATGCAAAGATGTGTTTTCGTCAAGTGTACATACTGTTCCAGTTTTCATCTGTTCAGTCAATTCACCTCTAAAAGATGTACATGTAATTCACAGAAGAAGACATTTTACTACTATGTTTGATTTCAGGACTCTGTTTCTATTGTTGCTTTTGTCTGTAAGTACACTTCTCCAGCTTGATCTTATGGAGACAGAGCTATCGCCTGTGTGTGTGTATGTGTGTGTTTGTGTTATTCTCTGGCTTAGTTGTGTAACTCTCTTTCTGACCATTGCATTCGCATCAGCGGGAATCTCCGGGACTCGCCACACGCTCCATGGACATGAGTTGATGAAAAACATGAGTGACAAGATTCATGGCTATCAGAGCAGCTGATGAAAATGGTAAGACGAGAGGAGGATTCAAAAAAATGAACTCATCTCTCTTTTTTTATTTCTTTTCAAAGGGGAGACAGACGATGTGGAATACAGATATGTCAGGAGACACAGAGAGAGAATAAAAAATAAATAAACACATCACCCCCTCCTTCTGTCCCTAAACCCTCAATACCCCACCCATGTCAGGGGCAAAACATGAACAAAAAGAAATTCTTTTATTTTGGACATTGCAAAAAACAAAACAAAAAAACAATTCAAATAAATTATGCAACTTTTAAATACGCAGGATATGAATTGGAAAAATATAACATGAAATTAATATAATACAATTCATGAATATATATATTTAATATATATTTTTGTGCCTTTTTTTGCAAAAATAAAATGAAAATTAAGTAAATAAGATGTAATAAAACAACAATGCAAAAATAGTTCCAAACTGCTTTCTGCATGAAAACAGAAATACAAATGTAAATGTATGTAAAGATAATCATTTGAGTAATTGTGGACATTACATCAATTGTCCAAGAAGGGACAATACTGGAATGTTTTCTCCCTTTGTTGGATTACATTTGTGGTGTTTTTCACTGATTCCATCACGCTTGACTTTGCTGTGCTGTGGACACGCCAGGGATTTAGTCTGTTCGGGCTGTGACTTTTTTTGCAGTTCGGCCAGTGCTAAAGCATAACAGCCTCTTTTACTTTCAGCTCCCTCAGCGGGGTCAACTGATTCCTACCAGATGCATCTGTACATAAAATACACCATTAGACTCAGCCAGGGGAAGGTTTAAATAAACACTAAAGCATGTCCAAGTAAAAAAATCTAAATACTAAGATGTCATAATTTAACATCTTACACAACAGTTACATTGTTTTGTTAAACAAAATATTCAGTAGTAAATTGTCTGCAGCTGAGATCTCATTTTAATGAGAACATTTATAAAATGTAGGATATACAAATACAATTATATTTTACTAATCTGATTGCTTGAAAATGATTTAAAAGTTTTTTCAATTTTACAATGAAAATACACTCTGTTACAAAAAATACTAAACATATAGACCACAACACCCCCCCCAAATAATCAAAATCATCATTATACTGTACACACTTTTATTAAACATCAATTTGGAAAAAGTGTTTTATGCACACACACAGTACTGTGTGGACGCTATAAAAACCTTGAGATAACATGCTGTTTTATTACAATGTGAAACAGGATAGAAATGGCACGAGTCACAACACCTGTGCTGCAGCCGGCTGAATTGGTGCTTCAGCAAGGGGCGAGGGGCGAGGAGCTCCAGGGACAGAGGGAGGAAATGGCTGCTGTGGTTGTTTGAGAGGAGGTTAGCAGAGGGGCAGGCTGGATTCTGCTCTGGCCCATATTTTCTCCAATCCATTTTGTCTGTTCACTCCATGTTTGAGTGCCTTTATAGAGAAATTGCTTTTATTGTGTCCACTCAGAAAAACCAAATGCAAAAACACCTCCAGCATTCAGTCTGAAGACAATGCTCACAAAAGCACCGAGGAAATGAGTTACCAACCTGGATCAACGTACCAACAATGTACTATAGTTTTTCTCGGCTGTTCTAAATGACATCTTACTGTTAATGAATACCTCACCACATGTTGCTCATCGCTTTCTCAATATGTGATGCATCTCCCCTAACAATTTCTGGATGGTAAAGAAGTAGAGTGACTGACAGCCTAGAGAGGAAGACAAACTAAACATCTGTGTCTAGATAAGTCTTCGAAAAAGGGCACAGAGGAAACACAAGCTCCCTGTTCTGATCTGGAGGCTGATAGATGCACGGCCCAGGCCAGAGATAATATAGTGATAGTGCACACAGTAAACTACACAGTGGCAGTATCCCTCAGTGCCTTCCTGACCTACTGTTTGGAGAGGGGTCACAGGTGAAGTCAGTAGCACCTTACTAAAATACACTGGCCCAGAAGTGCCCTCCCAAGGTCAATAAGGAAAGGTGCAAGTACTTGAGAGATGTCTTAAACTTGTCCACGAAACAAAAATTGCTCTGTGAACAAGAAAAGCAGAACACTTTAAGTAAAAAGGTTTGGCGTTTTGATTTTAAAATAGTATTCATGTCATTAACACTTACGAGGGGTTCTCCTGTGCGCATCTCATTTCATTCGGACATTTACTTACTTTTTCCCTGTGTCTTGAAAAATAGCAATTTGAGACCCAAATAATTATAATTTTTCGGTCTGAAAAATAGTTTTCAGGATTTAACCACTACAATTAACTACTGTATATCTCTCTCTATATATAGATAAATATATATATTTCTATGCATAAACACGGATAAATATCTATTCATTTTACATCTATAAAACCTAAAGGACATTAACACAACTGAATAACAGTAAAAGCACCAAGAGACATTTATGTCCAGGCAGTATCAGGGATTCTACTGACTTTCAGCGAGCGTTGCATATACAAGCAGGTTTCATTACTTTAAGATAACTATGCAGCGTTCTCGCAGATGTAAATCTACCGAAAGAACATCCTGCAGAAAATAAAAGGCTGAGTACTGCAGGTGAAGCCATTTTCACTGTGTACTTCTTTAAACTCACAGAAAGCTTCAAAATACCAAGAGGGAGAAAAGGAAAGAGAGAAAACATTTCAGATATTGTCATTTCTGTATGCACTACATTTTGTAAATTGTGAAATCTAGGTTCAGGGCTCTGAGACTGCACACATAGAGACGAAATAGGGGCATAAAACTGAAGCATTACCATTCACGTTATTATACACAACGTTTCCTATTCCCTTCTCTTGGCTGAGCAATTTCAATGGCTCTTCTTCCATGCCAGGAGCATTTGTGAACATAAATGATAACACAGGCTTTTACAATCAATGTGCACTTCCTTGTTTTCTGGCTTTAGGAAAACCATAAAGCCCTGCATCTGTATGTGTTAAATGAAGTGTGCAGCAACCACATGAGAGTATGTGCATGTGTACGTACGTGTATATGTGTGCGTCTGCATGCATCCATGCTCACTCACACATGACTCACACAGACTAAAGCTGCATGATGGGGGAGGACATAAATTGGGGGGGGGGGGGGGGGGGGCAAGATCCTGTATATTTTTTGGTGGAGTGACCTGACGCCATTTCATCACAGACCCCAAGAAGACAGCCCAAGAGAAATGCAAGATGCAGAAGGATAGCAACTGCACCTCAAAATGAAATGAGAAATCAGAGAGGTGCAGAAAGAATGAAGAATGAAGACAGGAGGGAAAGAGAGGATGGGAACTTGACAGAGAAAAAGAAAATGATGCAAGAATGCTTTCTTATTAATGCCAGTCCACCAGTCAATGAATATAATAAACTCGGTGGCTAATTCATCCTCCTGTCCCATGTCCTTCTCAGAACGAATGACATGATCACACATTGTAGGGTTAGATGGACACTTCACCTTGTCCACAACAAAACAGACATCTAAATCCTGTTAATTTGCAATTCACTGACTCTAGTGCTCCTGTTCAAAAATCAGCCCACAAACAATTCACAGCTAGTTGGCCAGCTACAGTAATTTTTTGTTGATGTTTCCTTGCGCATCTTTTAATGTCTGTAGGATGTCAGGGTGAAGATGTCCACTGAGCAGAGGGTTATCCTTGGGCTTATCATGTCAAGCAATACAAATTCATTTCATATTCATCAGAATCGTTGTTCTCTGCAGGGGGTTCATGGCGCTACCTATCCAACTCCCCCTTTTCTCTTTGATTTGGCTCATTTGAGCAGTGCGGTCTCCGGCAGCTTGTTAGAACTGCCACCTCGGTGACTCTGCCCCCTGGATGGAGAGGGAGGGGGGCGATGAGGGAGAGGGCAGAGATGGAAGGGGTGCTCAGAGGGGTGTTGAGGGGGGTGCGGGATGATAGGTTAGGGAGGCCTACCCCAGAGCGCTTTCACAAGTCACGGGTGAGCAAGCAAGGTTCAGTTAAAGGGAACTGAGAAAACCTGAAGGAGGCACACCATCTACTGGCTAGACACGGGTACTGCAGTCTGCTGTGAGGGAAGAGTTAGAGAGAGTACTCGATTTACTAAAAGGTCAATAACATAGTCTCTGTCTACTGTTAAAACTCTTTTCTGTTTGCAACTGTCCACGTCTTCTGAAGTAATACAATACTGAACCTTTGACAGATAAAATGACTTCACTTGCCATGTCTTTTGCCAAATTTGCCAGAAAATCTATTGTTTTGCTCTTCCAATGTTTGCCAAAGAAGCCACAAAGAGACATACGGATGCACAGATGCAAAATTACTGAAAATTAAACCATTTAGAATAAATAAAGCAGCGACATTCAGAGGGGAGCTGTTCCTTTTTTATTATTACTGACAAGGTGCAAAAATTATCCCTTTAGGTCAAAGGAGCAAGAGACATAACTGCCTAAATTACCCATAATGGCTCACACATGTAGCCTGTGCCTCAATTTTGCATCAGTAAATTTCAAATGCTCACCTTTATTAGACATGGCCGAGAGTGAGTTACGCGTTACCTCTGTACCTGCTGAACACAGGCTACATAGCAGAAAATAAATTCATAAAAAGTGGAATCATTGTTCTTCAACCTTTCTATTTTCCAAGGTCGTGTTCATTTATCACAGCGGGGTGTGCAGTAGAGACTGGACAAAGGCTTGAATATATAATGGCAGGTGTAGGATAAACAGTATAGGGTGTGGGCACAGCATATTCAGCACCAAGACTTGGCCTGATTAGATGTCCAGACATGCCATAACCTTGGGGATCTGCCAGCGAAAAAGGGGAGCAGAAGGAGGGGTGGATCTGGGTGGGTTAAAATGCAGACAGAAAGGTGCAGAAAGAAGTACACACACATAAGAACAGAAAGAAATTGCATGGAGAAAACCCATTCAGAAAACATTTTCATTTTCTTCCATCTGTACATATATAAAATACAGTGAGGTGCCATTACTGAACCCCGCAACCCCCCTCCATCCTCCCTCTCTTTACCCCATGAAAAAAATAAATCTAATTTTCCCATCCCTGCCACAGAAACCCTCCCTCCACACACACACATGCACACCCCCAGTAGCCCCACCCACCACCGCTCCCAGCCCACATTCAGGCTCCCCCAACCCCTTCCATCCTTGCGCTCATAGTGATGCACCATTTCTTTCTCTAAGCAAGGCTCCATTTTGTAATAAGTTCTGATCAGTGTTTTAACCAATTTGCATTCAATCCTGAGAAAATGGTGGAACAGCCCTGGTGGAGGAGAAAATGCTAGGAATAGAGTAGGAGAGAGAAGCACAGGGGAATAAGAGTGAATTATCAAATATCCAGGAGGGATTAAAGTGAATTTATAGAAGTGTGATGTTGTAGGTTTTGTAAGGGTGTGTATGGTACATGTTTATGGCTGTCTTTCACTGTTTTCACGGAAAGGTGGTCAAAATAAAAAGCTTGACTAGCATTTAATGCTTATTTATATTCAGCTACAAAACCTTGCTAAGTACTACAGGAGACAGGTAACAATGTGAATACATAGGCATGGTCAGCTAGCTGATAGGTAAGCTGGATAGATATTGGTTTGTTTTCTGCTTTCATTGCCTTTAGGATAATGAGTAGAGAAAATATGCTTCAGACAACCTTTTACCCTTAGGGCAGGGCAACAAAAACCCATTTTCACAAAGGTTATGCTTCTGAACACATAGAGAAGAAACATACAATACATATATACTCACACTATGTGCAAAATTATTAAACACATTGTTGAAAGTGCTAAGAGGGCCATGGCTTTGAACCTGAAAAGGAAAACTTATGCACAAGGAACAAGTAATCCCTGAAAGAACTAAACACTAACAGAATCATCATAAACTACCAGTTCCTAATGCTTTTAACTTCTGTGTAAACATGGTTCATTTTGCACAGACTTGGCAATGATATTTTTCATGGTGACAGGGTAAAAATGTGAGACAGGTAATTCTCCACAGTCAATCGTCTCACACTAAGATTACATTAGCTATTAGCTACCGATACACACTGGGGCAGATAATGAATGTGATCATCCATGGACATGGTCATGACAATGGCAAATAATGCTATTACTAAAATACAATGCAGAGCTACAATCAAACAGGCTATCTTCAGTACCCCTGTATTACTTACTGTAACTGTTTTAGATACTGTTGATTATTGATAACGTCAACCACAATGTAAAAGAAAATGTTAGTGTTTTTATATTTATATTTTTAGTATGTTGGTTACAGTGAATGTGATAGCATGAATGATGTATCAAACCACTACAGAGAGCTAATCCAGCTGTGCAAATCACTTTTTCCTCTATGAAGGACCGGATCTCCAGACATGTGAACAGGAAGTAGAATGGAGAGCAGAACTTCCTAAGGTCCATAGCTAGCCATGACCTGAGTGCTAGTGGCCAGCTTTTTGGGGGAAAGTTAATGGTGGTTAAGGGCTGGAGAGATAGCCACGTTAATTACAACATCGCTGAAGACAGTTTTTTTTCTGAATCTGAATACGTTTTTCATTAATGGTGTCACAGAGATCAGCAGTTATCAGTACCTCCAGAGGGATAGAAGGGGGGGAAAACAATCACTGATTCTTTCACACAATTTCACCATCTAATTTCCGACCATGCATTTTGGAACAAAATTAATTTCCTTGGCTATCTAATAAATCAGAAACAAGTGATTGCTGTTGGTGCCAATCCAGGCAGGCACAATGAGATCTCTCCGCTCTGTTCTGACAGAATGAATTGTGTGTCCCTGCAGAAGCTGAGACACGTCATGCGGACTGGGCTGTAAGTCTGCATGGGATCTCCCTCTTCAGACATTTCCTCACCATCACACTCACTCTGGCTCTCATTCACACAAAGGCTTCACTCCTCCTTTTATTAGAAACAAAGTCAAGGCAATAGCACTATATTCTGATTGAGTCTGGGAGTTATCCTCCATCATCCCACTACTTCCTCGCTAGCCCACGTCTTCCATGATCATCCTTATCAATTTCATTGGTTTCAAATTTAAAATGACCCACTCAGCATGCTTAGGGGTGCACTGAATTAGGGTTATGATATTCAGTGGTCTATACGATCTGCTCTATGCTACATTATACATGCAGCATCTTGTAAGATTCAATGCATGTTTTCCGCATGGCTTCCCTCTGAAACAACTGGGGGGTTTTGAAGATCGGCTATATGCTAAAATGCCTCAGGCTATCTTTACAAGGTTATGGAGCATTAAGAGTCAGAATGCACACCCAGGGAGGCGAGGTGGTGAACCCCCCACACGCAAATATACACATACACTCACACACTACAACCACCACCACCACAGTCTGGACCTCAGCTCTAGAGGAGTAGAGCCTTCAGAGACGTTGGGGGCAGGGTGGAGTGGGTAGGAAGGGTTAAACGATGGTGTTGTAAAACATTTATCTGCTTCAGATAGAGCGTTAGATAGGTTGAACCTCATCCCCCGCCATTACAGAATTACCCTAACTGCTGCCGTAGTGTGGCTGAGCATAGACACTGTGCCCAATCCCTCTCCGCCATCCTATTGATTTTCACACCCTGAGACAGTGTTCTCCCAAAGGGCAGTAAATTATAGGGCGTTTTACAGGGAATTACACCTGCACCGGAAACTTTACAGGGATACGGGTGTCACAGACCACTCACGCACTCTTCCACTGACTACTGTGAGAAACTGGACATTAGGAGGTTTATTCAGTCCTTTCAAATCACACACATTAAATCATGCACTCGCACAGCCAAATAAACAGAGGTTTCCCCAGCACAAAAGAAATGTATATACCTACCGCTGTGACATTCAAGGGAAAACAGCTCTATAAGAGACATTTTCAAAGATTATTTATATGCCATTTTACCTTTATTAGACTGTTGGCAGCGGAGGGACTGGATACACTGTAAATGCAACTGTGACATAAGGTTTTGAAACAAGGACATTTCAGTAACAATGCGGTAGACTGCTGCTCCTCCAGAATTGTTCCATTTTAAACTTGAGTTAAAAATGTTTGCTTCATTGCAACAAAAAAATATGATGGTGCCAGAAAATGTCAAAAGTAATATCTTGAGAAATGGCTTAGGTTACACATTAATGAAATGCAAACATCTGTGGAGTTCACAGAAACCACTCAATCCTTTTTATGTGTTTATGATAACTGCAGTAAAAATAAAATTCACATGTGCGAGGACGCAAGATACAGCAGTACTTAGTAGTAATACTTGCAAATGTGTGTTGGATCAGCTGCAGTTTTGAGTTATGTGCTGATTTCTCTAAATGCCTGTTTGTTGTGTATATTTTTTTAATTTAATTTTTGTGTAAGAGAGTTGGTAGCTCAGAAACATCCTTTATGATGGCCTGTTCCATTTCAAAGTTACTGACAGGCAAAAGCCTTGAGGATAGAGGTTAATATAGTAAGTTGATCCTCGGCAGAAGATTCAACAAAAAGCACACGTTCTCCCATAAATGCCTGAAACAAGATTGAAACGGCAGCTTGACAAAACATAGACTTTTAGCTTGTGCCATACTGTTGATAATTTAAAGGCACCAAGCAGACTATTAGCCATCTTCTTGCTCAAAAGACAACTGTCCAATAGATGGGTAAGATACAATGCAAAGGGGGTATCTCTATAGTGGTGGAGGAAGAAATCAAGGAAAGAATTGTAGACTAATAAAACGTCCTTCACTCTGCAACACCTGGATGTACTGTATATATGGTTTCTTTTATTTTTCTTCTCCAGCTCCACTCACTCCTAGTAAAACTAGCTCCCAACACCGGCACTCACTGACCTCAGGATAGCCCCTGCAAACATGAAAGACCCTTTATCTGTTCCAGGTGTGGCCTGACTCATGCTGTGAGTGTATGTGTCTGAGAGAAAGTGAGTGAGAGAGATACAGATGTTCATGTATATGAACGGATTCAGGATCCACATGCAATTTACCAAACTGAAACAGGAGAGCAATACAAACACACTGTACATCAAGTTCCTAACATGTGAAAGAAATAGGATAATACAGTAAACAGGTTCTACTCAGCTCTAGTATCATGTATCCAGATATAGATGGTGTGTATCTACATGCAGTTGAGACTGATTGTAGTTCACATGTAGGATTAGGATGTGCTTTACACACACTACAGAGATCCGTTAATGTAGTCCATAATCCACATGCGTCCACAATGCACTACATTCAGTTGTTTTTGTGCAAATTTCTGACCACCTCACAATGTGGCTTGAGCAGTCAGACGCCAGTATGTCCTCAATGGCCGTGAGAACGGAACTACTCCCACACAACCACAAACCTATAAACAGATAATGCTGCACACTGATAAATACAAACATGCACGCTGGTGCTGAGCAATAGGTTTCACACAATTGACCCCAGCATCTCCCCCCTCCCTCTTGCTCTGTCTGGTTTCAGGTTAAACTTGACCCCTCACACTTGACCTTTGGGGATTGGCTCATTGCTGGTTGAGCGGAGAGAGGCAAGGGCACAGCTGTGAGGGAGGGTCCACAGCAGGACAGACTCCCCTCTGACAAAGGGAGAAATTCAATTGGAGCATATTAGTGTCCAAGTAGTTGAATATCACTCATTCTAGTTAACTGGAAACATCTTTTCTTCTGCGCTCAAGGCAGCTTCCATTAACCTCTAAAACAGTGGGAGAGCCAGGGTTTGGTGGGTCACACAGAAGAGCTCTCAGCTTCAACTTTGCCAGCATGTCTCTGTGGCTCTGTGGCGCTCTATTTTTAACCTCTGATACATATTGCTGTGGTCATTATTTTCAATGTTTCTGTCCTGCACTGTCAAACGCCTTGCAGGTTTGATGTATGAATGGTGGTCCATCACTTACATTGTTCCCCAGGACAACCAATGAGTGTGTGGTTCCCTGCAGTGGGCCAGACAAAGACAGATAGATGGGTCTGGCTCAGGCCATACGTACCAAGGGACATTTCTCAGGACAGCTTACAAATAGGACTGAGAGAGAAGGGATGAAGCTGAATAAAAGCTGATACTCCACAGAGCTGCTCAACCCATAACTGTCACCTCTGCAGATTGAACAGCCATACTAAATGAAGATAAACTATCGATCCACAGAGTAATATCTTGTGTTTGGTAAGTCTAAAATGAGAAGAAGAGATGCCAGAGAAAATATTCTCTTGCTATTTGAATACTGAGCTCAATAGTGAAATGTAGACCTTCCGAACGTGAAACAGGAAAGCATTTAGGAGCTGGATCCAACTTCTCTCTGTGAGCTGCTTTACAACAAATTAAAAACAAGAGGAAAATCATACTGAAATTGGGAACCCATCTCACTGCAACAACCCTCGACGCTTTTTCCCCCCCTGCCATCCCCAATGTCTCTTTTCTCCACAATCAGTGTCAGAAGAAGCGGCAAGGAACGGTTTGTGAGAAACACTTATCTAGCACAGCGGCAGAGCCCTGTTCCTACACCCTTTATCTCACCAGGAGATGGAATTCAATATACAAAAACCCCATCATGCAGCAGCATCACGCCTGTGCTGGGGATAAGGGCAGGGTTGCCAGGTAATTGGTTGGTGGTGGACGAACACAAGGTTTGAGACTACCCGTGGAGGAGTGGAGATTACAGGAAGGGGTGGAGGGACTGGGTAACTGGGAGTCAGTGAGGGGGGGGGGGGGGGGGGGGGGGGGGGTTTTTCAAAATCCCCCCCCACACCCCCCCCCCCCCCCCCCCCCCCCCCCCCCCCCCCCCCCCCCACATCATCTCCCCCCCCACACACTAA
>CM022485.1:17271138-17334971 GCA_011952105.1 Coreoperca whiteheadi
GGTGTCCTGTTTAGAAAACAAACTGTGATTTTTCTGTTGGTGTAATAATGTGGAGAGTGGTGGGGGGGGGGGGGGGGGGGGGGGGTGGGGGGGGGTGGGGGGGGGGGGGGGGGGGGGAGTGGTTCTTGACAATCTTCCTCCACATCCCCCTTCTCCTCCATCCACCCATCCCTACCCCGCCTCCTCATGTAATCTACAGCCCCACAAATGTACATGTGTGCTTGTGTGTTGCTGTGTGGGTTTTTTTTGGTCCCAGCACGAATAAACAAAGCATGTCAAGTTTATTTGTATAGCCCCTATGTCACAATGCAACCCCCAAACCCCCTTTGAAAAAGGGGAAAATGACACTACTTTGTTTCTATTATACAAGTTTGCATTTTGCATCCCCTGTGCACATTAATTAAGAAAATCCCTCACATCCATGACATTTAAATTAAAATTAAAGCAGATAATGTCATAACAAGAGCTGAATATCATTATGGAGCAAAATAATTTCTTTCCTTTGAGATAGTGTAAAATGGGGATTGGAGGGTGAAGATCATCCACATGCAGTAAGAAACAGTGGAAGAAGGGGAGCACACAGGAAATCCACCAGCACACCATTTCCCGGTTTCCAGCGACTCCTCGAGATAGCAGGCACAGAAGAGAGAGAGATAAAGGAACGTGTGAGAGAAAGAGAAAGAAAAAGTCATTTCTCTGATTTATTTATGATGCAATGAAGGTATGCTGAACGCATCAGAACATGCAGCAGTGGTCATACTGTCAGGAAAGATGAAGTGTCTTCATAGTCGACTGAGCGAACGAGCGAAGGAAAGAAAGAGGAAGAGAGAGAAAATTAGAGGGAGAGAGAGGAGGGTGGCTATACTGCAGAAGGGTGTTAACCATCTCATCTCTACCGCACCACCGCACTCGCCACAAAATGGCTACTTCGTTCCTTCTCACGCCCGGCACCAGGAGGGGGGCCATCTGAACCAGCGCTATCTCATCTCCCATCTCTGTAGCCTATTCTTCAACCTCAACTATTTCTCATATTTACGGACTGGTTTCACACAACACTGCTGAGTGGCTTTTTACCTGCACTTTTTTATACCAAATTCAATCTGAACATCATTCCTTTTTTTTGTTATTTTAAAGCTCAGTTTAATGTTTTGGTAAATGGAAAAAAATTACATTCAAATTTAGACAATAATTTGTCTATGTGAGTGCAGAGCAAAATTTCCATGTGCAGATCTTGTGCATGCTGTATAAAGAACAATACAATTAAGTGAACAAAGAGAGAACCAAGAGATCCACAGCATGTTAGTATGTTGGTGAATGTTTAAACGTAGAGAAAGAGCAGTTTAGAGGGAAAACAGCAACAAAATACCGAGATATGCAAGTTTCCATAATATAATCAAACGCTTTAGACCTGCATACAAAACCATTAAGCAGATGTGAGGGGAAAAGTCAGTACAGGTAGTGAGCTTAACGCTGCCTTAAACACAGGACATAAGCCCATGTCCAGGGCAACATCCCCCTCTGCAGGCAAAGAGAACACAATCACTCTCCACAAAAACCTGTTTTATAAACTAAGATGGAGCCTTGGAGGCCATTTCCTTCATTACTTTCCATCTATTTCATGTTATTCTGTTTCCATTTGAAGACCACTTAAGATAGTCCACTTTAAAAAAAGAAGGATGTCGCTTGGACAAGAAAAGGAAAGCCAATGTCAAGGGGTGTAGATGACTGAACAGCACAAGAAGTGTACACATGCAGCAAACTTCAGCCCACAGTTACATAAGAGGTAGGCCTACTTCTAAAACGTCGCTGAATAGCAAGGGGGAGAAATCAACTTATTTCCTCCATTCCCTGGTTCAGCCTTAGTTCTATCCATATCGCCCTTATAAGCATGTGAGGAGCGCAATTTCCATTTGAAATCACCTTGACATAACATGTAACCAGTGCTCTCTTTCCTCCTTGTATTGCCCCAGCAAAGATTTATTAGCTGTTTTTAACCCAGCATGCATATGGAAAATACTAGGGATTTTATATAATTTAATGGGTCACAGACAGACCAAATTCAAAATGCTCAGTCAGGAGATTAAAATTTGCTGCGCTTTTTAATATTGCTGCCACTCTAGAGAGACGTGAAATACTGGACCTGAGAATAAATGTACTTCCATATTTTGAGGATTGCTCTGAATCTTCACCTTGTAGGTGATAAACATGGTATGTCTGCAGCTTCAATTCAAATAAGCTTGAGAAGTGCAGCACATGTTCATCTTAATGCTGCAAAAAGGGAGAAGGTTAGAAAGAGCGAGTGGAGAAGACTGGATCTGGGTGTCAAGATGACCTTACAAGTCGCTACAGTGTCCAATGCTACAGTGTCTCTGGATACATTTCAGTCACAAAGAACCTCTGCTGCTTTTCACCTCTAAACTGAAAGCATGTTGAAATCATTTTCAGTCAATGTATTGGTTAATTTCAACTTCCTTGGGAAGTCTTTCCTGACTGAACATCATTTACAAAGAATCATCAATGGTACACCAAAAAGAAATGGTTCTCTCCTGAAACACATTTACCCACACCTTTACAAAGTTGATGATGGTGATATATATCAAATACTGTATCTATATTACTTATTGTTTGTGGTATAACAGAACGCAAAAACTAAGCCAGAAAAACTAAATCAGCCAACATTCTTTATTCAAACGCACTGTATTTAAACTAAAATCACTTATCACACCTTGATTGCACTGGCTACTTAATATTTGTACTACACATCCGACATCAATGTAAAACAAAATTCAAATTGAATAACCCGCAATCAAAAATAGTTTAAGAGTAAAACTTGATAAAGTATAGATTGGGTCACTGC
Organism: Coreoperca whiteheadi; assembly: GCA_011952105.1. Taxonomy (NCBI): domain Eukaryota; kingdom Metazoa; phylum Chordata; class Actinopteri; order Centrarchiformes; family Sinipercidae; genus Coreoperca; species Coreoperca whiteheadi. The sequence goes on from CM022485.1 coordinate 17,273,996, forward strand.
ATGATATCCAATAAATTTTAAAAAGGTAACAAAATAAGGCGATCAATATTTCTACATTATCATTCAGCTCAGAAAATTAAAAAGCTATAACTCTGATAAAAAAAAAAATCTCCTGTGCTTATAGGGTACCATTTTTTGCTACAATTTATCCAGCGATTGACCTGGCACTTTTCCCTCTGTGTTATTGAAGATTTTGCAGCTGAGCCTTTGAATCATCTGATGCTTTAGCACAAACCCTCAACTCCAAGGTTATTTCTTCAGGATTTCCTTTAAGTTCTTTAAAGAAGAGCTAGCATTTGGAATACATATTATACATAAAACCTCAGTCAAATAAACTAACAAAAGTTAGGGGATCAGCAGCATCAAAGCATTCCTGGCCTTGCTCGAACCACATGATGAGCCTCATGTCTTTGTGAGCAGAAGCTGGTAGATGTTCAGCACATTTCAGAGCCTGGCTTTAGATTTTTCCAGCAGATTATCTTTTGGTCTTTGAAGCCCAGAACCCACCTGCTTCAATCCCAACAGTGCTACTCCTCCGGTTTCCAGGCTGTGGTTCCATTGGTCAACATAAACAGCACCTATGAGCCTTACCCTCAGGGGAATTCCTATTTATTACTGACCAAAGGCTGTGCAGAAGCTCTGCACAGATCTTCAAAGAAGCACTGGCAAATATACCCCCTATAAAATATGAATCATTTGGGAGAGTTGCTGGAAATCTGAAATAATTCTGTGTATGGATAAATCAACATGTATCCTTGATCTACTGCTATGGATTAGCAGATGTCAAAGCACTTCGTAAACTCTGTTTTCAAAGTTGCTACACAAAATAAAGTTATTGTTATTATTATTACTATTATAATATAAAAAGAAACCCAGCCAATACAAATCAGAATCTGAGAAATGGCACTGCTAAATAAAACTGTTTGAATTTGATTTTATAATGTCAAGGGGTGTAGACATATACTGCACATATACTGTATATTCTAAATAAAGATAAAAGTGAATGGCACGGCGCTGAAACAGGGAAGGAAATAATACTTTCACAGTTCAGGTGTTTTAAAATTATTACATTAGGATCAACATCAAGGTCATCATCCAAACACCTGCAATATACTGAAAGTGTTTATTCTTTCCTCAGGTGGTGTCAGCTGTAGAACTAATTCAAAAAACCTGCTTTAGGAAGTGGACTGACTTGTACCTGAAATTTTAATAAAATCATCTAATAATGTTATTTATTATTGCTATTTGTTATTATACACATGCTCATGTATAAAAGATAACATTATATTGGACCCTCTGATGACCCTTAAGTGCACAGAAACATTGGGGCTTGATTATCTACATATATCTGAATAGCAGCAAAGAGACATAGACACACAACTAAGGTATAAGAAAGCTTATTTCAAAGAGAACAAAAAAAACATTTAAACAAAACTATGCCATGTCTTCACAACAGCTGAACTGGAGCAAAATGTCAGTGGAGCCACATTGAATCACAACTTATGAGAGCAGGAGTTAGCAGGCAGGGGCCTGAATGAAAAGGGGTCATCTTGCATGCTACCTTCGAGGTAGAATGAATAATAAATGGGCTAGCAATGGACACAGCGAGGTGTTATCAATATTTAAATACTTTCACCTCTAATTTTGAGACTCATACTCCCAGATTGCCACTGATGTCCCAATACATATTCTTAACCTTTTCAGAGCAGATTGCACACACACAAAACTAGAATTGACATCTTTAGAAAGAGATGCAACACAGAATTCATCTGCTGTGTCACACTAGAGTTTCACTTATTTTTTATGCATTATTTGGAGAGATTACATAAAAAGCAATGACACTTTGCTGCAATGTTTACTATAAAAAAAGAAAAAAAAAATCTAAATGAATCATGATTGTGTCAGCGTTGGAATCATCTGATGCAAATGAATGTAAACAATTAGGATAAACTAAATTTACTCAAACTTAATTCCTTTTAACTTTTGTGCTTACGCACTCAGGTTCAAACTCTGCAAGCAAATGAGATTCATTCCTCTGCCCGGCTTTGTGGGTAAATTCTTTTGTCGTCCCCTCTCTCATAAAGTGTCACTGTCCTGATTACCCTGCAGTGCGGCAGAGAAGAAAATGGGTGAGCAGCAATGGGGGGGAGCGGGGTGGGGGGGTATGCGAATGAGATGCTCAGTGACCCTGCCACCATCACAAACCACCAGTCTGATCTAATATCCCGACTGGCTGAATGAGTGGTGGCCTGGTACATATCAGGCCAACTCTGCTGCAACCCTTGTTTCAGCATCAACCACTCTCCATGCAACCCAATCATTGGGCATCCACCACAAAATGACAATAACTACGACCTTAGTTGGTAGAGGTTGATGTCTCTGCCCCAACAAGGTTTGAAATAATAGTAAAAGGAGTTCAGAATTGCAACTGACAATGTAGGATCAATCCTTACATGTGGACAAACACAACCAAACACACACTCTACTCTCAGAGCATATTCCTCTACATTTGTTAAATTCACATAAATTCTGCTGTCTGCATTGGATGGCGCCACTTTGAAGGTTAAGAAATCAATATTCCAGACGCTTGTCATTTATTAACACAGGAGATCTGGTTGGATAATGATGACTGTGCAGCCATCCAGAGACAGTTCTGTGGGAACAGGCCATTAAGTATTGCAGACCATGAAGTAGAGAAAGGGACTCTAATTGAGAGTATGATTATTTGTCTGTAGAGCAGTCACCTCAAATATCACAAAGCTCGTCTCCACAGCGTGGCCTGTCAGTCAGATTTGTGTCCATGCACTATTGTCTAAACCATTCTGAAGTTAAGTGCTCAGTTTCAATCAACCAACAACTGAGATGAACTTAATATTTTAATTCAGCACAGTTCTGAAAAGTTAGTTTCATGCCCAACCCCTCCTCTCGACTCCACATGCCAAGACCAGGCTAAGTTGTGTACGTACTGACTAATGGATTCATTCAACAAAGTCGCATAAACTCCAGCACCACAGCCAACAGACAGGCCTACGCGCTGCCGCTCAGAAGCCAGCAAAACGGACAGTAGCACCAGGGACCGAAAGCATCCCATGTCTGTTCAGATTAAATGAGAGGCTGACGATGTTAATTAGGCAGAGTAAATTTACATCAGCAAATTATGTAAGCAGCTAGAAGAGTAACAAAGCGTGATACCAGTTAAGTCACAGCTTGGCAAACGCTGCCCTGCCACTTCATGCTGATGTGGCCATGGTCGATCAAGCAGAGAAGCCTCAAATGCCAATTAGACATGAGTGGGTAATTGTGTCGGGGGGGCTGGTGGCACAAGGGACTTTGTTACAATGTCCTGAGGCATTCTGTGTTTCCATCCTTCTCCGACATAGCAAGTGACACATCTGAGTTCACTGACAAGGAAGTGCTTCTCTCTCTTTCTTGCACACACACACACACACACACACACACACACACGCAAAAGGACGGACTGTGTGGATCTTTGGAGAACAGATCACATGCAGGAAATAAGCCTAAATTTTTTAAGTGCTTTTGCCAAAGGATCTTTGATATCTATGAAAGTGAAAAAACTGCAGAGTGACAATACTAAATGTTCCTAACAACTAATATCCCTATCGATTAAACGGAAACTTCAAGTCAGACTAGTTGATTTCAAATCGTTAATCCCATTCAATAACCAAATCATATTTTAAAAGCTGCTGAAACGTGTGACACTTTGGATTATGAACATTGCACGTTATCCTAAAAAACATGACAACAACTAACTAAATAAAAGTTAACAAATAACATTTAAAATAAATAATTGCAGCTGAAATGTGTGACACCATGCATTTTGATCAAAATACTGCCAAACCGCGCTGGTTTTATGTCACACTTTCTACCTCACTGGTATACATCCGGGTATTAGCACAGGAAGGGAGGGGGCTGCCGCCTGCGGTCAATTTAAATGATATTGACTATAACGGATTCCAAAAGTACGCCAGTTTCATGGTGGTAAATACGTTTTAAAACAATTAAAACTTGCTACTGCAGCTTAATCCTCTTCTCTCCTTTTCATCCTCTCCTCTAGCTATATTCCAAACACTCATAGATTCACCAGAATATGTCTAAATAAGGTAACGTATGGTAAACTCCATTGTCCCACGCATGGGAAATTTATCTTTCCACCCGTGATACAGCCTCCACAGCTACATGCATCCAATCACACGGCATTTAGTCATACATTATAAGAATCAGATAATTTAAGAGTAAAAACATTGAGTACAATGTACAACATCTGTGTCAGACCCTGCTGTTGTATGCACTGGTTTACGTACAGTGCACCCTAACCCTTCTGGTTTTGTTGATGAAGGAAGTAACTGAAGGACAGGCCTGGGAGCCAATCAGCGAAATACATTAGGAATTCAGGCCATCATACATCCCGCCAAATGTAACAACAGGAGGCAGGCACTCGAATGTACACAAACGTACACACATGCATGGTGCAAAAACATGCATACACCTTTTCCCCACACAGAAACTGGTATTTAAAAAAGAAGAATGTGCAGTGAGAATGTGTGCGCACCTCACGCATACTTCAGAACAGGTGTACACACAGTTTTCTAGAGATAGCGGCAGGTTATATGTTTAAATATAAGGTGAGGGACGTAATCTTGGAGTAAAGCATTGTTTGTTTGGGTTGTTTGCCAATTTCATTGATCATCATTGATCTTCCTTCTGTTTAATAATGAAGATTAAGATATCACCGCGGTGATGGTTTACTGGTACATGTGATGAATTAGTGGTACCGGTGTTAAAAATATGGTTGACTGTAACGGCAGATGCTCTGACGCTGTTGGAGAACCTCACCGATGCGACACAGTTGGTGAAATTCCGCTTCTTTGCCGTTCTTCTCATTGACAGGTTTTTTTCATGCAGTTAAAAACGCACGTCAGTATATTTCTTCGAAAACTGTTGTTTTTGTCATGAGCACGTTCACACATAAAGCGAATATTACACAGCGAAAAAGCGTCGGAAATTTTATTTAGAATGAGATCAGTTTTTTTTTTTTTCTTTTTTTCCACCAGCAAATAAATGCATCAACCAATGAAGTTGCTTGGAACAGATGTCACGTCACAACCCCTAATGACAATGGCGAGCATGTTTGATTTTGTTTTTGTCCAAAGAAGCGTTAATGATCTAGAGGATTTCTGCAGCGGCAGCGCAGTTAAAGCCTGATCCCATTGAGAGGTTCCACCTGATGTCTCTGATGTTGCGACAGCTTGGCCAGAAGTGTGTGATGAAGGTGGTGCTGCTGACCGTCCTGTCCTAATCCTATTTGATAGACACGCTGTCTACAGCTCCAACTCCAAGTGGACTAACCACTACGGTTAGTGCGAGCTGGTGCAAATCTTTTATTGAACAAGTGTTCCAACTGTTGCAAATTCGAATTGCTGCAGGTATGAATAGTTTTGATGTGAAATATTCGAAGATGAATACTTCACATTTTCGTGCCGTGTAACTTTATAAATCTGACAAAAAGAATGCGTATGTATATTTCTGTCTTTGCGCATACACAGAGTTTTAGTCGTGAATCTTAAATGTTATGTATCTGGCCCCAGCTCACAGGGTGCATGATGACTGAACCGGAAGCAGCGTATTTTGAGGGGGATTAATGGATTAACCCCTCATCTATTAATTGTAGGGTTGATGGTTCCATCACAGGCTCCTCCTGTCCACATGTCAAAATGTCCAAGATGTCGAACAATTAGATTTTTTTCCCCTCACAATGTGAAATATTGTGAGTATTGCCGCCGTGAATCCATGCTGACCACAACCACTGTGCTCTGTGAAGGACAAAACCTTTATAGCCACCTTTTTTCAAGTCTGCAGTGTTTGATGTAGATATAGACCCATTTCTACATTTCAGACTAATGCAAACTCAAAAATATGTACTGGCATGTAAACAATCAAACTGACCAAATATTATGAGAAAATAATGTACTGATGCATTTTCATTTTCCATTAATAGTTCATCATTCTCATGAAATATTCTTGGTGAGCTTATTTTCATAAAAACGTTTTATTGTTGAATACAACTGTATATCATGGAACAAACTAATTATAAAGTAATTAGTATTTTAATCAATTTACAACCATTTAGCTCTGTCTAAAATGTGTCTATTTCCAAAGTTATAATAACTTTTGTAGTATTACTGAAATAAGAGAAAACCCTTACCAGCTGGGCGTGTTATTGGAATGACTGAGTACAGTAAGGGATCTTATACTCATGGGTTGTTGTTCTGTCATGCTAAAACTTAAAGTCAGTGTCTCTCCTCTCCTCTTTTAAGCATTACTGGTTTCCATCAAGCCCCAGCTGTGATGTCCTCTCTCTCTTGCACTCGCAGCAGGACTTGGTAGCCCAGGATGCCCACCCACACCTCCGATTTCTCGGCTGCTCTTGACTCTAATTGGCTCAGACCAGTCTTATGCGTCTTTAATCCCTGCATGTTAATACTCCTATGGTAACATTCTGTCATCTAATGGCCGCACAGTGAGAGGCCTTTTCAACCACATTACCTCTTATTGAGTTACGGAGCCCCATCGTTCCAAATAAGACAAATTTAATTGATCCAGTCTATAAAAATCTCTGTGCTGCTGTGAAAGACCTGTTTCTTTGGTTTCTTTATTTATTTATTCACTCTGTTTTCCCGCCTTGTAGAGCAAAGCCCTGCATGAGGCACAAGTAAATTAGGTTTATTCCACTTCATACAAAAAAAAGGAAGGATGCAGAGGAGAAATTTAAAGGTTTCAAAATTAGATCAATGGTCTCAACAATCAATCAAAGGCAGGGTTCCTCAAGTGTCAGCCTTGGTTGTAAGTTCAAAATGAAGCTTTAAAACAGCAGGTACAGAGTCCACTCTATAGCAAACTATGCAGGGGGGACCCAAGCTGTGGAAAAAGCTAATAAAAAAAAAAAAAATACAAGCAGAGAAAAACAGGCATAGCAAAGATGTTATGTTACATTATTCTTGTTTTTGTGTTTTTTGCAACACTCTATCCATATTCAATAAGGTACTTGTAATGCTTTAAAAAAAAAAGGGAGAAAAAAGGCAAGCACATTTCCATTTCATTTATGGGTCCAAGCGCAAAAGATGTAATCAAAGTTGATGCCAGACAGAGCAGGTGAAATGGACAAACTAGAACTTTCAGCCACGGGTGTTTTAAAATAAAAATTTACTTTGGAAACTTTTTAATATAGTATATATAAAAAGTATGTTTGTGCCCTGACTTTCACCCATAATACACATAATCCTGTTACCCACTACTGAAGATATTGAGCTCAACGTTATACTTAAGTGATTAACCAAATAAATATTTTATCCAGTGTAAAAGCTAGGGATTGAATAGAGCTGAACATTAAAACACTGGCCTTAAACTCGCCAGTTGAGGAAAAAAGGTGATAATAACGAGAGAAATGGCAGGCGTATAGGTAATCCTACCAACAGAGTGCTTCCCCTGTGAAGGATTTAACTATTCCCAGCAACTAGATGAACCAGATATTATATTGCAGAGCAGAATATGTGTCGGTATATGTGTGTATGCAGGTTGTAGTACAGGTAAGGTGTGTAAATGTGTGTGCTAGAGGGGGCATAACCTCGGTCTCCTGTTAGAAATGCTGTGATGATGGTGGAGAGGTCTATAATTTGCCCACGAGGATTTTGCACCTTACCATATTTTGAAAGCAGCTAAATTAACTTTATGTCCATTAAATCCTGTATCAGGATATATAATCCCTTTTCTATTCCATTTAGAAAAATTTCTATCAATCTCATTTTATGCATGATTACAGTTTTAATGAATGACGGTCAGTGTTATTGCTGGGGTTAATCTTAGCTCTCTCTTCTTAAATGCTGGTAACTGGCCTAAACACTGCTGATAAAGCTCAAGACCTCAAAAAAAGCAATTTGCTTTCTCTTAACAGCATTCTTAAATTATTAACATATTTTGTAATACCATCATATATATCAAGAAAATGTAACAGTTAATTACTTACTGCATACTCTTTATTTATCAAACCTTCAGATCAAATCCCTCGGATGGATTTCATTGAATGTTAAATCAATCTATGATTGGTTTCCAAAAAAATGCTTCTTATTAAATTCTTATTCTAAAAAACTACCAGGTAATAAACAACCAGTACAGAACTAGTGACTCAGTTTGTGCACATGAATCCCTCTCTTATTTTTCCACAATATCAAAAGGGAGATTCGACAGTGTGCCCAACCTCATAGTAATGTTTTATCAGGTTTATGTCTCTGTCTCTTGAGTCCCTGTTGCTGTAACTCCATCCCTTAACATGTCTTGTTACTTTCTCAAACATCAGCTGGGAGATTTTGTATAGCTAGTAAGTTAATCAGCAGTCAATTACTGATCTCATCAGGTAGCTGAAGTGGCTTCAACTGCAACATTTGAAATGGGAGGACAAATTTTGCAATAACATTCGGCTAAGAGTTGGGGAAAGTGTTTGAAGTACAGTAAAGTAAAATATCCTTGAAATCAACATTCAAATGCTCGTTCAAGATGAATACTAATGAACTTTAGAGAAGGGACCGCTGGAAGAAATTGGGAATGGGGCAATTAAAGAATGCCTGAAGCAACTTTACAGAGGACAAAGCATCCAGTCTTTCTAATTAAATTCTGTGGCAGACACCTGGCCTTTCACCTCCTCCTCCATTTTCCTGTGCTCCCAAGTGATGAAGAAGGGCGTCTCACAAGCTTCATATTCCTCTTTTTTATTCAGGCTTCAAGAAAAGCCCATCTTATCCATGGACAAACGCTCCCAACAGATCTATTCAGCTGTGGTAGACTGGGGTCATGGAGTAGATAGATATCACAGTTACTATTTACCAAACATCTCTGGCTCCCACAGGATTATCCCAACACAATATGTCTGACTAAAAAGTCAACAGCTAGTGACAATTCAAACTAGGCTATGAGACCTGTTTTGACCAACCTCATGTTACCGTATAATTTCTCTGTACACTTGAGCAGAGATCCACTGGGGGAAAACTATAGTTTTGGCTGGATACTTGTGTCAGCTCTTACTCTTAAGTGTGGATGTCACGGAGGTTCATGCAAGGGCCCTCACATCGGAAATCTGAGACTGACACAAACCACACACATTTGGCACAAGGCTGGAGAGGGCTGAGGCACAGTGCTTGGCGATTAAAGGGAACACAGAGTACAGGATAAGTGAGGTTTCACAACCTTGCTCCCACAGGGATCTCTTAGAAGTACAAGACAGTGAGGAGGAACAACTGTCAAAGAGAAGCTCCCTGGTAATGGTACGGAAGTTAATAAAATGAAGGCAGGTAATGGAAATTGGTTTTAAACCACTGGCCACATTCCTCCTGAGATAGAGATGGCTTGGGCTAATGAACCCTGACAGCCTATTCCACTGCAGTTCCACACTTACAGCGCATTCACCTCCAACACCGTCTCCTCCCACCACCAGGACAAGCCAAGGTAGAGAGGATAAAGTTACAACTTCACACCGATTAACTACTCCCTATTATCTACTTATTTAACACTGAATCGAACTTGAAAGTGTGCAGTGGCAGCATGGCCCCTCTCACATCAAATACACTGACAATTCCCTCATTCTGCACAATTAACTAAAGTTTTGCTCGACCCAATGACAACCTTTGCTTAACATTAAATACAATGCTACAAACCAAGTTCAATACACCGTTTCTCCAAGACCTCAGCAACCAACAGCTAACTTTGTAAACTTAAAGAATGCTAATATCGTCACATACCTCCAAAGCCGAATACTAGCTGTTCTTAGCAACTACCTACTCTAATTTCTTTCTTGCAGAACGATGTACAAAAGGGTAAACTTTAACCAAATGCTGATTCATGTTTTACATTTTGACGGTTAGGAGTGATGCACTGATCCAATGTAGTGGATAGTGTGTGTGTCGTATCCGACCTTATTAAAAGGATTAGGTATCAGCCAGAGTTGACAGAGTCACATTAAAAACAGTGTCTTAGTCATGATGTTATACAAAACCATTTAAAAAACCTCTACTTTGCTGTGCCCCACACACTGTAGTATACAGATTGAAAATGAAAAAGCAGCACTGCTACCAGCTCTGTACTCTGTATCAGACAATACCCTAAGTTTAGGTATCAAAATCAGTGTCAGGAGAGTAAAGCTGATAAAAAAGAAATTAATTTTGTACAATGTACATTTGATCACTGTCAGACATTGTGGTACTAGATTAGAATTTCCATGCAATAGTCACTAGTGATTAGTTCAGACCTTAGGTGATCTATTTAACGTGACGATAACTATTTTTAGACAATTAACACTTATGGCTTACCTAATTTTTTAACAGTCTTAGGGTTAATTGCATTGGTGCAATTGTGTGATAGAATAAGGGCAAGGAGGAGGAAAAAGACTCACAAATCCTGAAATGAATTAAACTGAATCATCTTTTGTAGGTTGTGGTTGGGGACTGAGATTATGGATTATCATACAAGTGATTACCATTACAACAAATACCTCCAAATGAAACGACAAAATACATTGTATGTCCATGCCCTTTGAAACAACGTGTAGGCATTTCTGGCAGGACAACTTAATTTGTCTGTGCCTTCCAAAACTGATACAAGTTACATAATTGTATTAACTATGTATCGATATAAGTGTGGATCAAAATAGAGCCGTAACTACTACAGCAATCTAATTTTTAGGAAACTGGATGGAATATTTTGGTAGCCAAAGGCCTAAGGGCCTGTATAATTGACAAAGGTTCTTTGTTTAGAAAATGATCACAAGAGCTGAAATGCTAGTGCCACATTAAAACATATTAGCCAGGCTTTGTAGTTGAATGAATATGAAATGGTAAGGACAAGAAAGAACAGAGGTTCAGTTAATCTACATCACATGGCAAAAGAGCGCAAAATACTTTGGAGGACAGAGAGAGCGAGGTGCTTGAGCATGCTCAGGCTCAGAAATATCCCTGCCCAGAGGACTTCCGGGTCACGCTTAAGAAGGCAGCCTGATTTTTGGGCTCCCAGACAGTTTACTAAAATAACACTGGAAACATTTCAGACAATATCAAAGTGTGTGATAGTAGCTCTCTAACACACGAGGTGAGTGAGGAGGATGGGGCGGTTGAGATGATGATTGCAGAGACTGATTCTACATTTGCAAGATGGACACACTCACATTATTAAAAAGCATTACAATTCAGAGACAGTATTATAATATAACTATTACTCGCAAAGGACAGTAACTAGTAATCTATAATGTATTACATTTTGGAAGTAACTTGCCAAACACTGTCTACAGCATACCCGAAAAGGCAGAGGATAACAACATCTCCGGTTTCCTGGAAAACATACTGAGGGATTCGCTTGATTTTTCACAGGATGCGGAACTCACAGGGCACTGGCACCCAAACCCACCGACCCAATGGTAAAGCCCCGGTCTATCATTGCCAAGTTATCAAGCTACAGAGCAAAAGAAGAGGTGAACCACAAAGCTTGTCAGAAAAAATACCCACTTCTACATGGACCACAACTACCTTCCTGCAATCCTTAAGAGGCATACTGAGTATGCTGAAGTAAAGAAAATATTAAGGGGAAAAAAGTTCCAGACCCCCCCATCCAGCAAGACTACTCAACTGAACGTTTTTTATGTAGCACATGTAGCCCAAAGTGCTTTACATAGTAAAATTACTGCAACACAAACACAAAAAATTGTAATACAATACAAAAATGAAGTGTTAAAAGTCAATACATAAAACTCAATAGAATAAAAATAAAATAGATTAAACACCAAGGATAAAAATAAAGTAAAAACCAACTTGAATCCAAATTAAAAGTCATTAAAAATAAGTCTTTAATTTCATTTTGAAAATACAAAGAGAGGTTGCCATACTAATATCCAGAGGCAGTGAGTTCCACAGTTTAGGGGCATACGAACAGAAGGAACTCTCATCCGTACTTTTATGGGACACATAAGGAACATTTAAAAGAGAAGTTTTAAAGTGGAGGACCTTAGTGATCTGGCTGGAACATAAAATGAGAGAAAGTCTGTGACATAGGGAGGAGGAGCTCATTTAAAGCTTTATAAACAACTAAAAAAACTTTAAAATAAATTCTAAAAGATACAGGTAGAGTGCAGTGTCTTAAGTACTGGTTTTCTACAGTGACGGCACCCGCCTGTACCAGGGGACAGCAGAGGCGACAGAAGACATGGCCTAGTGTGGATTTCCAACAACCATCATACCTGCCCCAACCAGTCCAGACCAACAGGAGATTCAACTCGTATCCACATGGCAGGTGGCCAGGGGCCGATGCATCGAACATTGCCACAAGCAAAAAAATAAAAATTAAAAATAAAACACTCAAACAACACAGTACAAAGAAAAACTGCAGGAATTCAGACAGAGATCCCATATCAGCATATTTAGGACACTGATGCAGATATGTTTGTTATGTTTTTTTCTTTATTCTAGTTATTGGCCTGTTTACAATATATTAATGGTCAATTGGACTTAATTTGAATATTTGTGACTCCTACATCTTACTCCTACACTTTGTAAAGTTGTTGGGATACATAATTCTTTATTTAACTTATGGCTGTAACTGATATGTATCCATCTCAAAGGGCCACAATATTGGAATCAAAATACTGAAAGGAATGTAATGACCTTCTGGTTCAATACATTTTGTTAGTATTTTTATTTTGTTAAGTTCATGCCCCCCCAGGTAGTGATGTTTGTTTTTATAGAAAACTTTTTTGATTAGATGACAGAAGTGACAGTCAGTCTTATATATGGGAGAGATTTGGAACATACACCTAAACTCTAGGCTACATTCTTCAAAAGAATATACTCAGACCTCCATAACCAAAGAAACTTAAAGCTGCAGTGTGGGACTTTTATATATAAAGAAACGTCAGTTACATTCAAGTCCTTTCGAGTTCACACAATGTTGATTAAGCCTATTGCCAACAGGTAATCTCTCTGTATTTCGCAGAATAATGGAGTTTTTAAATCTGGTGTCTGTGGCAACATTCCCGCACTGACGCACTGGTAGTGATGCGTTTTACATCAACCAGCAATGATTGGTTTGCCAGAGCTGGAAGGGCAAGCAATCGTGGGGATGGAGTAGGCTACAGAAACTAGGAGTATGGCAGAGCCTATGGTTGAAAAACCTAAGAAAAGAAACTAGCCATTCAGAAAGAAGGATTACAGTCACAAAAAGAAAGCGATTGACAGCGAGGCCAAACACGGTTGGTGTAACCTTTGGTGTAGCGTTTTCTTGTTGGAGAGCGCTGAAAGAAGAGAAGGAACTGAGGACAGACACAGATTTTACGTTACTGCTCTTAGACAGGTTGTAATTTGTAAAATATTTGGAGTAGGCTATGTAGCTATTACATTTAATCTACCTAAATAATAGATTATTGTCTTGGAACTGTAGAAATTTCTCTTTATTTTTGCAATTATTTCTGAACACAAGCTGGACTTTCCGGGGCCATGAGTGCCATGCTTTTATCTCCTCCTGCCTCAACTACTGTAACTCCCTATATACCTGTCTCAGTCAGAAATCAATCCATCGCCCCTACACTCTGGAACAAACTGCCAGAGGAGATCAGGTTTGCAGAGTCAGTCCCCTGTTTTATCTCACAAAAGCTTTTACTGTGTGATGCCTGTTTTTATTTTATCTTTTATTTTCATTTGTTTGTGTGTTTTATATTGATTGTTGTAAAGCACTTCGTCGCCTGTATTGAAAAGTGCTATAGAAATAAAGCTGTTATTATTATGTAACGTTAGCAAGCTTGCTAGGGTTGTTAACATTTTTTCAAATCCATTTTGAGAAAATAGGTAACCGTACTGTCTCTAATACTCAAAAACCCCAACAGTACACCAGGTCTCTCACCAGTGGATAATTACAACTGCCATCCTTTTAGTTACAGTTACAAAAAGGTACACAAAGAGTCCATTTGTATCAACCCCCATGAAAGCCGGGGGGGTAACCTTCAGCCACCCACTCGCCCATAACTGTACAGCAGTAGCACTGAATTTCACATAATATGTCATAAGCAGGCTTTGAAAGTGTTTGTGTCATTAATCTCACTGCCAGAAAAGGGGAGACAAAAGTTCTGCAGGTTTAAGGTTCTCGTGTCAGAACTAGGTGCCATAGACCTCTCGAGAGACTTCTATCCAACAGGTCGTGATTACAGCCATTACTCCGATCCACATGCAGTCTCTTCCAGACTTGATAATTTTTTAATTTTTAAAAAAGATCGCCATTGAATACATTACTGTGAGATAGGTAGTTTTGACGATTATGATCACGCACCCCTTTTGCTATCGATCAGTAATAACCCTGGAAATACACTATAGAGGTTAAACTCAAATATTCTAACAATTTACAATTTTAAACACGAATGAAAGAAGGAATTAAAATGTTTCTAGAACAAAATGATAATGGGCAAGTCAGCTCAGAAGTCGAATGGGATGCATTAAAGGCCGTTTTTTGGGGGAAATGATATTTTTCTGTGTGTGTAAAAAGAAAGAAAGACAATTAAGATTATCAGAACTAAACAGAGAATTAGAAGAGCTTGACAAAAGGATGAATTATACAAAACAAAAATGTTACAAATCTGGTTCAAAATTTTCAAAGCTTCTGGCAAGGAAACTACTAAAGCAACAGGCGGATAGCACAATTTACAAAATTAGGGACCCATACTCTAAAAGCCTTTTATATTAGCAAAACAAAATACAAACAACTTCTAAAAACAATTATATTCACAGCCATATTTGGATGAGGAAACGAATTGTACAATCTCTGAGGTTACCTAACCTATTGGAAGACCAAAGTAAAACATGAATAGCTGAAATAACATAGGAAGAGTTGAAAATTGCAATCTCTAAATTTAAAGCAAATAAGTCACCTGGACTGGATGTTTTCAGACTTTTGGACTTTTGGACTTTCTGGTCTGAGTTAGTACCTTTGTTGCTGTGGATTGGCTCCCAACATGTTGTTCATGTTACTATACATAACCTCTTTTCAGAACGTAAAATATTTATTTGAAATTTTATAGGATGCAAAAAAAGGACAATGAGATGGGAATGGTTTCAAGTCATGCTGTTAATTTGTTGCAGACCTCTAATGCCCTCTGTAACTGCAAGGCTATCTCTTTTAGTTTGGTGAAATGTTCTCAACTATACTTTAAATAAAGAATTGCAAAAAAAGAAATATCCCTGCCCACTAATACTCCCCAGCTTCCCTCCTGCAGTGGACTTTCTCCAACCTCTGTTTCTTCTGATTCTGTTTCAAGTCAATGTGGAACTAATGTGTTGTTTATTTCCCCCCAAAAGATAGTGTCTGAGGTGTTCTGCCCATGCAACCCATCTTCATTTGTAGACAAAGTGATGGGAGAAAAGGGTATGTGGGGTAGGGTCTATGAAAGAATGTTTTACAATGTTTTCCAACATTTTGAACAACTTCTCCACCACATTTTCTTACTAGCAATTATTGTATTTAAACAGTAGATGTTCTTCACTCTGATTTCAAAAGCCAGTAAACCAAAGTTGTACTAAATAGACAAATAAAATAACAAAGGACTACAATTTGCAATGCACAAGCTATCACTTGTTTTTAATGGTTATGAAATAGTATCCCTTAACAAATCTACACACACCTTGTCACAAGAATATTCCTTTCCATCAAGACAGAGAGAAATAAAATTGAGTCCCAACTCCCCTGAATATTCATAAATAAAATATCGAGTAAGTGAGACCCTAAGACAATCCCCGCCATGCCACAGTGGCAGGAGAAGCAAGCATGGCTGGTCATGAGGAGGGCAGCCAGAGGAGAGTAAGAATCCAAGCAGTGTTAGATAGTTATACTTAATGAATTGGAAGCAGAAGCAGTTTTGCTGGGTCCCTGTGCCCCAGGTTGGCCCCGACTCAACCAGACCCAGCCTTCAGAGAAAGGTGCTCTGTCTAATCTGGCCTCATTTTATGCCTCTTTAACCATGACCAATGTATTTAAATGGCTGTTTCTTTGACAGATGCTCAGTTCAAATTATTCCTTACTGGAAATTTGTAGGAGTGATATTAAATATCCTTCAGGCCAGGCTGCCTAAAGAGAACATAGGAACATCAAAAGGCGAAACACTTCAAAAACTAAAACTAATGATCCTAGCCCACCTCAAGGGAGAAGGAGGGCTTCAACTTTGTCCAACATCCCCCTGGCCAAAAAAAAACATATCTTGACCATTCCCCCAACCCTACTGCATTTACAGATGATTTTACATGAGATACATAATGTATGTATGTAATCGCCCCTATCACTGAATCCACAGGGGAGCAGTTGGATTGAATACCATCTTATCTGACACATCTAGCCCTGTCTTTGTCAAATAAAATCTACAATATAACACTACAAAATGAGACACTACAGAATTTCCTCCCTTTCATCTGTACTGTAGTGTGCTGACCACGTCTTCAGAGAATTTTTAAGAACTTGTTTGCTGGGACCACAGTCTGCGTCTACTATAAAGTACTCACCACTGAAGGAGCTTCACCGCCACCGCCACTGCATGTGGAGCAAATCTGACAAGGAGAGAGAGCAAAAGACATAGTCAGAAAAGGAAAGCTATTATGAGAGCAGGGAAACAGCTGGCAACATTCATCTTAAACCCTGATGGGAGCCGACGGCAGCGATTAAGTAACAATAAACTACCCAAGCTGGGGTCGTGAGCGGGGTGACTGAACAGACACACCTGGTCAGACAGGGCAGAGGTGTGAGGGGTGAGAGAAGTGAAAGGGCTTAGAAGCAGGGAAGGTAAAGTAAAGTCACACTGCCATGAGTCCTACATGCACGGGTGGATATTTATACTAATTTGAGGTCAAGGACAGAAGCCTAAAAAGTAAATGTAAGTACTTAATCACTATATCAGCACTGTAATCCAGGGCTAAAAGTTTTTAATCTTTAAGAAAAAAAGGTCTTCTCTGTCCAGTGGATACTGTGCTACACACATAGGGATAACCATCAAAAGAATTTTTTCAGTATCAATCCATTTTTGTGTTTAAGCACTAAACATCACACTGATAAAGGTGCGTCCTCAGGGTTCTAGTCTAACATGCAATGAGAAACAAATGCTACTTAATTTCAAAAATGAATGTTCAGAAGTACAAACAAATCATCCTGCCATTGGTAAATGGTTTCAGGCAGGAAATGGTTTCCTACATTTATTCTCACATTTTTCTACCCTCAAAATATGAAACACCAGACTCTGCTAACACGTAAAGACTATTTTCTTTGATGGACCACGAGAAAAAACTGAAGCGTTGCTGTAAAGAATAACCTATGCACATTAGTGACATTTTTAAATATTAACAGTGAAATGAATGGGTACCGCATGTTTGCTGAGTGTTTTTTTATTCTAATGAAGTGCTTTCTTCCCCAGTGAAAAGCCATACATTCTTTCTACAGGCTGTGCGGCTAAACAAAAAACAAATGTTAAAACGTTATTTCTGTGAAGTTGTGCCTGGCTTTGAAAAACAAAACCTATACTCTCCAGCCTAGAATCACCCACTGCTTCGTGAGTCAGAAGGAATACCTACACAGATTAGTGCAAATCATTTATGACACTACTACTTTAAACACAACCGACATGTTTTTGTTGCAACAGTCAAAGAGCCAAGAGGTGCAGTGTGTCTGACAGTAATATTTCAGGCAGCTATTTCGAATAAACAGAGTATGGTTGTTTCAGTGGAAGCTGGTGAAGGAAGAATCACACTCCGGCTGCCCAGTCAGTGTGCTAATATTTAGTTAAGGGACACCACACAGAGACAGACTTAATACAATGCATTCCATTTGGTTTACTCCCAGCCATTTTTTTCTTACCAATGCCATTGCTGTAGTACTTCCAAAGGCCAGAAATACAAAGACGTAAAATGAGAATTTGTCTAATTTTAAAGACATTTAAGGCTGTAATTCAAAACAGGAAAAACCTATTGAATTTCTTGTACTATGGCAAAGTAAAGCTAGAACATTACTGCCAGATTTGCCAGAAGTCCACTTAATATCTGCAGACCATAAAAAAGACTAAGTTGTATTATGAAATGCTACCATGTTAATTAAAATGGAACAACATTTCAGAATGTATTTGTCTCATGATACTTTTCTCAACGCTGACCACTTAAGGCCTGTTACATAGTTCTCTTTTTTTGTGTATTTGTTTGGCTACTTCACAGGACAGAAATAAATATGCTGCCATTGTGTGTCACTGAAAACTTTGCAAGCACTAGCTGAGGGCACGCACAAAGCCACAAGTGAGCATCAAGTTCCTTCTGCCAGTCATCTACAATTCAAGCCTTTTCAGCAATTTGAAGTAGAACCAGTTGGCACTCAGACTAAAATATTTCAGGCCTGTGCCTAAAAGAATCTGAGCTCTCATGAGTCTATAAGAGTTTGGTTACATCCAGCCATTTAAAGTCAATCACTTCAACAGTCAATTGTACTGGGTTGCAAACAAACTCCTGACCAATTTTAAGGAATCAGACTTGATATGTGTACTGTTGCAAACAACAGTAGCAGGCCATAAATATGGAACAAAACTAAAGTCATTTCTTCTGAAGGAACTAAAAAAAAAAATCTAAGCTATGGCTGGCTGGATGTAAACCTGTAAGTATTAACCTGGAACAGCTGTCCTCTAGCCCTCGAGAACTCCAGGGTCCACCATCAGAAGAATAAGCCCACAGTCCTGTTAGCCACATGCCGCATGTATTTAATTTTCAACATCTGCTGGCTTCATGCTTCTATGCTTTCCAGTCCCACTGCACATTCTTCACAAATTCAGTAGCTTCCTTCTTCTGCATTTGTAAATGTTGTTGATTGTGAAAACCATCCATGTTTACTTTGAATCCCTGGCCATTTCTGGGTCCGCTCTAATTACCTCCAGCTGTTCACTCTGCTGCTTTCATTGGCTATATTCTTTAAACACAGGGTTAGTATTTTCAATGTAAGTTATACATTTCTAATACACTCTGTTGCAAGTCTGGTTGTTACAAGCACTCAAAAGATGCAACATAGTTCGAGTATTTTCATATTATTTTTTGACAATTATCACAACTGGCGCACATCCACAAATAGCAAAATAAATGTTCCTGTCATTTGTTTTTACACCCAGATGTAGATACTTGGTTGACCTCTCATAAATCAGTATAATGACTGAGTGAACTAACACACTGTCAGTTTCAATATACAGCACATACACTACACATGCTTTCATTGCCAACACAATGTCAACATCACTGTTCTCTACAGTACAGAAAATTCTACCCTGGAGACATCATCTGTACAAAAACTTTGGTATTTTACTTTGGTTGTCGGACTATTGAATAACATGTTTATTTATCCTCTCATGCCTCTAATGTCGGACTGCAAAGAGGGAAGAGAGAGGTAAAAGAGAGGGAGAGAGAGAAACTCTTAAGGAGCAGTCAGCTGCTCTTTGCCTGAGGACCTGGTCTGCTCTCACCTGCTCTGTTTGGCGGCAGCGTAACAGCAAATTTTACACCGTCTGGGACACAAATTGGCATTCTGAACTCGGGTTATTCCTCCAGTATAATCTAATTAAAAGACACTGCCAGTGGGGTTCGAAATCAGAGAATTATAACGTTTGATAGACAGACAGACATAAAAGTGTTTGCAATTTCACAACATACTGGGCACGAGTGTAAAACTTCAGAGCCTTGGCTGGAAGAGGTTTGGGCTAACTGAATTAGCCCAACTACATGCTCTATGGTGAGAATAAGCACAACATTAGGTGCTGAAATATGATTTTACCATATATATTTAGCTTTGAAGTCCACCCAAAGATTTTGTGACTGACATTAGATATCATGCTATGGAAGGATGAGTGAACTGGGTGCACCAAAGGTGTTTTTATTTTCTTTAAAACCATGGCTAAATATAGGGTTTCCTGGTCACATTCCACTTTTGACATTTTTGAGTGAAGGCACAATTGATAACCAAAAGAGAAATGCACATGATAACTTCATACTGAAGGGGGGAAAAAGCTGCAAAAAAGTACAGGGTCAAGTTGAGAGATTGTCTTTTGGAAGTCTGCTGCAGATGGTACAATCTATTTGTCAAACAATTTAAATCCATTTTAGATGCATTCTTGCCAAAATACATTCTTTTTAGTGAAATGCCCCATATTTCAATTCACAGGGTCACAAGGGCTAGAGTCTAGCCGAGCATGCATTGTGCAGAGGAACCCAAGCTGGATCTGACAAAAATAGGCAATCACGCAAAACATTTGGACAATTTGTTCAGGTGAGTCTCCAGCTCACCTGACTAAGAGAATGTTAGACTGTGGAAGGAAATTGAATCGCCTATTCAAATTAAGAAACATGGCCAAACTCCACATAGATAAGGTTTGACCTCATGTGTTAGGGTATCAGCCACAACATGATATGCAGTATATGAGCTGTTCCATCTACAGTCAGCTCTGATTGAGAAAATCTGTAAAGAGTCCTAATAAAACATTGTGACAGTCAACCCAGGCTGATTCACAGGATGTGTGGAGAACTCTTCCCTCAGGCCGTAGAATTAGAGTACCCCAGTTCAAGTGCAATAGGAGTAAAATCCCTTTGTTCCATGTGCAATATCTCTGCTTAATATGAAAAATGTAATTTGGAATTTTAGATATTGTTGTTATATTGTTTTTTGTATATTGTATGTAAAGGAAACATTTTTGTATTTTGTTTCTGTATTTTGTTTCTGTACTTGTGTTGTTTTTTATCTTGTGCCCCTGACTGCAAGCAAAGTTTCCCATTTGGGAAAACAAAATGACTGAACTGAAATGAAATGAATTGGGTGTACCGCTGACTTTAAAATGTCTAATGGAGCAGGTATGTATTGTCTTATCACAACTACTTTACAGCATAAACTCTTCTGGAAGAAAACTAAATGCAACATATTATAACACTGCACAATGTGGGACCTCTTAAGAGACTATAAATAATAATGAGGCTCCTCAAAATGTCAAGGACAGCTGTGCAACATGTTAAAGGAAATAGTAAAACAAGGCAAGTAGGCCAAACACATTTTCTGTAGATGATAAAACACAAAACAGTGTAGTAAGGGAGATGCTTCACAGAGCAGGATATAGTAAATCCTACTTCTCAGGAAGCATGAGACAAAAGCTGTTAACGTAAAGAGGAAATACCCATCTCATATTTTGCCATAAGAGGCAAACGTAACTGCTGCAATTGGCCCAACAATGACAATACATCAGTGCTCCAACTAGCTGCATACAGTATGAAGGAGGAGCTGTTTAATGTCAATGCTAACCTTGCAGGATAATCACATTTGCCCTATATCTACTGATCTGCACATTATTCCCTTAATCCTCAAGTATATGATGGTTAAAGACAAAAGATTCTGACCACGTTGTTGAACTGTGAGGCACGAACAAAGAGAGGAGAAATCAAAAATAAAGTCACATTAAGTGAGGGATGGCAAGTGCTAATAAAATTTTAAGTACTATGCTACTAACTTAAAAGTTCTGAAAGATACTATTATTGGATGATGTACTTCTGAATATAAGTCTCTCAAGGCAAAAATGCAACTAACCACATCTAGTCAATGTTTTGACACCATATCAATGAAACTGACTCCAAGTTAATGAAATATGCTGTATGTGCTGTATGTTCTGTATGGGCAATTTCTAGGAATTGTGAATTGGACATTTTGTAAACTAGGATTCTAGTGGAATGAACACTTTCACATGCTGGGGGAGTCAGGTTGAGGCCAAAAACAACCCACTGGAATCTCCCACGAGATTCCTGGAGAAATCCGCAAGATATTTATTTCCAGAGAAACCTCCTTCAAGACTAGCACCAGTCTAATTTGATGGTATAATAACAATGCCTTGAGCCAGCGCCACTCTGAGTGGAGCCAAAGTGAGATAAAAATGTAAAACTGATTTTTTTGTGGTACACTGTTGATACAATACTGATGAATATGCAGGTTGGAAAAGAAACAATGTATGCCCTTGTATGCCTTTTTGTGCAGTATATGTAAATTTAGCCAGAGTAAGTTTTCATTTTAAATTGGTTACTTTTTACATTTGTGCATTGTATGTGACAGTGCTAGTTACTTTGGCTTTAACCAGTTAGTTTTGTTCTATCAAAGTCTCTTAATCATTGGGGTATAACATTTTGCGGCAAAACTATTTTTGAAACGATTACTCCTTTCCCAAATGGTTCGGACTCCATATTTCCTGAAAACCTTTACCCTGGTCAATGACATTCAAGTCTAATGCCCTAGACAGACACACAATCCATCATTTGCAGGACTTAAGAGGGATTCAGACCGAAAACAGTCTTGTGTTAAAACAGCACAGGCGGCTGAGTGGGGGTGTGTTGTTTAAGGTACCAATAAGACAATGAAATACGATCTAGGACGTCTACTTGGAGTTAACAAATTCACGAGTTTGAAGGCTTATTGGACACCAAAGCTTTGCGCAATACTTTCTAGCACTTAGAGACAGGATTTTACAACTCTGGAAAGTTATCACTTGGCAATTTTTTTATGTTTCTTTCCATAAGATTATAACATAGTGTAAGATAGCCAAAGAATTCTGATAGATCACCTTGGTCGTGCAAGTTTAAAAATATATATATATAATTGTACTGGTGGCTTGAGTCAGCCGTAACCCTAACCAAATCTGCCAAAGTTTAACCAAATGTGATCATATCTCTTTCCTCTGGCCGAGAAGCAACAATAGGCACGTTCAATTTCTGTGTACACTGTGCGTGAACATGAGAAAAACCCTGAATGTAATTGTGTCTCCATTTACTATCCATCAAATATCTTGTAGACATTGTGTCCATTTCTTCTTTTCATAACTCCACATGGTAAATTTCCTGAGACCCTATTGAGAAAGAATGAAAGAAACACAGAGCATGAAAATGGCTACTGGGTTCTCTCTCCATCCCATTCTCTTCAGTCTCTGCTAGCGGAGGGTTTTTTATTAATTTTATTTAATTATCCCACAAAGCTCTTTTTTACATTGGGCCATCTCTGTGTCCTACTCCCACTGTGTGAGCTTTGTAATTTAATAAAGCTTCATTTAAGAGAGAAGTTGATTAAAAAATTAAGCTCCAGTGATCACCACAGCCTCAGCCCTCCCCATTTTATGAAAAGATCCAATATTTCATATTATGAACATGTCGGGCAGAAATTATCACCGCAGGACAAGTTAATGCTTTCCATACAGTCATATGACAATGACAGCAAACCCCACTACAAAGAATGTCCCTCTAAAATGTGAGGAACTATAAGAGTTGAGACAATTTCCCTCCTTTACTGTAGGTCAGGCATTTTATTTCTTTTCCCCTTGTCCCTGCTGCCTATCATCCACATGTTAATTTCTTCATTCATAATTCTTTTTTTTCTTTTTTTTTTACTTCTTCTGACAACAGACAAATGCCAAAACTTGCCTGACACATTTGTGGAGGACATTTCTTCTATTTCTACATCTTTAGAGTGAATGATGACACTGTACTGCAATACTGGATTGAGGAGAAGGAGAAATTCCAGCCTACTGCCCTCTGCTTGGTTTCACTGTAGAAAATTGCACCAACAGCATAATTACTTATACTCATACAGACTCTTTGAAATACAATCTCCCTAAGTTATCCCATCTGCGCAGCAAAGTGTACACAGGCACACAAAGTCACTAATATAGAAAATGTGCAAGCTGTCAATTCCTATTGTAAAAAAAAGAAACAAAATTAAATGATAAATGCAACATCTACACTGCAGCTTAAAGTTAAATACCTTCTCACTGCTGGAGAAACATAATCCACACAATTAATGCTTGAAAATTATAGCCTGGATCTAGTGGCAGTTTTGAACCATAAGTTATTGATTTGGAAATGAAAACCTGTACTCTTCAAGGTTAAATCCAGTCCACCCTCATTACTGCTCTGTCCTTGAGAGGCCCGCACCAGGGCTGCTGCAAGGAGTAGAGAGGACTGCTTTAATGAAGGTGAATTTAATGGGATTTAATGTAGCTGGGGGCAATGGAGCAGCAGAGATATGGTTTTAACAAAGAGCAAGGAACCAAGGGTACAGCCAAGAGAGCAGCCCTTTTCCCTTCTTTTTATTTATTTCACATTTGGCCGAGCAGAGTAAAAGCATGAACCACATTTTCATCTGACTCAGCCCCAAGAGTCAGTGGTTACACTTCTGTAGTCAGGACAATACAGGCATCTAGCTTTCCATCCTAGCACTCACACAGATATTGTATAACATGGCATCATTTTATTTTTGCATGGGGCTATTTGTTTTTTTAAATAACATTAGAGTTTTAGATATTTAAAAAATAAATAAGCTCATTTTTTTCCCAGATGCATCCAATATTTGATCGTCAGTATTGTTTTCTGCATTGAAAAATACTTGCAGTGTTTTAATCCTGCAGGAAGAAAAAGCACAACACTATTGACTGAGTACTGAAGATAATGTGATTCAAGATAATGTGATGATGCAGGCAGTATTCCACATTGATAGTCATGTGTAAAACATCTTTAGGGACCACAGCAGGGATCTGAGTTAGATTTTTTATCATTCCTACAACTTACTAAGGTCTATTCTCTCTCTCTCTTCTTACTGAGCAAATATTTTGATACACTAAGCAATTGCATCTCATGCCTGTCCAGTTCAGCTTGGCGTGTGTGCCTTAGGCTGCTTAACACAAAGCTTTAGGACAAGTCCTACATTTATATATTTTCATAACCTGGTTCTATTTTTAATTGTGTGGAGCTCCCACAAATCCTGAATCCCATTTGCATCATGCAACTTGGCCCTTAAGCTGTGAGGTCACGATCACGTGGCTGCGCCTTCAGCTTTTGTAAGCTTGATGTGAACAATGTGTGATTTCTGCAAACATTAAACGGCCTGCTCCAATAGTAATGCCCCATAAATATGCCAAAGTCTTGAAAAGCAAAAAAACAACAATTACTTTCATACCTGGTTTTGAAACCCTTGCACAGTAATTTCTCTTCTTTTTTCTCTCCCTTCTCTTCCCTCTCTACTGGGGAGCTGACAGGGTTCTGATTCACAAACAGAAAGAGAAGGGGGAAAGCAAAGATGTGATTACAAATGCCAATGCCATGATATAATTCATACACTGTGTGTTGTTATCAGTAGCAATTCTTGATAACCATACCGGGCCAATGGCCAAACTCATTACTGATCATTGCCTTACCTTCCTCTAGAACTGGATGCAATATAAAAATGAACTGCTCTTCTATCCCTCACTTCTTCCACAGTCTCTCATCGAGACACAAGCAAGAAAGATGTTTCATCTTCTGCTTTAGTTGATTAATACTCTTCAGTACATTTTAAATGCTGAATCACATCTGATACACCACTGTAGGTGGTAGGTTTAAAAAAGAAAGAATCTCTGAAAGATCAAATACGGAGCACATATTCAAAGACATATACCTAAGGTACATGCACCACCTAATTAAGGTATGCTTTTCAAAGAAACTAAACCTCTGCCAGGTCCAGCTTGTGTGGATATGATATTTGAGCAGAGGGTACTAGGAAATGAGTAAGGGGCAGAGGCTATCCAGTCTGCTCTTTTTTCTGTCCTGAGACATTTAAGAATATTTGAGGAAGAAGCTAAGAGGCTTGAATGACAGGGGTACTAACCCTGGATCATGGGTCACTAACAATTCAGAATGCGTACAGACAAGCTACGGTATATTAAACCTGATAACAGGGCCATTATTAGTGTGTTTGCATCCCATATGCAAGTTATTCACTAACCATATTGATGAAATTAAGGCCCTGCTCAGCAACCCTCTGCCCATCATAGTGACTCTTTATTGTATAGTCTTATTTTGTGTACATTTTCTTCAACTTAAAAAGTTTCTATATAAGCGCTCTCAAAAGAAAATCATGCCATCCTCCATTATAATTAAGTTAGTACAAACTCATATATGAAATACATGGATTAGTTATTAGCCTAACTGTTTCAGGTTTTATTGGGCATTGTTGATAATGTGATTGAAAAGGATCAAATGTCAGTCAACTTCCTTGAAGAGCTCCCCTGCTGACCCGCAACCAAGAAACCCTTTCCAGATTCTTATTTTTCCAAAGAATGCCATCTTTATTTTTAGGTGGATTTAGGGAGCCTTGTCAATGCCAGTTATTTTTTGAAAATTACTAAAAAGCTGTGATAGCTATAAAACAAGCCGCATTGTTCACACATCTGCATTTTCCATTTAATCTTTGACTTTCATTGGTGCTGTCTGTAATCCCTCAAACATGACTAATGGGAAACATTAAGTAGAGGTTTAGGAACAAGTGGTTTTAATTAAAATGCTGGTTCACAGAGGACCTTGGAAAATAAAGTTGTTGGGTTGTTTTTTTTTTAAATCAGTCTTTGCAGTACCCTGTAAGTTTTTATTTTATTTGCAGTCGTGGACCCTCAGATCTCAAAAAGAAAAAATGAATTACAAGTAGGAAGAATATGATACAGACTCATCCACAGTTCAGCAATCAAATCACATTTTCTCCACTGACACTTAAGAAACAACAAATATGCTAAGCTACAGCTTCAAACTGTTATTAACCCTGACGCACAAAGCCCCAACACTTTTTATGATGTTGGGTTTCCTGTTTACATAACAAAAAATGTCCGTAAAACAGATGGGTGGCATATGAAATCATCTTGAGAAGGTCACACAAAGATTTGCTTTATTAATTCTGACAAGGAAACAGGCAGAAGGGGTTCTCCACTTGAACCAGTCTTTAACTTCTGTTAGCAATAGTCTGTTCAATCCACATCTCAACTTACTTAATCAACAGCACTTCACAGAAATTCAGTGTCATTGTCATAGCGACACCATGACCATGGTACTTTAGATGATATTACTGAAGAGCATAATCACAATAACAGCTCTGACTTTAGGATAAAGCTTTGATGTCACTATCTTGTTTCATCAATGTCAAAGAGCGGCAAAAAGCAACTTATGTCAGCGATATTGTTCGTGAGGTTTATATTCGTTCTCATAAACTGGCAAGAGTACCTACAATACAATCTCTGAGTGCAGCGCCACGCCCAGTTATTCTGTGGGATAGGGACTCCAGTTAAAAAGGAGTAGTTCGTTTTGGGAAATATGCTTATTTGCTTTCTCGCAGAGAATGACATAAGCTCTATACCTCTCTCATATCTGTATGGTAAATATGAAGCCACCACCAGCAGCCAGTAAGCTTAGCTTAGCATAAAGACTGGAAAGAGGGGAAAACGCCTAGCCTGACTTTGTCTAACTGTAAAAAATTAAAGAAAAATATCCACCTATAAGCACCTCCAAAGCTCACTGATTACACGTTATAACTCTTGTTATATTGTTGGTCTGTTTCTTGGCCGGGTGCAGTGACTTGCTGGAGTCGCTACTGCTTGCCAGGCAACCTAATAGTGTTGGCTCTGGGGAGTCACTGTGTCCCACCAAGAAATAAGGTTTATGACAGTAGACAAATTTTAAATCCCTTCATATTGTCATATCACCCCAACCCTGCCAGGATTAAAGACAGCCATGATTTCCTTCAGCACACTCATTGCTCCAGAAAGCCCTTATTTGGTCATTTGCATGCCAAACAATATCTAACACATCTAGGTCACCTTGATTTAAACTGGAGTAAAGTTGTTTAAAAATTGTAAGTTTTTGTATGCATGTCTAGTATGTTTCAACGGCATTCCAATGACTATTTGTGTTAATATTATATGTCAGGGCTTTACATTGACACACGGTTATCTTGTCCTGTCAAAACATGATTAATACAATGGATGATCTGGGCAAACAGTCTTTACCCACATCACCTGTAGCCTAATACTAATCCTGTCCAAACTGATCTTTTGTTGTCCTCAAAAAGTTTCTAAAACACTATTGAGTTACAGAAAACGTCGATGGACCCTTTCCCCACAGCACTTTGACTGAAGAGAACTTTTAGTCATAAAAGCTGCATGAACCAATTTTTGACCACAAAAACATAAAACACAGCAATACAGCCCCTGGTATAATATGGGCTTATCATGGTCAAAAATGCATAAATAATAAATGTTGTTAATGCAACTTACACTGTCATCCAATTGGTGTGGCGTTTGTGGCACGCCTGATGAATGGAAGTCACTTACCGGTTAGCTTTAGTCTGGTTTTAGCTGTTAGCTTGCTATATGTCTGCTTCAGGAGACGTTACCACCTAAAGTTGTGCCTTTCAGTGTTGGGCAGGTCTCCCACTAACTTTACTTGTTTGTCGATTGAATCCAACAGTTTGGTAGATTGTAGCTCCGATTTGTGTCCTTCAGCCTCATGCAACATTACCGTTAATCGTGTTGTTTTTTTTAAACGTCGGATAATTTGCAACGATGAACCGCGTCGTAGCTTACTCACAGTACTAACGTTAGCTTCTGGAAGCAGGCTAACGTTAAAAAAGGTCAACCAGGCGGGTCGTCAGGCAACACCTACCTCTGTTTTGAAGGCATTTTTCAGATTTCTCAAAGACTTTGCTTTCCAGCTGAAACAATTGTTTAAACAGTGTTGCGTGTGCTGCCCAATAAAGACGATTTCTGAACTCTTCAGCAAACTTGCGACTCTTTCAATTAAGCCAAAGATGACTGAAGTGAGGCTTATGTTTGCTGGTTGAAAATGAAGCCCCCAAAAATATGGACGTCACTGTACATTTACATACTAAATAATGGAAATTAATTTATATAGCCTAAATAATCAGATAAAGTAATTTAATTTATGTGTCACATTGTCATTGTTTGGCTAAACAAAATAATCTGGGAAGTTGTAAAAAAATGTTTATTTTGCAACCCACTGGAAATGTTTCTTTCACCTAGATGGAAAAGTCAAAGTTTGCCTTGGACTTATTGTACCCTTGACAGCTTCTATCCGTGACTTTGTAATCATCCATGCAAAGGTGTGAAATGTAAAACTTGTGATTATCTTCAACTAGGACCAGAAAGCGAGGACGCTGAGCTGAAAGAAGCCAGGAGATGTTGTTCATGTGAAAAGTAACACTGAAATCAGTCACTTCTATGTTTCCTCAGGCACCCTGTGATTTGTCAAACTGGCTTGATGTGTAGCTGAGTGAAAATACAGATAAGACATCCATGAGAGAAACACAAATACTTATATATAGTGAAAGTTTTGCTTCTATGGTTCTTAGTTTCTCAAGCAAATACAAAAGTAACAGTAATTAGTAGTTATTGTTAGTAACAATAACTAGGTATTTTGGTGTTTTGTTTTGTGTTGCTTTGTCATTAGTGCCTTATGGATTACAACTCGGTGCAAGTCAAATTTTGAGACATTGAATTCTTTGATGCTGGTCGATGTTTCCATTATATTCCACTATGTTGTTACAGTGTACTCTGAAGTTACCACATTAAAGCCTTTTCTGTTCCCATCATCTGTTCTGCAGTTCTAAACCTTCTTAAGGTTTTGCAGTTGAAACATCCATCCCTCAACCCTGCTGTGACAATGGAGTTCCAGAGCGGCAAGGACAGAGCACTCGTCACCCATCTATGGTCTGTATGTGTCCATCTGGAAAAGGCATTGGAACAAACAGGTTGTAGGGGCAACTGGAGGCGCTCTCTCTCTCAAAATGCTTCCCAGACCTGCTGGTGTCTGTGACAGGCCCTCTCCTGGTGAGCTAGCCTCCATGATGAATGGCCATCTTTCCACTCTTTATCGCCCCACTAAATCATACGCTTACCATGCTTTTATGACCAATTTTTGCTGCTTTGTTTTACTCCCCCCCCCCATTTTTTCCAATGGAACTCCAAAGGCTGTGGATATATTCTTTTGTACTGTGCATCATATGAATCTATGATGGTCTATCATTGCACTGATATTCACGTGGAGATTTGAAATCTAGCTTTCTTAATCAAATTCACTAAGACAAATGTGTCAGACCTTGTTTGGCCTGGAGAAATGCTCCGCAGAAAATGCTCTTATCTGAAGAGCAAATATTTCCAGAATATTTAACTTCAGTTAGTGTTTTCTAGCCAGTATCTGTTATGCAGCACTCCTGTCTTTTATTTCTATTGTAATTCTGGAAGAACATAAATTATTTATGAGAGTGGGGTCACACTTGGAGTTGGTCAGGGCCCAGAGATTGACAGGCAGACAGTATGTCAGGGTACGGGAGAGGGCCTGAGAAGAGACTGAATTTTTTCTCTCCTGAGGTGTGATAGATTACTAGGCAAGAATAAAATCTTTGTCATTGTACAATGAAATTAGATGCAAGCCGATCAGTGCAAAAATCAGTAAAGTACAGAACAGGTTTATAAATATAAGCGTAAGACGAAAAAAAACAAAAATGTCCTCTTTGTGTCTCTGCTTCTATCTTTAAAACTGCATTCTGGGATGAATCCCCAACACAGCCAATGGTGTAACTTTGCTGTTTACACACAGTAGACTTTAATTTTTTTTTTTACAAAGTATTAAAATGAAAATGTTTTTGGGTTTTTTGCCATTTTAGCTTGTAGTTGTGCCAGCGTATACTCTTTTTAAGATAAAATCGCAACTGGAAAGATTCTCATACCAATTCTGTTTGCTCTTTATGTGTTTGTTTTTGGTATTGTAGCTGTTTTAGGGTCAGTCCTGTGTTTGCTGTAAGGTTGGCAACACTTCATCGTATATCAATACTTAAGGTAATTTCTGTAGCTGGTCCACTTAATCAAATTTGTGGTAATTGGTACAGTAGGCAGTTTACATTAGTTTAGTTTCTAGAGTTTTTGCCCAAATACAGGGCATGTTGGGAATCAAGCTTATAACAAAGAATCATGATCATGTCAACACATTTTTATTTTGTGTAATTAATTCAATAATGCATCAATTAATAGTACCTAAAGAATGCTTACATTTATTCAAAATAAAGAGTTTTATGAATGCTAACACTTTAAAGTAGAAAGGCAAAAAGCCAATGCTGTTAAGGAACACACAAATAAATACCAAGTAGATTATACCTATAAAAGTGTTTTCTAACTACCTTGATGATGCAGTGCTTCAGTAAACGTTGGCTTCTGCACAGATTAAAATTGAGGCTTGTTTGGCAAGATATAGTGTACTCTCTCTC
Source organism: Coreoperca whiteheadi (assembly GCA_011952105.1). Taxonomy (NCBI): domain Eukaryota; kingdom Metazoa; phylum Chordata; class Actinopteri; order Centrarchiformes; family Sinipercidae; genus Coreoperca; species Coreoperca whiteheadi. Next base: position 17,305,184 of record CM022485.1, read on the forward strand.
CCCCTAGTGGACAGAGAAAGTCCTGTCTTGCCATTTGTCCTGTATGATGTTCACATGTGTGGGTGATTTCTTCATCCATAGGGAATTGAACACAGATGAAAAGAGTTAAATGTTGCATTTTTTTCTTGTAATTGATTATTTTGCAGTCAAAACAAATTAAAAGGGGGAAATTAAATGTGTAAGGGTTGAAAACATTTGTAGTTTATAGTATAGAGTTCATGGTACAACATTTTTTTATTTTGAAGGTGATGTTTCTAGATTTACAAGAAAGACAATCAATATTCAGGGGTCATTTTTAACCCTTTCCTGATAGAATCAGACAGTGCATAGAAGCCTATTCCACAGTCCTCTTATGACTTTGAGGTTCTGATGATCTATCAATCACTTAAACAAAGCTTGAGTGTGCGAGCCACTGCCAGGGGAGGTCTGACCTGCGGCCTAGCGTGACATTCAAGGAAGGAGTGCTACTCACCCAGGAAATCCCATTACACCAAAGTATGATGGATATCAGTACTGGGAGAGCTCATATGTGGTCTGACATATAATTTGTTATAATGTGTAAAAAAAAAAAAAGGTATGACCACGTCCACCTTTATCCCCGTCTTTCACTTTTCAAAACTGTCCCAATACACACACTAACTCCTATTCCTAAAATCTATAAGACGATGTACATCCATCTTGTACTTGTACTTTAGATCATAGTGATCTAGGGAATTGGCCATTTTAATTAAATAAGATGTTTTTAAAATCTATTGTACAACACTAGCTTTACCACAACAAGTTAAGAAAAAAAAAACACAAACTATTCAAATTTTAAATAAATAATGAATGCACCGTGGTGAAATATCGGTTTTCTGAGTGACATTTCTCAAATGTAACAATGCAGAGTGATTAGTTTTGCTAAGTTATAATGACTTCTGACGTTTCAGTAGTGAATGAATAGACAGCTGAACTGTCTTGCATACTTGTGTTATCTGAATCAAAATGGTATAGATGATCAATAATACCAAAGATATGATGGCATGCTACTTATGGGCAAAGGTGAACAGACTGAAGTCCCTCTCTATCATGAAAGTAATACTCTTTATCAACACTATGGAGACAAAAAACAGCTGCACACTGTAAGAAAAAGTCTCCCACACTGTTTGTGCTACATGACTCTGCCATATTGATTGTCCATGTTGAGATTACCATGTAAATTTCTAGCTAAAAGTTGTTAAGATATCCCAGCATGCATCTTTTGATGACATTTATCTTCATAATAAAATTAAAAAGTCATGAATATATTGTAACATGGTCACATGTCTCTCACAGGTCTTATCTGTTTTTTGGTCCACAGTGAGTTTTGTTTACCTGTCTCTGAACTCTCCCCTTTATACACTTTACTGATAAGGAACAAGCAAACAGACCTTGGGCCAAATTTCAGTACTGAGTAGTCACTGGAGTGGACCATCATGGAGCAGCTTTTTAAACTCACCACAAAAATGTTAAAAAGGGACAGTCTAAAGAAGTTCGCCACCTAGAGAGCGGATCAAGAAGACAAAAACAAAAGCTGCCAAAAAACGGTGAAGAAGGAAAGGTAGTGGGTCCACACATGGGATACCTGTGAGGAAAAGGAACTGAGCTGAGCTGAGCTGAATGCATGATCTGGAAGTTACAGTGTAGTTTTGCATATCAAAACCCTTCTAACTTTTGGGCCTCATCAGAACCATGAAGCTTACTGGGACTATCCTTAAACTGGAGTACATTCATCCCAGCACAGACACTGAACATAAAAACAACATGATGGTGATACCACTACAAGCAATTGCAACAGGTATGACAACAACTTCATCTAAATCACTCTGGTCTATCAGCATGGGCCTCCTGAGTGTCATCAGCTGTCACTTGAAAATAAATGTTGTAACTGTAGCAATGATTATTTTGAGAAAGAGAACCATTTTAGGGCCGCAACTAATGATTATTTTCATCATCAATTAATCTACTCATTTTCACGATTGGTTGATTGATCTAAAAAATAAATAAATAAAAAATGGGCCACCTGTGGGCTCTCACAATTCCCCTGAGTCCAAGGTCTTTAAATTGCTTGCTTAGGCCAATCAATGGTCTAAATGATATAAAACACAAAAGCAGCAAATCATTCAGCATCAACTGAGAAGCTGAAAACAGGCTTGGAACTCTTGCCTAAAAAAAAACAAAAACAAATTGTTGCAGGTTCATTTTCTGTCCTTCAACTAATCGATCAAGCATTCCACATTGGTTTATGTTCTGATCTATTTTCCTTCATAATCTTATCCTCTGTCTTAATTATAATTAGGGCTCTGTTGAGATGAATCAGAACTCTTTCCTTGCCACTTTAAATGAATAAGCTTTACCAGCAGACCGCTCTTCAAATCCAGATAACTGCGAGGCAAATGCATTCTAATCTCTTAATTCAATCTAACTGATCTTTGACCACAGAAAGCATTTTCCTTGTTAAATTGTAATCCCTAGCTGCTTCATCTCCCTAAACTAAATATGCAATTTACATACATTATAGCCTGCGGTCTGTACAGTACGAGCATTAGTGCAGGAACACTGCATCATGAACGGGTATTTGGCATTCAGTGCTTTCACAAGAGACAATCCTGCAGCAATCAAACACTGGCAGGATGCAATTTAGAGCATCATGGAAGGAGACTGAATTTAAACATAGCACCCAATGTAAAATTAGCCAGAGGAGAGTTGTGGACTTTGGCTTGCCATCAGACCTCTAACTGCTTTAATTAAATGGGGAGTTTCCTCTTCCTCTTGAGTAATAACTAGCATTGCTCCTCTGAGGTCTATGGCACTGGCAGTCAAATAGAGCAGTGATATCTCTACCTATAACACTGCTTTTATTATCACCACTGCTCCTGCCAGAGCTATGAAACAGTGCCCAGGTAATTCCCAAGGGGCCGTAAGTTCGCAATCAACACCTTGCTGCAAGGTTCGTGTACAAGGTTATTTCTGTTAGAGGTGGAAGAAGATTCATTATGCCTTTGTTGATGAAAGGCATCATGATCATCTCTGTCATGGTGCCTGTGTGCTCTTAACAAAGCGGATGTTCTCTCAGCTCTGTGATCTGTCTCCACTGCTTGTGGGGTTTATTAGAGTGACTCAGAGATATTTACTTATTCATTAGCAACCAAATAAAAGGGGTCCATGTCTTAAAAAGGTCAGAGAATCCCACTCCCCTATGATGCAAATGTCTTTCACTTGCCTCCTATTCAAACTTTACCTCAGGCATTTTCACATCTGGGTTTTTTTCAGTGTCTACTATCTTTTAATCGACAGACTCGCCAGTGTCAGCACCTACCTCACTGTCACAGCCTGATGGAGGTCGGACTCAGTGTTCCATATGTGGGGATAGAGCCACAGGTAAACATTATGGTGCATCCAGCTGTGATGGCTGCAAGGGCTTCTTCAGGAGGAGCATACGCAACACCCACACTTACAACTGTAGGTGAGTATCATCATAGATTCTCCTCAGTATTACAAATCGTTAATAAGTGTCTTCGTATTAAATTTTATGTCTTAATATCCATCAACATTTTACAATAAACGTTGTCATGCAATATGGACTAGAAGCATTGACAGTAACTTTGCTAGGTTTCAGTTTTGCAGACAGATTTGGTCATGTCTTGGCCTGTATTAAAAACTGTTCTGTAAATGCTTAACAAAATCCGATCAATTCCTAAACCTCACAATCATCAACATGTGCATCCATGTCTTCCTCTTACAAATATTAAAAGGGAACTCCACTGATTTAACACATCAAAGTCTGTTTGCAGGTCTTTGCGGAGTAGTATTGCAAATGTGAAAAAAGTTTACTTGCCTCAAGTGATGTCATTTGGGTCGGCAGGGGCTGAAAGTTTGAAAATAAAAATATCTTGGGGTGGAGTTAGAAAGAAGTGAGCTTAACCGACTTCTGTAGCCCACTGCTCATCTCTGCTTTAAGCTAGCCCCTCAAGGCTACTTTAGCCACTACTAGCATAACACACCAAAACTGTTGGAGGTCAAGTTACATTTTGTAGGCAACAAGTTTTGACAAGGAAGAATGTGTGGAATAAAAAAAAACCCCACAATATTTCTGGTTCTGCTGTACTGATTTTGACTGAGTCCAACAATTTAATAGGAATGCAATGCTAAATTGGGAAAGTACTCTTAACATAATCTTACAACTGTCTTGAAAGGATTTACAGCATGTCCATCTGTGCTTTTATACTTTACATTTTTTTCAGGTTCAACAAACAATGTATTGTGGACAAAGACAAAAGGAACCAGTGCCGTTACTGCAGACTACGAGAGTGTTTCAAGGCTGGAATGAGAAAGGAAGGTCGGGGGAAATATTTCGGTTTTCTTAAAGACTAAGACCCGGCTGAAAAATCAATGTTTTGCTCCCCTCCCGCTTTAAAGGTTAAAGGCTGTTACCTCTGACCACACACACACAGCATCATTGATTGGGTATGGTCAGAAATGTGCTCTGTTGCACCCAAAACCACCCCCCGTGATGTTTCTGGAGTAAACCACTGCAACAAGGTGAGAAGTTAAGCAGGAGGTCAGCAAAGTCAAGATTTTCAGGGGGTGTTAAGTTACTGTCTCAGCATCTTCATTTACAGCACACCTTTTGTGTTAAAATTCACAAGGACCAGCATAAATGGTTTGGATATATACAATATTCAAAACTTAAAATGTCACCAGTTACAACTTGTAACCGATGTCCACTTCCAGGAAGAAAAACATGTCAAAGCAGGGGTGTTACAATGCTGGCAGGTAGAGAACAGGTAGAGGACCCAAATGCAGACCAAGGAGGCAGAATGATGACTTGACTGGTGATTTAATAGCAGGCAGGCAGGCAGGCAAAACAGAGCTAACACAGCAAGAGCGACAAACTGACAAAGGAAACACACAAACTTAAATATACTCAGGTAGGGGAGAAAACGAGACATAGGTGAAACCAATAACACAGGTGAAAACCATCAAAGCAATCAAAGACAGGAAGAAAATCTATAAGACACATGAGGGAGGGAGACTATTTCAAAGTTAAACATGAAATGAATGAACAAAACCCCAAAACCACAACAAGGGGTGGTTTCACAATATGTTCTTTCTTGAGCATCAATGAGTGCATCAGCTTCATATGTATGTGTGTGTTTATGGTCACCCGGTGTACTGTTGGCCTTATCACCCATTTAATCCCACAGATAAGCTGGGAGAAAGAAATGCGATCAAAGGAGCCATGAATAGTACACATGAATAATTAACATGGCTGAACTTAGGCAAATATTTGCTCTGCAATTTTCTGGAAATATGTTGCTCACCACCCCCTGAAGTGAAGGCCAGTGATACTAATTTAAATGTTTACTTCATTAATTTGTCTGATTTGCATGCTGTAGTATCACTTTCAAATACTAGGCCAGAAGAACACAAATGTGGTGGAAACACATAAGTAAAGCATTAAACAAGACTCCTCAGTCGGTCCTTTTATACTTGACCTCTGAGCACATTCCCTGTAACTGTTTACTCCAAATCCAGACTTAAATGATGTTCCACAGAAGATTCCTTTGGGACATTGTCATGCAGGACCATGTCAGTGAAGCACAGAGGGAGCTTCCTGCTCTTTCTCCTACTCTAGTTTGATTAATACGCTTCTGATTGGTTGCTGAGAGGACAGCTCTGATGACTGAGTACTATGACACTCTGTCCTGTTGTCTGACTTTGTAGAGCCTTTTTGGAAACAGTCTGAGGCCATCCAGATTGCTCTGTTTTTAATGACTCTCGCAGAGGGGTCATCAACATGTGATGACATCTTCTGCAGTTATCATAATCCACACCATCAAGCATTCAGGGATCCAGGTCCAGTTTTTATTGTCAGCTGGGAAATATAAGAAGCTGTTGTCAATATCAGTATATCAAATCAAGATATATAAAATCAAGATAGGACAGCGCAACAGGACTAAAACATTACCTTCTACAACTTTGTTTCAATGTACTACATACTGCAAATTGTCTATCAGACTTTTTTCTTATCAGGGAGAAACTCTGAGAAGATAAGTAGTAGAAAGTAGAAGATGAACAAAGAGAGAAAAGGGAGCAATAATGTTACAGATTATTTCCATCAGTATTATAAAAAAGATTTCTGATCAAAAAACATGTACTTTTATACCTATTTATATCACATCGCATCAACACCCCAAGAAATTACATCTTACTACTTTACATTCTGAAACAGATACACTCGACACTCGACAGGCAACTTCAGGAGACTCCTTGGGGGGGAATTGTTTTTTTTCTCTAATTTCTGCCACATTTGCAAAGTAGGCAACATTTGGTATGACTAATATTGGCCGTGAACAGCAACTTCAATGTCACAAAGCATAGAGGGACCTTGTGGAGGCAAAGAGTAGGTCTTTTCTTTCAGGAGATGTTTTGCAGCCAAGGTAAAAAAAAAAAAAAGTGGAGCAGAGGCGATGTCTGAAGAAGCCAAGAAACTTCTCTGATGGTTCTTTCCTCTCTTTAATCTCCAGCTGTTCAGAATGAGAGAGACTGCATCAACAGTCACAGAGCCAAGGGACAGACAGTGGGCACACTGTCCATCAGTGTGCTGCTGCAGGCAGAGGCCAGTGTGCAACAGGTAACAAGCCGTTGCTTAATATTTCAGATACAAAGTTCTGTAACAGAATTGGACACTTATATTTCTCATATATGCCAGCCAAAGGCTCCCTTCCCTATTTCTGGAAATCATGTAGATGAAGGCCAGAGACACAGAGGATATAGGTTAGACAGGCAGCCATTCTGTGGAGGTTCTAGCTGTAGGCTGGATTCAGTTACTCCTTAGAAATGACAAAATTGCCAGGGGACCCCATCTAATCATAGCCCATTTAATTGCACCACTAGGTCTGGGATTGTGTGCCGATGTTCAATTACCTTCAAATGCATAATAACAACCAGACATATTCTTTCGCATGTAAAAGGAATGCACAGAAATAAATTAGATGATTAGCAAAGGGGCTACTACGAGGTATTTTTTTCAAATTGGTCATCATGTGGTCTCCAAAATAGTTTATCGCTGATCCATGTAAAAACCCTACCTGCCTTGTCTTGCTTTAACATTCACATCCCTTCGAGTGCCAACGCACTCATACACCTAGCAGAATCATCACCTTCCTCATCCCCCATTTATCTTCCTCCCAGCATAAACCCTCACACACCTTGTATAAGGTCCATTCCCACATTGCAGTATCACTTGAGCCCACTGTGAATTTACATTATGCTTTGCTGCTCTCAGTCCCCAGCTTTGGTCTCACCTAGGAGTCGTGACATCAACACCAAGAAGACAGCCTGTCTGAGAGACGTGTTTGAGTCCATGAAGCAGCAACTCCTCCTGCTGGTGGAATGGGCAAAACACATCCCAGAGTTTTGTAGCCTCCCGATAGACGACAGGGTACAAAGGGGACTGAATGATTTGTTTTATTATATTTTGTTTATAACCACTCACTTATACCTCAATGCAGAATAATGTAACAGCAGTTGACTTTATACATGTGTTTACATTTGTCGGACCGGTTCAGGTTGATGCTTTGGTTGACTAGCCATTTTGCATGTTAAATGTATGTGACATGAAGCCTGTGTATGTCTTTGTGCAGGTAACCCTGTTACGAACCCACTCTGCAGGACATCTTATCCTTGGGGCAGCAAGACGCTCTTTACCTTTTTACCATTTCATCCTTCTAGGTAGGACAGATTAAACCTCCTTCTGCTTGTGTGTGTTTTTATTTCATTATTCAGTTATGTGCACAGATGAACTATTTATTTTAAGCATTATATGTTTCTACACTAATCCTCATGCTACAATATTGTGCATATGAATGGATATGTTTATGTTTATTGAGCAGGTAATGACTTTGTGATCCCCCTGAGAGGTGCAGAGGTAGAGGTGTCCAGAGTGGCTTTCAGAATCCAAGAGGAGCTGGTCAGACCTCTCAGACAGTTGGACATCACAGACAAAGAGTTTGCTTGCCTCAGAACTATTGTGTTCTTTGCCCCAGGTCAGTCCAGTCAGTCTGTGAGAGGGTGACTGTGACTTGTAATTTCTGTTCTGCCACTTGACCTCATCCCTCGCACCAGACAAAGAATAACCTTTTTTGATGTTCTCCCTCTGTTTATTTTCTTGGCCTTTTGCATCTGTAGTTTAGTCTGAGTGGTCTGGCTTCAGCTTGTTTCAGGGAGATTCTAATAATATCAGGATGTGGCAAAGTCCTTGGCAGTCAGGCAGAGGCTGCCTGCAGAGCTTAATGGCCCATTTACCTGAGGCAGTAGCAGTAGAGGCAGGCTGGAAGACCAAAGGCAAAGTGATTTAACTCTGCCCCACAGCCCAGCAAAGCCACTATAACATAGGCTTGGGATTATCACAGAATTTTAAAAACGCTTTTACTTCATTCTGTCAAACGTTATATTTTCTATTATGCCAATTATACCCTGCTGTTCTGTGACTAATTGATATATATAAGTCAGTTTTTAAACATACCAGACAATTTATTGTATTTAAAAGTGGTAAGACCTGTAGAGATATGGTGACCTATACAGGGAGACGGGGAAACTCCACTGTTCTGATTGCCATTTCTTGTAACAAGGCTTTTCCATAATATAAAAGTAGTTTTAGAAAATCACAAACTTGAACCCAGAACCCTAACTCAAAGACAGGCAGATTAAGACAATAGATCACATTTACTAAAGTCAAAAAAGTCAGGCAAGGGTCAAAACCAGCCAGGCAGATAGAACAGGCAAATGTATCTAAAAAGGGGTCAGGCAAAGTCAGACAGGCAGAAAAAAGACTGGAAAGCTAGGGCAAACTCAAACCAGACAATCTGGAAGGGAATTAGTGGAGATGGGCCGGTATATACTGTATACTGCAAGGCTGATGAAGGAAATGGGAAACAGGTGAGCAAGTGGGCAGGGAAGGTCAGGTGATGGGTATGGCGGGAAAGGGTTACTGCAGGGAAGGAGGGAGTGGCTGGATCTGAAATTACAGGAGACTTAGTATTGTGGCAGGGAGAAAAACAGAGCAGGCAACAGAATGAATACTAGAAGGTGGCTGGAGTTGTGACAGTTTTTATGTCCACACACAAACAGGACCATATTCAGAAAATTCACTGATGCCCTTTACAAAGATCCAATCTAAGTTTGGCATTCAATGTAATAACATTTTTGGTTTCCTGTCAGGGTGAACAAAGAAACTTTTTTGGCTGGTCATTTAGAGAATGGCTTTACTGTGGGCTTATTTCTCATTTTCATGAATCATTGGATTCTTACAATAAACTAAATTTTGATTATGTTCAGTCGCTCTGAGAAATGTTTAACTGAGGCAGTGACTGGTTACAAGGCATCCTTGCCTTTTGCATGGAAACCCAGTAAAAAGTCTTACATCTAGAGACAGAAGGAACATCCTACATTGATTATACATTTGATTTCACCAGATTGGCTTGCTTTATTGGCTAAAAGAGCAAAACAAAGATTGGTACTTGGGCAGTGTATTGATCTGTAACAGGATTTGTTAATCTCAACTCATTAGTACGTTATCTGTCACCTGTCATCTTCTATGGAGAGAAGGATGCCTCATAATGGCATAATGGCAACCGCAAAGGACAATTCCCTAATAAAACTTTACTCAAGTGCATGCATAGACTTTTTTTACAGTGTACTCTCTCCTTTTCAATATATGTCCTTTTACCTTTGTCTCGCAGACTGTCCAGGTTTAGAGAGTCCTCAGGTGGTTCGACATCTGCGTTTCCAGGCCCATCTGCTGCTAGAAGAAGCAACCTGTGAGCAGCGAGGAAGGTTTGGGGAGATCCTGCTGATGCTGCCTCCCCTGAAGAGTGTGGCCTGGCAGATGGTGGAGACTCTCCACATAGCACAGCTGCTGGGCGAAGCCAGAATGGACAACCTGCTGCAGGAGATGCTACTGGGGGAGGGATCCAAAGCAGGACAGGGACAGTGTACAGGTAAGAGTCAATGCTGCAGTATTTACTTGCAAGAAATGGATTTAAATTATACGGTGTGTTGAACTTTGAACTGTACTGAGCTTGTATTAGCATCATAATCGAGATATTTACATTTAGTAGTTGTTCATTCACATTCTAGCACGGGGAGTGTGCTATTTTGAGTGTTCATCTGCTCTCACTCTCAATATTGCCTGCTCCAGTTTCTCCTCTTCCTTCAGACGATGGCCTGACTCAAGACCGGCAAAATGAGCAAAGAGTTTCACCTACAAACTTCACCTCCGTCATCTCTCACATTTCAACAAGTGTGCACTCATAAATAAACCTAAAAAAGAGTTTTGAACTTGCACCTGGTCATAGAACAGCGTATATTTAAGCAGCATTGCCTTTTCAATGAGTAACAACGTAGATGCTTTTATTCCATGTAGAAGTCCAACTGTGTACTTCACCTCAGTATTTAGTGGGTCTCACTTGACATTTGTTTTCATGAAATTGAAATTTATTGATAGACACTGAATGTGCTAAATTCCATTGCTGATGTCTGTCTGTCTCACACAGCTCTTTCAAGCGGCTTGCCTGCTGCCCCCACAGACTGGCACTGAGGTGTACAGACATGGCGATCCTGCCAATGTGCCCACTGCATACCAGAGGCACCTGTCCACACTGAGAGACACCTCAAGAAGCAACAACCTAACCAAGGAGTGGAGGGGTGTTATGAGCTTGAGACAGAACACAAACTAACATGTACACACACAGCCACATACATAGTGTAAACACATACAGTTATGTATACATCCAAGTGCAGTTACCCATTGCTGGGGGAAAAACATTTGATTATTTGGACCCACAAGAGTGATAATAACTATAATCATTCTTCATTTAATAATGCATCTTTGTATCCAGCATTGTTCATTCTTCAGAGACGGGGCATGAATAGCATTTTAATTTCACTTGATACAGGAACACATGAAACACTGAATTGATAACATTCAGCATGTCGTAAAGGTACATCGACGAATAGAAAGTAAAATCTGGAAAGCATGTAAAGTAAAACTGCTGACATATGCAAATCGGTTAACATTGCACTGAACTATAACTAAGCATAGTTCACTCATTCGTATCACATCTACAGCGTGTCTGACTAAGAGCTGAAGTGAAGGTCCTAGAAACTGTCAGTAGAGGGCACACAAATCCTGTTCAGAAACACATTTGTTGGCCCTGTGAGGCAAGCTTAAATAAAAACCTTCAGTCATGCTTTTGTGGTGAGATTTGTCACGTAAATCTGAATGGAGAAATAGTTCAAGGGCCTGCTCATAGTAGGGATTTAAGTTGAAAAAATATCACAACATCTTTATGTGGCATCAATCATAAGTGAACATTAGCTACCTTGATACAAGAGCACTTGTTGTGGATAGAGTGTCTACCTTGATGACCAGAAAGTTTTCAAGCATTAAGTCACAGTGATGTGATGAGGGATAAAGGGGTTCAAAAGCACAGAAGCTCAGATGAGCTGCTATGACTCAGTATGACTACAGTGTGATCTGCATAATGAAACCCTTTCTCTTTCTAGCTACTCTGTTTGTTTTAAACTTGTGGAGAGGAGTGTCAGTGTGGATCAACTGTGGCAGGAAAATTTGAAAAGGTCTCCTTTTATCATAAAGAAAAACCTGCAATTCAGGTGCAGTTTTTAACCAACAGCAACACTGATGCCTTGAAAATGTTAACCATAAGCCCAGGGGCTCATTGTCTTATATTCAATCCATGTGTGAAAATGTCCTTCTTTCTGTGTTAACCTTGTGATTGACCTTTGACCTGTCATACAGTAGATGCATCCCTGCTGCCTACCCAATGCATGATGATATAGGCTCCATGCTGTCGTGAGCCTGACCAAATTTATAAATACTTAAGTGTAAGCAGGTAGCCACAAAATAGAAATGAGATGATAAATGGACTAATGGACCAATAAATGAATAAGTAAACTATTAGTCAGCCGAGAACACTTTTGGAATCAGAGGAACATCTGTGTTGTACCTGACAGGTGTTTATAAAAGGCTACAATTCCGTCACATTCCCGTCATCATGATTGAAATGTATCACTTAATCATATCAACCACGACAGAGGGAAAGCCGTATTTTAACATTGTCAGAAAGATAGCAGCGCTCCACCCTACTCTACTTGTTGCTAACTGGCCTTTGAGATCCCTTTCCTGGATGAAAATAAAATAATTTAAACGGGTCTTTTTAACTTGCTCATCAACAGCTTAGTCTGAGATTTAGGTTAAGAGCCCCATGTCGACCTGCGGGAGAGAGAGAATTAAGAGGTAAAGTCTCTTTACTATTTCATCCTGTAGGAGGAAACTTGGAGACAAAAACCCAACTGGAAGCATTTATATGATGGACATTCCTACTGTAAAACAAATGTATGCTCCATGAAATCTTTTTCTTTCACCCTGCAATAAAAGCACAGCATGGGATGACATTTCGAGCCAGGCCAGGATTCCTTTGAAAAAAAGATCTATAATACCAATAGGACTACCTCACTGAATAAAGTCTAAATAAATAAACTACATATTTACACTGAGCAAACCTTCAGGGTTTCAGACTGATGCAGTCAGCGTAGTCACGTTGAAGAGGGCAGGTTAGGGACTGTACTTGCTCAATCTGATTTGGCCTTGGATTGTTCTTCATTGGCTAAAAGTTTGGTTTGAACAAAGGTGACTGTAAATTACTGTATCAAAACATGTCATTGCTTTCTAGCTTACTAAACGTTCCTGAGATCACAGAAGAGAATATGCCCACTCACCTGCAACTCGTTCTCACATCCACTCAAACGGTTAATTATGCTTTTAAACAGGAGCATGAGCAAGTTTGAAAATGGGCTCCTTGTCATACTCAGGTTTCACTGTTTGTCATACTTAAGAGGTTCAGCAGCGACACTGCTGTGATGTTGGTTTCCTTCCCAGAGGCCTGCTGTGCTGGCAGTCTATTGATCTGTCAAGCTCAGCAGAGAGCACAGTGATCAGTGTTAAAAGGTGAACCCTTGCTCTCAGCTGTCAATGTCATCCTCCACATCCTGGGTGGAATGAGTCCAGAAGCAGGGGTTACATCTGGCGTTGTTCTTTTACACAACAATATGCAAACTATTCATATTAGTTCCTCTTTCTGCATCACAGACCAGCTGTCTGTTTTGAGTGTTTGAACCAGGAAACATCTCCTTGGATATCTCCTTGAGTACAAATATTGCATAATCTCCAAATGCTGGCCACAGCTCTGCTTGATTGTCTCAACTGAAGGGCATGAAGGGCTTAGCTATGCCACAGTATTATTTGATTATGGTGGTGTACAAAGACAGTGGGGAAAGAGTGGGGAAACACTGACCAAATCTGAGGTTTTTAAAATCAAATTTGCATCTGTCCAAGTTTTGAAATCTTACATTAAAGCAAAAACAACTTCTGGACCTTGATGATGTGCACCACAATAAATAAGTGAATGGTAAACAGTATAGATTACTTGAAAACCTTATTTCTAAACATACTCTGAATAGAATGAAAGAATATTGGGGTCGCTTACATTTTCAAAGCAGTATTGTGCAGACACACTCCCACAGCCCACAATAACAATGGAATATATTTCACAGACAGCAGTTAAGTACACGTTCTTGCTATTTTCAAAGTTCTCAAAACTTTACACAATGAGGCTTACTTTCCATCTCATGGCTGATTTCCCCTTGTTGAGAATGATATTACTTACTGGAAATCACATGACCTGTAGAAAAAGGTCTATTTTTTCAAAAGGGAACTTCAATATTTGTTCAAGTGGATCACTATTTGCATTTGATTTTGTTTTATTTCTAGGAGGACTGAATTTACTTAGGGACTTCACAGAAAGGCCTGGTTTCTGTTTTTGATCAAATGTATAGTCTCATTTATCATTATTCACTAACTGACTTGAACCCTTGACAGTCAGGAGTGAATGAGATGGGTCCACTGCTGTCAGTGCTCTAGTCTGGTGCACAGAAAGGCCAGAAATGTGGCTTACAACACCTCCAACAGCGGGATGAGACCTGATTCTGCTGACGCACTGACACAAAGGTTCAGTTCAGTTCCATACTAACTTTTCCTTTTTCTGACTGTATAACAGCAAAAAAAATCCATGAACTTTTAAGTCTTTCTAATCAACATTATCCTTTCACATGATCTTATGATAGGTGAGGAAGTTATCATTGCAAATGGTCATGAATATTCACGCTCTCATAAACACTTCTGTTAGCTAGTAAGGAAAGACAGTATGTCTTTTGCCCAGTCAGGGCAGTGAAGTCCACCGTGTAGATGTTTTCACTGCCCTCTCAGGTAGCAGAGACAGACAGCAGTCTTCTTTGTGTTATGGATTTATGACTGGAAACCTCTCCACCTAAATATAGCTGTGCAGAGAACTGCTTTCGCCATGGCCTGAATTTCAATCAGGGACTCTGTGAGGAGAGGTTGCACTTCAAGTTTGAACTTAGATGTTCAAATGTGGGCAAATAAGTTGAATTATTCCAGAAATATAAAGACTCTTTAAAATAAGAAGTTGCTTTTTGAAGTATTTGCTGTGGCAGGAAAATTGGGCAAGATAAGATCTGCGATCAAATGCCAACAAATCATCCTCTTGAAGAGAAAATGTGGTCACTTTTTACCCGTCAGTCCTGAAACTAAAGCCAAACAAAAGAAAGGTGCATTCAACCCTGGAATCAATCAATCCATATTGTTTGCAGACTTGTAGACCTAACCAGGACAAGAACAAAAGGGATGTCTGCTTCCAGTACTCTTAGAAATTGAAGTATATGTCCAATAAATTTTGTACTACTTAAGTGATGGAGACAGCCAAAAACTGGGATGCCAGTACATTTGCAGGGTTCAAACAGTACGCAAGCCTTAGATCAGTGAACTATAAGGTGATCCTCACTAAAGCTACACAAGCTCTGTGGTCCAAATCCGATTTATAGGATGGCCTCAAAGCCCCCTTATCTTGAACATACATTACCTAAGCAAACTTTTAAGTACCATTTTATGGGATGTCCAGGATGTCCTCTGCTTTAGGTGTATAAAGTTTCTTATAAATCTAGAAGGCTTGCCAGGCCACATTATACAACAAAGCAAGACCCGAAAGGATGGTTGTACTATTATTACCATTAGTAGTAGTGTAGTGTAGTGTAACATTACGTTTTAAGTGAGCTATGATCTATGTTGCTGTGAGGACCCAACAGGTTAATAGAGGGCATTTTACATCTGTGACCTTCTAGATTGATCTAAAGTCGTTATCGGTAGGACGACATAATTTGGCTGTGCCTTCGGAGAGGTTTTTAAAAAATAAATACGTTTTATGACACGACAATGCTGGTTAAGGTTTAGGCACAAAAAAAGGCTTGGTTAGGTTTGGGGAAAGAGCATGGTTTGGGTTAAAATAATTACTTTGTTAAGGTTATGGAAACATCGTAGTTCGGGTTAAAATGTTTAGTTCGTGCTTTTTGGTAGGACCATAAAGACCATCAGATGGAGCTGGAAAGAAAGATGATGACATACAATTGATAATTTCACGTTCTAATTAGAGTACAATACAATCAGTACAATTTTTGGTATTTTTGGTAATGTGCAGCTGTGGCTCATGACGCACAAGAAAATAAGGAGAAGATGCAAAAGCAGATTTCTTTGTCCACTGAGCTCAAAGTATTTTCTTTGAAACAGATGGTGTTATTTTTTTGTTCATGTAAGTTGAATCTGAAATAAAACAATGGCTGTTGTATTAGAGCCAAATGTCCCCCACTGTAGATAGTAGATAACTGTACCTTCAGCGACCTTTGTAATTATATCTAGATACAACCGAAAATGGAGCTTGGTTAGGTGGGCTTGTTTTACTTTATTTGTGGGGTCCAAAAACCAGATAGTGCCACAAGGCTGTGTGTGTGTGTGTGTGTGTGTGTGTGTGTGTGTGTGTGTGTGTGGGTGTTCGTGTGTGTGTGTGTGTGGGTGGGTATTTCTAATGTTGTTGGGACATAAATCTGTTTACACAGTCACATTGTGAGGACTTGCCTTCCTTATGGGGACAAAATGCAAGTTCCCATAACGTAAATCGTTACATTTTTGGATGACAACTTGGTTTAAGGTTAGAGTAAGGGCAAGGTTAGGTTTAGGCTAGCGTAAGGGTTAGGTTTGATCTAGTAGTGGTTATGGTTAGGGTTAGGGTAAGTCTCCAGGGAATTAATGTAAGTCAATGTAATGTCCCCGAAAGTGATGGAAACACAACGTGTGTGTGTGTGTGTGTGCGTGTGCGTGTGTGTGTGTGTTTGTTTGTGTGTCCCCTCCAAATACTTTGAATTTTTTCCTCCTCTATTACTTCTGCTGAAGTATGACCAAAGCATTCAAATTGCGGTTTAAGAAAGTCCTACCGATAGTAATGAAATAAAACTCGACAGTGTTTGAAGCTGCGTTTATGAGAGCAACTTAAATGTTATATCATTAAAAACACACATCAATAAACACAGTCATAAAAAAACACATATGTAAACAATTACAGTCAAGGGAGGAGGATATTATTCCCTCTGACCTCATTGCATGGCAAACTATATAGACAAAAGGTGAAAACTGATAAAAATGTTTTCAATTTGTGATTAAATAAAGGCTAATTCATCACTACAGTCACTACAACTGAATCCTCCTATAATTGTGTTTATAGGCAGTTCATTTTATTATATGATACTGATATCACTGACAAAAGACAGAAGACAACACTCACGAGAGTAGCCTTTGAGATCTAAACTAATAATTATTTTGTACAGTTCAGCATAAACTGGCCACTGTTGCTTTGTTGACCTGCACAGTCTGTTAGGCCAAAGGAATTCTGGGCAAAAAAGTTCAAAGAGTTCAGACAGAGAGGGGTGGCGTGGGGACGCAGGAACAGCTGTGTTTGCTAGGACAAGGCAGAGACGTGTGTTGAGTTTCTTGTTTCCCCTCCAAGAACTCCACAATGCAGAATTTTAGCCAGACTTGTTGCTCCACTCGTGAATGACTTTTACATCCAAAGTAGAGCAATCCACACCCACACACAAAAACACACACAGAGAGAAAAAGCCCTGAAGTTGTGTGATTTAGTTTGGAGGTTGGATGAGTGGCAGCAGACTTTTAGGGTTGTTGGCCACCATGACGCAGAGGAGTCCTGGGAGAACACCTGCTTACATAGACACAGAGACATTCCAGTGGGACCAAACCTCAACATAACACCTCGCAGTTTGGGTTTTTCCACTGCAGAGAAGCATGCTGTGAAAAACATTAAATGGAGCAATTAATGAGGGCACAGATCATATTTTCTTCATGAGATGTACCCTTTGGTGTGTAAAGTCTTCCAGTACGTGCATTAGTTTCCCCAAATCAACACGTGATGTAAATTTATATCATGGTCTAAGAGGACTGCCAATCTGGTCACTGGCAGTGGATTTCTGTCAGATATGACAGAGAGAGTATTAAAACGTTGCGGTCTGGGCTCATCAGAAATACAGCTGGAGAACAGACGTGGAGTTGTTGGACTTTTCATCACACTGAGACACTGAGGATTATAAAGTCTATGGAGAGATAAACAAAATATGAATGGCTTCCTAATAGTCGTCCTCTAAGGGGGTTTTTAAGCGTTGTTGCTGCTCAGTTCTAGAAATCCTAGTGAGGATAAGTGATGGCGCGCGCACAAATTTTGCAATCCTGCTGTGCAGGTGTGTAGAAATTAAACTAAAGTCAAATGATTTTCAATTTCACATTTAGCCATGTCAAAGTTTCTGTGAACTTTCCTCTCTCTCAGCAAATAACATGACCTACAGTACCATTGGATCTGGCTCACCTCTGATAACTTTGTCCTTAAACAAACATACACAGTGTACAAACTGATTTGACTACCCGCCTCCTTTCAACACTTACCAACCGCAGTGTTAGATGGTTACCCAGAATTCTTGGACACATAACAAGGAAAATAGAGGAAAAGCAAGAATTTATTAGCTAGAGCACACTTCACCTTAATCCTATCTGGCACTTTTTTGAACTTGGAGCTGCATCTGGCCAAAATCTGGAAACATGTGTCTGACCTTTTGCAAGACAGTTTTTTACACATTTTCTAATCATAGAAATAATACAAAAAAGTGTCATATTCCACAGTCAAGGGACATGCTTTTGTGATAATATAAGGCTGATTAGACTACTTCAGAGAAAGGGCAAATTTTGTAAGATTTAACAATTTGGTAAAGATTGCGTTGCAGATGAGGAAAAGGCTTTCTGTTCATCATCTGTCTTTTTCGAGTTGTCTCACACAGAACTAGACTTGACATTTTTTTTCCAGTGTGGAACTAAACTTTCCACGGAGCCGAATCTTAATTGTCAATCAGACGTTTTTCCACGTGGGCCTCAGGAGCTCGGGACCATCCAGGAGCTTAGGCTGTCAGAATGAGTCATCTTCTAGGTTTCATCTTCAAACAGGATTTTATAGTCATGTTTTTATAGGGTGAAGCCATTTTTGTTTTATGACTACTGTATTTGGGTAGGATATATTATAACTTTTTTTTTTGTTTTGAATTCTTGTCAGCGTTTTTACTGTATTTCTGATCATTCTTTTAGTTTTTTAATGTTTTAACTGGTTCTAAATGTCCGAGAGGAGGCAGTAGCATCAGTAGTAGCAGAAGTATCTGTAATTGTAGTAGTAGTAGTAGAAGTACTGATAGAAACAACAGTAGGAGTGGTAATGGGCGACAGAGTACAGAGTAGAATAGCACACAAACATGCATTATCACTTAATTTATTCTTGGCAAAAACATAAAAACAAATTCTGGGGGAAATAAAGCAATGTGTTATCAGGACGGAGCAAAGTCACACTAAATTGTTTACTGCCTCCGGTCCTGTGTTACATAATCACTTCGGAGACTCATTAATTCTAAAGGGGGGGATGATGATAGATGGTGCTGTTGTAGAGCTCATCCAGGACAGCAAAATCCACAAGACTATTTGAGCTGCCAGTCCTGAATAAAAGTTATGTTCATTTTCCTGGGAAGGGCTTACTGCTGCAGAGCAATGGAAGGACAAATTCATGAAAACGATGACATACGTTGAAAAACGGAGACATAGTGGGGTGACATGAGCAGAAAAAATGTTTAATCATGTGTGCATCACACTAGCATGTGTAGCAACTTACTGCTTGCCTTTGCATTTCACAGTTGTAAGATTCCTTAACCCTAAGGAGTTTTGAGATGTTAACAATGGATTTGAGGCCTCTGGGAATAGAACAGATTCATGACCTCCCAGATGTGACAAGATTCATTTCTACCTATGTATTTTTTTTCCAAAATTCCTTTGGTCTTGGGTCATTTCAAACAGTGTTTTGTCACTTCCCCTGTAGTGAGTGCTCATGTCACTCCATGCTGTAGTGGGGAACATGCCAACCTTCCACTCTGGACCTCCCAAGTCTTGAGTCTCTTGATCCTCTAGTGAGACTTCAGCTTGGTCTTCTTAAAGTGCCGGGCCACTACTCAACCTCTACATTGGTCCTGTGCCAGTGCCATAGACCTGGTCAATTTCCTCTCAGTGGGAGACTTTGTACTCTCTATGGCGGTGAGAGCAGTGAGAGAATAGTGTCAAAAGTATTCACATTCATTACTCAGATAGAAGTATAGATAGTAGGGTTTAAAAAGACTTCTGTAGAAGTTGAAGTATCAACGCGAGCTAAAAGTGTAAAAGTACTGGTGTTATATTAAAATGTTAATGTTAAAAAATGTGGGATGCTCTAGGCTGCCTGTTTCAGCCGCATTTATGCCCAATGAACATGAACGCAATTTAGTAAACGCAAATACATTAAAGAACCATATATGTGAAGGACATCTTCATACTTGGCTACATACGTCGGCTGTGACTTATAACGTTTTTTGGAGTAACGACCCCAACACTGGCTATGTCCTTGCTGGAGTGTGACATGATTTGTGTCATGTGCAGATGTGATGGAAATATGAAAATATGCCGAAATAGTAATAGTAATAGAAATAGTAACGATGCTATTTGTAAAATCTAAGGAGTAGAAATTACAAATATTTGTGTGAAAATGTAAGGAGTAGAAGTAAAAAGTTGGCTGAAAAATAATAACTAATTAAAATTTCTACTTAAGTAAGGTAACAAAGTATTTGTACTTTGTTACTTGACACCTCTGCTTCTGAAACAGGTTCCTTTCATTCCCTGCCTTTTTCAGGTGGATCCAGTGTCATGTTTGCTAAGAGGAGGGACAGAAGACATCGCCTATTGGGGGACACCATGTTATCCTTAACTTATTTAACACCTACAGCCTTGATGGCATTAGAAAGGAGGCTTCCACACACCTGCAACAAACTGTATAGATGGGGCTCAGATAGTTTCTGGGATTTGCTCATTTCTATCAACAATTCCTCTGCTATTTCCTCTGCTCATCTTAACCCCTCAACTCAGGCTCTTTTTCATTTCAGATCCATATTCGTTCACCTGGATCCATTGCTGCCTTTCCGCTTAGAGGTGGTTGCCCTGAAGCCCTTTACTTTCTCAACAATCTCCAGAGCCAGAAGCTTCACCCCTGTGCCTTCCTCTCGTTCCATCTCAACCCCACTGAGTGAAACTACAACATCAGAAACTAGGAAGTGCTGGCTGTGAAGGAGATTGTGGAGGAATGAAAACACTGACTGAAGGGGGCAAAGCATCCTTGGATCTACATTAAGACAGCAAAAAACTCAATTCAAAGGAATGCATAGGCCATGTGAGGGTCTGTATGAAGAATGACCTATACCCTGAAAATTGTTCTTGTATCAGAAACTGTGACCACTGGTTGTTATAACTTTTTTCTCTAAGACTGAATCAATCAGTCACAAGACAGACATGGAGGGACATTTGCTGAGGAACACAGAACTCTGGATGGACCCCACCACTGTGACAGCAGTATTATGAAGACTGTTTGTCAGTCAGACACAAGTAATGAGTTCCAGGAACGCATCTTAGCTGAAGCAGCATCCATTGGTCCCCTTGAAGTTGATGTGCGTCAGCAGGCATGTCGGGATGTCTTCATACTCGTGTCAGCAGTCTGATCTCCTGTTACAGCTTTACTACTCACTGCAAAGAGACAATGCCACAATGAATAAGTCGGTTAGCTCAGACGTCAAAGTCCAACCACCACTCCCAAAACATAATTTATGGTTCTTTACTCTCCCCCCTCAGACTGGTTGTCTGAACCAGATTTCAAATATAACTGCACTTGTAAATACAGGCATCCACCCACTATCATAATTAGTGACTATCAATTACAGAATGGAAAAAACAAACACTTCTGGTTTATGTTTTATACCATGATAACATATTGGATTGCTCTCTTAACAAGAAACAGTGCACGACAAATGAAGTCCAGATACAGCTAAAGAAACATTCCTTTAGAGTGAAAGCTGTTCATAAAAAATCATGCGTAATTACACAAAAAAAGCAAACATGACATACATTCATCACAGTAGTCTGACCCTTAAGTCTAAACCTAAAGGCAAGTCACTATGAGCCTTAAATAGGAAAACTGACAGCTGAATTATTCGACAATGGCCCACATACTGATAAACTCTGGAGTCTTTCACAGTTTGTGTAAAAGGAGATAAAATGTGGGAACTGTTAAATAAATTGTTAATACAAATGAGAGTAGTTTTTTGCAGCACCCACCAGTCGGCTGTTCAAACCTCCAGGGAAAAGGTCACCAACGAGTCTAGAAAACCTGTCTCACACTCAAAATTGCTTTTCTGTCTGGGAACCAAACCTTTCCCAGAGCCCCTACAGTACCGCTGTGCAAAAGACAACTTACAAGGGACTTTCAAAGTCTGGTATAAAAAACTCACTACCACAAGCTGGGACTTGGGCAGGGAGGCCCAAGCTGACATTTGTCTTGGCAGGAGCAGTCAGTGCCAACGTTAGTGCAGATAGCCAACTGACATCAGTAACATGGGAAAAGTGGCCTCAGGGCATTGAGATGCTGATTCCATTTGGCTCCACAAGAACTCATATTAATGACATAGGACTGGCAATGAACCTTATTTACAATGTTGCAGCTGCAGAGGATTTGTGTAGTGATAGCCCTTCACAAATCTTTCATAACTGACCATTTCCATTAACTACATGGAATACACAACACATCCTACAAATATATAAAACAGGTGCAGAAGTAAACATGAGCAACAACAATAAAGTCAGCACAGAGAAGGCGCCCAATGCAAAAACTGCTTATTATCACCACAAATGACTGAGTGATGTTCGATCACACTGCTCTTCATTAGATTGGGGTAGGTTCAGTTTGATGAAGTGCAGTGTACTTGTACCTTACTTCGCTTATGGTAATAATTAACTTTTTTTTGTATTAGGACCTTTTAGTGTGCAGACTGTTTTGTTCTAGTTTATGCTAAATGAAAATATTTGAAAAACATCTGAATTTTATCATTATTTTGCACCAAAATACCAAACCAAATTCCTTGTATGTGTAAACCTAATTGACAATATAAATATAAATAATTCTAATTCTGATTCTGATTTGAAATAGTTTGAAGAGGTTCGACAATGGAAATATGTTAACTTAATTGCTTTTCTATAGCATGATTCAATAGGAGTGGATACTTTATTTTGTTTATTTTTTATTTACTTTTCATATAAATATATATATATATATATTCTTCTCTTCTCTTTCTCATCTTTATTTTATTTATTTATTTTTCCTTACTGATTCAGTTGTGTACACAATGTTTTGTGTTTCATTTCCTAACTCATATCATTAATCATTTTTCTATACAGTGCACTGTAACGTTCATGATGTGCTGACTGACGGTTAGGGTGAGGTTGTGGGGCAATTGTGGCTGTTGGTATTTTACCTTTTATGTACTCTTCTGTGTGTTGTTCTATCTTTAAAATTCAATATGTATGATAAAAAAAGAAAGAAAAGCATGTTTCAGGCAACATTTGCTATATTTTCTCCATATATGGGTGGTATCTTAATCATTTCTAAATCCTGAAAAGAGCATGTTAAACAGATATGGCAGGCTCTATATACAAATGTTTCAGGTAACAGAGGTTAGATCACTATGGTGTCTGAGCACCCACAACCCTTTTTAAAGAACTGGGCTTTTCTAATTTCTGTTGATGACTTTCTAATGAAACTCTGCAGACAACAGATCCACAGAATCCAGAATTCTGACCCTCTGCAAACAATTCAGCAGAGTAGTGCAGGTCTAACCAGCTCATTCATCCCACAGTTTAAGCCATAACTGGAGTGGAAATTTGCTCTGAATTTATGACCAGATTTCAAATAGTAACAGGCCTTCCATGTGCCCATTGCAAGAGATTAGATCATTGTACTGTATGCACATCACATCTTCACACAGGCTGTTATATAACCTGTCCAAGTTTCATCATTTAGAGTCCTACTTCTGCAAGTGTGATGAATGCATCACATCTGTGCTTCATGCTCTATTGAGTGCCCTATAATTAATGACCACTGCATTAAATTGAGGTTAGCAGTTACAGGTAGTGAATCCATTTTTCTCAGAATTGGGAAAGGTCAAATGACTGTGGGGTTAGTTTTCCATACCTGATGGAGACAGAGCTACTGTAGCTCTTCATTTTCAAAGTGTTTTTGTCTTCCATTGTTGAAAAGAGGCTGACAGAGACAAGGGGTACTAGAGGGGTGATTTATGCCCTCCTCTGAGATCCAACAGGGAGGCAGTGTGGTTATGTAACATAAAGGAAAACAAAACTATGATGTGCACTCTTCTGACAACTGACACTGAAGAACACCTTGAAACAATCAAGTTTTAAATGTGCTGAATATGGGACCATCTTAAAAACAAATTTTCTGCATTATAAGCTACTGTCCTTTATATTTTTCTTTTATCAAGATTTTTGTCCTAAATTATCATTTTCATATTCACAGGACAACTGTCATGGCACTATGGCTTTAAAATCTGTACTCTATAATACTGGTTTCATTTTAGTGTTGCTGAAAGAATATACGCTTATTCTACGGTTGTCCTCAGTTGCAGCCTTGCGTAAGAAGAAGAAAGACGCACAGTACAAAATAACGCTATCATCTTGTAGTTTCTTTCTGAACCGTTATGTACCAGGACATTCAGTTCACACTGCAGGTTTTTCTTGCATTTGATGTATACCAAAAAGATGACCACTGTCATCTGTCTGACAACTGCTAAATACAAGTTTCTAAATCCTACATCCAGGGCACTGTTTTCTTAAATTTCTTTTCTAAAAAGGAATAATTGCTTTCAAGTTACATTCATATTATGCACCACTGTTGTTGCACCCTGCCTCACCTCTGTGTTCGCTGAGGGTAAATGTTTATGCATTGTTTTGATCATTGCTGTCAGGACATCAGACTGATTGGACAAACTACGAGCCCATAGAAGGCCGGGGTCAGTTTCATCCAAACTCAGATTCTCTCAAAGAAAGAAAACTTCAACAAACTAGATGTTGTCCAAATCGCCTTATCCCGTCTTCTTCTGTGGTTCACTGGTTGTGTACTAGCACAAACCCTCTGAGGATAGAGCTATTTAAACAGACAAAAACACTGGCCCTTTACTTCAGCTTTCCACTTGTGTGAATGCTCCACTCAGAACAAAGGGGTGACAAAATCTTCTGCTACTCGTTGGATTTATACGTTCACCAAGCAGGGCAATAATCAGCAGAGGAGGTACAAAAGAAGCAGCCAACCATTATCAGCATGTGATTTTGTGTTGGCTCCAGTGTGTGATGCTGGAAAACAAAAGTGGGCTATGAGTGTGCTCTTTGTTATAACGTCTATAACGAGGTTCTCTATATTTAGACTGCTTTACTGACAGCAGGTTTATGAAACAGTTTTTCAAGCACCCATCATTAGCCAAATATTGGACTGATGGGAATCCTTTGAAGGAAAGTTATGTGGAGGAGAGAATGAGGTCTTTTACCAGACTTCATCAATTAGGGACTCTGTCACTTTGAAAAGTAACGGTGGAAAAAATGTTAGCTTCCAGTGCCTTTTCTGTCCCCAGAAAATATTGAGAGATTTCTAAAGGCTTCAGTTTTATGTTTCCATGTATGTGGGTTTTTTTTAAATATACATATCTAATTATGGACCTAATAGGCAGTTTTTGGCATTGAAATCACTTTTTTTCAATATACAGAAAAACAAAAGACATAGCCTACAAAGAATAAAAGCCAAAAACATAAGATGCTACTAGTTCTCATTACTGCATTTGATGTTAATGTATATACTGTACAATATCTATATTACAATTTTAAACAACTGTGCAATCAATACAAAGAATTTTTAGCTCCGCTGGCAGAGTGGCTCTAGGGATTGTATTGTCGGTCTGTGAGTCAGTCTTTGGTCTAGACTGAAGTATGTCAACAACTATTGGTTGCCATGAAATTCATGGTCGTTCTTGGTCCCCAGATGATGAATCTTAAATCACAGGCGTCACCATGAGGTTGACATTTTTGGTTTTTGGTCTCAACATTATTGGATGGATTGCCATGAAATTTGGTTCAGATAACCATTGTGCCCAGAGGATGGTTCATAACAACTTTAGTGATCTCCGGATTTTTCATCTTGCAGAACCAACAGGTCAAAATGTTCTCCTATCCAGTGAAATATCTCAGCATCTTTTGTGTCAATTGGTATCAAATATAAATGGACTGTACTTGTATAGCGCCTTTCTAGTCACCCGACTACTCAAAGTGCTTTCACACTACATATCACATTTACCCATTCATACACTGATGGCAGGAGCTAACTGCCCATCAGTACAAATTAAACTAATCATTCACACACATTCACACACCGAAGGCGCAGCTTCGGGAGCATTTTGGGGTTCAGTATCTTTCTCAAGGATAGTTCGACACATGGCTGGGGGAAGCCAGGATCGAACTGCCGACCTTCGGATTGGTGGACGACCGCTCTGCCACCAAGCCACAGCCGCCCGTAACAGTACAGACAAATTTGTGTTTTTCGTGAAATGTCTAGACAGTTATTGGATGGATTGCCATGAACTTTGGTTCACACATTTGTCAAATACTTTGGTTTCTGACCAACATTAACATAGTAAACATTATACCTGATAAACATCAGCATGTTAACATTGTTACTGTGAGCATGTGAGCATGCTGATGTGAGCATTTACTATAATTTAAAGCACATCTGTCCCTTGGTTCAACTTCGCAGAGCCACTGGTGTGGTTTATAGACATTAACATGTATTAATAATTACATCACATTAAGCTCTAGCTTATGAAAACTACATCACTCTTCATAACAAAATCAGGATTGTTCTAAAGCTGAAGATTAAACATTAAATTATAATCTAAATCTTAAAATCAGTTCATGCATGTCACAAGCAAAAGGAAAACAGAGCAATCCCACAGATCTGTGATCTAAAACCTGCAGTAAACAACATGTGTGGCCAATAATTTTTCGATGAGGACCTTCTGTTGGAAGGGAGGTTTCATTTTTAAATTCACAGTTGAAGCAAGACAACAGTCATCTAGTCATTTACTGACAGAAACACTTCAAGATGACTCTTTCTCAATCATTATCCATATAAATACTGTATATTCATCCTTAAATAGGGACAAAACTATGTCTTTATACCAGCTAGGATTATGGTTTATACCACAAAGCGCTGGCTATTAAAGGAATATGTGTGCACACTCTTGTGTCTGATCAGTGGGCTGTGAATCTTCAGGGCACTCTTCCTAGAATGGAAGTGCTTCATGAAGGAGAAAGAAAAACTGTCTGTGTGACTATAGATCCTACCGAGCAACGAGGCTTTGTTTAACTGCTCCAGTCCACATTGGTTGACAACACACCATCACCACAGAGTCCTCATCATCTCGCTGACAAACAGCCTTTGTTCTCTCACTTGGGGTTGCCTCCTTCTGGGCCAGAATTCATGCCGAGTCCCGAGGGAACGCAGCCAGGGATTCACTGCGGTGGCTCTCATACCGCCAAAAAACAAAGAATACCAAACCAATACAATACTCAGGAAAGCAACATCGCATGATTTTCCCCGAGTGGTTTGGCAGGATCAGTGCAGGTTGTTGTCACAATTCTATGTTTTATGGCTTTGCAAAAGCCATAAAACATTTCAGCATTACCTGACAGAAGAAACTGTTTTATTACCATATACAGTAGGGTTATGTATAAACTGATTCTCCTCTCCCACTTTGTGCATTTCTAATAAATGCCAAAGTGTAAGGGTTGTGACAAACATAGGAAACAAGAAATAAATCAATCAATCAATCAAAAATCAAGACTAAGAGTCTACAGCCAGTGAGTTTGTACTTAACATCAACACTAAATGCTAATATAATCATGCTAACATGTTCACCATGACAATGCTGGCATTTAGAAGACATAATGTTTTAATTTTATTATAAATAAGAATTCATCGTCTGGGAACCATGAATGTCTTTACAAAATTGTGTGCCAATCCAATCCATCTATTAGATTTAGAAAATGGCTTCATTAGAGAAGTGAAAACTTTGACCTGCTGGTGGTGCCAGAGGTAAACTAAAGGGATAATCAAATTACCTTGGACATCTGTACTGAATGTCATGTCAATCTATCTAATATTTGTCAAGATATTTCACTAAAACACTAAAATTGCATGGTGCCAAAATGATGTACGTATGACATTGAAATCCCAAGAAAGACAAAGTGATCCTCACGTATATCATCACTTAAAGGAACACTCCACTTTTTTTGAAAATAGGCTCATTTTCCAAGTCCCCTAGTGTTAAATGGTTGAGTTTTACCGTTTTTGAATCCATTCAGCCAATCTTTGTGTCTGGCGGTAACACTTGTAGCATTTCTCAGCATACATCATTGAATCGAATTAGACCATTAGCATCTTGTTCAAAAATGACCAAAGACACTTTCAATATGTTTCCTATTTAAAACTTGACTCTTCAGTAGTTACATTGTGTGCTAAGACCAACTGAAAATGAAAAGTTGAGATTTTCTACACCGATATGGCTTGGAACTATTCTCTCATTCCTGCGTAATAGTCAAGGAACTTTGCGGCCTTAACATGGATGTAGTGGCGCAATGATATTACGCAGTGCAACGAGATGCTAACGGTCTAATCCGATTCAATGATGTATGCTAAACAATGCTACAAGTGCTACCGCCAGACACAAAGATTGGCTGAATCGATTCAAAAACGGTAAAACTCAACTATTTAACACTAGGGGACTTGGAAAATGAGCCTATTTTCAAAAAAAAGTGGAGTGTTCCTTTAAGTAGAGAATTCAATGCCAGATCAGATTTTTTTTCATGACTGATTTAAAGGTTAATTTAAGGTGTAGAATCAACCACAGTACCAGTATGTCAAATATGGACATAACTGGGCCTATGCAAAACTAAACGTGGAATTGATGAGCAACATAGAGCAATTTTGATTGCTTCTACTGTGTAACTTGAATTAAGATATTAAGCTTGGAAAGTCTTTTTAGATAAATCAGGTTCTACTGGTTGTTGCATACTGAGGCATCTTGTTCTTCTCACTTTGTGATTATTTTGGTCCACACTATCTTGGTTTACCTCCTCACTAACAATATACAGGTATATAATTTACGGCAGATCACTCACACTAGGCTATCCACCATCAACCTGATATTCAGCTTGGTCATCACAATGTAACAGAAACAGAGGCTATGCAAAACATCATCTGCCTGAAATGCTCCCATGATTGGATGTAACTATTTAACAGTGAAAAATGAGAAGGAACCTAACCCTTATCTGCACTATAACCTTAAGATCACAAAAAATATTGAGTAAAATTATGTTAGAAGACATTTGAACCTATCAATTCCAAATACATTCCAAATGCTCCCTTTAAATAGTTGGCTTTGGAAAAGCTTCAATCCTCCTTTTGTATCTACAAATCTTACTGCATTTTTATGATGAACAAGCAGTCTACACACAAGCTGGCCTGTCCCAACTGGCTTTTTTAAAACCATGTGCTGTACTATAATGCCTTCTGACCAGAAAAACATATAATCATATAATTTGGACTGTACTACTTATTTCTGTCCAGTGATCGAGATCCTGCCTGCAATAAGCTCTTGTCCTACCTTTCAAAACCTCAGTAATAAAATTTCTGGTAATAATACCGTTAGCACAGCAGCACAAATGGATGTCCTGCTATAACCATGTAAAACTGCACATGAGAGCACAGAGCAGGCTTCTTGGTGGTACAAACTTGAACAGTGCCTTTGAGTGCTATATGTTATCCCGATTTCATCTAATACATGCAAATTCATTTTTAAACTCAACAAAATGTAATTCCTAATATTTAAAAATCAAGCTATTGTCATACGGGAACAAGCGGTAGAAAATGACTGACTGACTGAAGTTATTGTCATCTCATTTCTATGTGTTACCCTGCTGATTGGCTAGAGTCAGCAGTTTATGTAAGGGTTAGTCAGAGCTGTCCCAAAACCACAAATGTCAACCTGCTGCTTGAGGAAAAGTATAGAGATTCACATTGTAATTAGAATTCATCTTCAGTGCACCATGGGCATCTAAACTGAATGTCTTGGCAATCTATCCCATAGTTGTCGAGATATTTCACTAAAAACCAAAAATGTCAACCTCATGGCAAATGACGCTAGAGGAAAATGTCAGGGGATCACCAGAGTCATTAGGATCCATCCTTTGGGGACCAGGAAATGGATTCCATGC
>CM022485.1:17335321-17468203 GCA_011952105.1 Coreoperca whiteheadi
CTCCCAGAGAACTCCCCACAGGTCGCCGCGAGGGACACAGTCGAATGCCTTCTCCAAATCCACAAAGCACATGTGGACTGGTTGGGCAAACTCCCATGAACCCTCCAGCAACCTGGAGAGGGTGTAGAGATGGTCCAGTGTTCCACGACCGGGACGAAAACCGCATTGTTCCTCCTGAATCCGAGCTCCTATCCATGCTAAATGTTATGGCAAATTCATTTCCTTCCTTATCATTTGCTTTGAGTACTAATGGACAGTATATGTTACTGTGGTTTCATCCAATATGTGCAAATGTAAACACTGCATTACTCAGTCACTGCCCCATTTCTGTGGTGCCCTGCAAGCTAGAGTCTGCAGTTCATGCAAGGGTAAGCCAAAGCTACCCCAATGCACTCTAATATCAACAATAATAATAATAACACGACCTAATACTAAGGTTACACCCAAAATTTCAAAGCTGTAGAAATCTTCTTGAGAACCATTGCTCACCAAACTTCTGCCAGACACAGTGCTTTAGCATCCCTCCCTTTTAACTCAAGACTTTTTACAGCTGGTCAATAAATCTGTAATGTTGCACTCTTTACGGTACAACAGAGATGCTGAGGCGGCAGTTTGCAGTGCAGCCCCATGTTTTTACAAGTTCTTTTAATGAATTGTTGACAAAAGACAACATGTTAGGAAAGGCAGACAGAAAATATGGAAAATACAATATATTGGTAAGATTTGACACTTCATAGGCTTTAATGAAAACAACAAAAAACTAATCCAACTTTACTGCTATTACCCTTTGAGTCCTATGTGATGAAATTGTTGTACAATCAATACGAAATGTTGTGCAAAGCACATTTAAGGACAAGAAAGTTGGACTGAGCCCCTGAGCTTTTTCTCTGAGCAGGCTGGGGATTTACTGGGTGAGTACAAATCTTTATCTCCATTGACAATGGGAGTAAAACAACCATCACACAAGCCAGTTGCAGCTGTTTATCAGTAAGGTGGCCAGGGCCTTGTCCAACCGGGGCTTAACTGAAATTGAACATCTGCCTCTAATAAAATCCCTGGAGATATGAAGAGTTATTAGTGACATTAACTGAGCTTTGCAGGATTGTCCCTGGAGTATAACTCCTCCACCTCATGTGTTGACTCTGTACCTACAGCATTTTTAAAGCAGGTGTTCGATAGTGTCTCAACTCATATCCTGAAGATTATAAATACATCTCTGCAAACAGGCATCTTCCCAGATGCCTTCAAAACAGCGGTTTAAAAATCTTTACTAAAGAAACCCAACCTAGATGAGCTATAGGCCAATATCCAACCTTCCATTCATTAATCTTGATACTTGAACATGTAGTTTCAGTGCTAATAAACTCCTTTCTTAAAGAAAATAATATCCTGGAGGAATTTCAAGCAGGCTTCAGAACAACATTGCATTGAAACTGCTCTTACTAAAATAAAACTCTGACGAAAATAATGTCTCAATTCTTGTCTTCTTAGACCTATGAGGACAAGACCAAGACCAGGACATCTTCAGAATCAGAAATCCCCGAGGGGAAACTCTTTGTAACAGCAGATCACTATCATGTCAGTGCGCACAAGAATGGAAGTACTAGTCTTAATCAATCAATTAGATTTAAATCTAAGCTTCAAGTCCCACATTAACAAGGTGACAAACAGAATTTTTCCACCCTAGAAACAGTGAAAGAGTGACCATTTTAAAATCAAAAGGATGCTAAAAAACTGATTCATGCCTTTACTACAAGCTGACTTGATTGCTGTAATGCACTTTTTACTGGCCTCCAGAAAAAAATCCATGGCGAGACTTCAGATCATTCAGAACTCTGAAGCTCGGCTGTTAACCAGAACCAGGAGGAGAGTGCACATTAGTCCAGTTTTAGCTGCTCTGCACTGGCTTCCTGTAACATTTAGAGTTGATTTTAAGGTCCTCCTCCTTATATACAAAAGCACTTAATGGACTAGGACCAAGCTAGATTCCTAACTCCCTTGTTCACTACTTGCCTTCAAGAACACTGCGATCATCTGCTGCTGGTTTATTGGAGGTTCCCAGCAACAGCCAAAAGAAAATCGGGGATGCAACTTTTGTCATTTATGCCCCAAAGCTATGGAACACACTACCTATAAATATAAGGGAAGCCAGCTCGCTAAATATTTTTATCTCTTCACTTAAGCATTTAACTTGATATGACTTTACCTGATGCAGGCATGAAACTCTTCTGCTCTTTGCTTCACTTTTATGCACGGCTGCACTTGTTTTAAAATGCTGTATTTTACTAGATTTTATGCATTTTATGTATTCTACTTTTGCACTTTTTATTTGCTTATTTTTTCTATTACTATTATTTAGTGGGTTTTATTTCCCATCTTATGTTATGCATTCCTCATTTTTTCCACATTCTCTCATTCTACGTCTGTTTTTATGTGAAGATGCATGTAATGCTAATATTTACTCTATTTTGCATAAACTATGGCATTCTATCCCTTTTTTTATGTTCATTCTGTCATTTTTTATGTGAAGCACTCTGTGCATGTCTTGTATGAAAGGTGCTATAAAAATAGTGCTTACAAGGTTGCTCTGGTCTTCTCTCTCTCTCTCTCTGCCATTCTCGTTTTCTCTCCCCATGTCTCTCCCCCTTTCTCAGGGTTTAAGTAAATAAGGCATATATTAATGGCATATGTACAGTTATCGTATTATCTCAGTGACCTTGACGCAACCAGCTGTAAAGTGACAAATGAGAACTTCAGCTTGGAGTGTGAAATGGGAAATTACAAGGTCATGAAATTTTAGCAGAGTCCATGGAGTTTCTATCTTCTGAAATCATTCCACCATAAGCTAAAGCCGTTTTGGCAGATTATGTATGTGGTCCTTGAGTAAAAGCGATGGCTTCAATTTATTGTTCCACTTCACTCGGCCTGTGTGGTGTCCACAGGAAGCAGAGCCAGGTTATGAACATGGTCAGTGATATTCTTCCAAAGATAACGAACAAATCTTGGGTGGCCTGGGTCTAAATTTCATTCATAATGCATGACACACAGATTTTAGCATGATGTTCGAGTCAAAGTAGATTAAATAAAGTTG
The DNA here is from genome assembly GCA_011952105.1 of Coreoperca whiteheadi. Classification (NCBI taxonomy): domain Eukaryota; kingdom Metazoa; phylum Chordata; class Actinopteri; order Centrarchiformes; family Sinipercidae; genus Coreoperca; species Coreoperca whiteheadi. The sequence continues at coordinate 17,338,413 of CM022485.1, forward strand.
TGAGATCATATTACAACACTTATATAGTTCATCTCATACCCTGATGATAAAATAATTCACACATGCACTTGGGAGTTGTATTAGCTCCATTTTTGCTACTTTTACTGATAAAGTGTGGACTTTTTACAGCCTCATGTAACCTCATGTTGGTGAGCGTAAAACGCTAGATATCCTGGGTAGTTGATTTTTTCTGTTTAAGCTGCGTTAAATCTAACAGGGCAGTTCTTTCTCAGCCCACTATTAATTGACAGAGCATAACTGAAGCACAACAGAACCATCAAACACTAATATGAACCCTCATTCAAATAAATCTGTTGATTTTCTCTCATGTCGAAATGCCACTGTGGCCCAAAAACACAGAATGTTGTGTACAATGTGCCAAATACACAAAATATTCTAGCTTACCACATCAAAAAAGCTTTTCTTAAAGATCATGTACTCAGAGGACACATCTTGTACAAACACAGAAAAATGTGTTGTAGCATTTGTAAGACATACTTTATTTTCAAATTGTGCAAAAAAATATAAAACCCATCCTACACCTGTATAAAAACAACAAATTCACACATTTTAATGATATCTTACTGCATAAATGATTATCCAAAAACAAGAAGTCATAGTATTTACAGTTCCCATAACTTTACAAAAGCGTTTGCATTTCCCATAAAAATTGCCATATAGAAAAGACCTAAATGCCTAGCATAGTGATAGGACTGAGGTAGAATAAAGAGATAAAGTTGAAATATGCTTGAAGGAAAAGATTTTAGTGAGTCCATTTTTTTTTGGCCAGGTATTTGTGACGTTTTTAGAGTCTTGTCTTTTACACTCTCTGTCACCATGTTTGTGACCTCAAGGAAACCGACAGATAGAGCGACAAGGCTTAATGGTACTATTATACATCGGGTGTTATTAAGGGCCCCAACTGGACACCCCAGTCCTGCAGCACAAAATGGACTTTACATTTGTTTCATTAGTTTCCGTGAGGGATGCTAACTATGCTAAAATGTGTTTTTCTGGGCATTAAAGTTACAAAGCAGAAACGTGTAAAAGGATACAGAGAGTAACAAACTAAAATTCAATAAAATTTAGAAAAGTATTCAAATCAGGGCTGTATCAATGGCAACAGTGCCTCAATCCAGTATAGTGATAGACGTTACAGGTGTCTGGTACTGCATAGTATAAATTGTTCCAAAGTGCATAAACTGCAGTTTGATGATAACACGTGTTAACACATTCACTCAGCTCAAAATATGGTCTAACATCTAGACATTAAACTCTCTCTATGCTTGAAACATGTGACACATTCATCTGTCTTAGTTGGGGAGGGGACAAATTTAGCATTTTCATATATCCTACAGAAACAAGAGATATGAGGAAAGCTCTAAGCAACAATAAATATGAAATGACAAATGACTGCTTGTTATTTTAAACATATCTAGTGTTTGTAATTGTTATTTAATACATCCACAATATTGCCATTATTCTGAGGACCTATCGGCACCAGCTATTGTATACTAAATATAATACTATACTACTAGTGAATTTAGCAATGTAAAACACTCACTGAATCACCTCTAAGTGTCTGGCACTGAAGCGACACCAGCTTTCTTAAGGGAAACATATGTTCATCTACAGCAGTGCCTGTTGCCTGTATACATTTTCATTTACCACACTCTTTCCTCTTGTTTTGTATCTGCCTGACAAGTTCTGGTCTAGCCAGCCAATGAAACACCCTCACTCAAAATGAGCACACAATTTAACTTATAAGTACAATTTAGATTTGGTTTCACAGTCTTAATCTTCAAGAGTAAAACGCATAGATTATCCAGGTGAGCAGAAAAAGGCAATGAAATTAAAATAAATCAGAATAGACATGTTAGTATATATGGTACTCCATTTTTAAAACAAACAAAATATAATATATTCTGTACACAATGATTAAATACAGTGTGATCAGTATACATTCCTGTGTATGAAAACCAATTAGAATTTGTAATAAGAACATCATTGTAAACATAATACTTTCTGTAAAACATGTCTAACTAAAAACTTCCAGCACCTGCTGTTCAATGCATCATAATATATAAGAACATTCTGTATTCACAGATTAAGTAAGTATATCTAAGAAATATCATGTCTGGAGTTAAAAGCTGAGAAAATATAAAAGTCCATCAAAATATTGGACATCAACGTTTACTGGGAGGCTAGTTTTTATGAACTAAGAGGGAGAAGTGTCTATCAATCTGCTGGGATGTTCTGTTTCATTTGAAGGCACAGAGACAGATGAACAGCCATGGTATCCAACCTGTGGGCACGTCTTGCTCTTCAAGAACAGCTGAGGTGACTCTGTTGGTCTTTTGACTTCTGAACTGAATTCTCACTCCCTCACAGCAAAGACTCGGAAGGAGCCTCCCTCTGTGTTGCTTTTGCTGTAGAGAGACAACACAGAAAACTTGTTACATTTGGTAACCAATACTACAGATGCAACCTCTGTCTATTAAATATGTTAAAGGGGAACTCCAGCTATTTAGTATGTTACTTGGATGGGAGAAGAATGATCAAAATTAAAGCAGCAGAGGCCAAGTTGTCCTGAATTTTAATCCCTGGTATAGGTTAAGCTCCAAAAGCTTTGGATCCTTAATGCAACCAGTAGCATCTTGACCCAAATGGCACGTTGGCAGTATGACTCATTGTTGCTGTATTTCTGAGTCTGACCTATTCCAACCACCACATGTGTTAAACTTGATGACTTTGTAATAAGTTCATTAGTGGAGAGACCTTGAAGCTCTGCCATGATCAATAATCATGATAGGCCTGTGCGATTGGTTTCAGATCACAGATAATTGTCCGTATAGGAAAGCACTGACTAAGTGGCTGACAGCATTTCCATCCTCGAGTAACCAGATAGGCTGTGATTACTTCCCCAGCAACAGTCCAATCCAAAGTCCAGTCCAAACTGCCCACCCTGCCATGATGTTGGCACATGGCACCGACTCTCAGCCGTTTTATTGACCTCCTATCCCAGTGCCCTGAGTGGGGCCTTCCCAGTTCTGCATTAGATTTCATAGTAGTCAGACTTGGATTATTTTGACCATTCAGCACTTTGCACACTGAATTGAAATGCCTGGGTAAAGTAAGCAAAGATCCCATGTGTGGCCCATCCACACACTAAACCACACCATCACTCTTACAACCCCACGTGCCAGCAGAACTGGCCACAAGGGCTTCCTTGCCTAAGCTTAGTCCACTGGAGTCGCCCACAGACATGAGAGTGATGTGAGAAACATGGTGTGCATGCAGGAAACACACTACATGCAGTATTAAAGGAGACATAAATCAAGATAGGGAATAGTGAATAAAAGCACCTTTCTCAGGCATATTTTCGATTCTCTTATCAAATGTATTTGTCTAATAAAGCTTCATGTTTTCATTTCAATTGTATCTCAATTATTTTTTTAATCACACTCCCTTTGGTCAAATATTAAAGCCTGAGCTGAAGAAAGTATTGAAAATAAATATTCTGTATCTACACATTACATAACCTCCAACATAAAATTCAGATTTTAATTGATTTTAAATAGATTTTCTTTTTAAAAAGCACCATCCCTTTAGAAACACCCAATGTGCATGATTATTGTGAATATAGTTAAACCTGGAGATTTAGATTAAGTTATACGGAACTATTATAATGTTATAATTATAATTCTCTTATCTTGGTTCTCTTATCTTGGTTCCAGACCTTTCTGACTTGCCACCCACATCTCAAATTTGTTCACCAATTTAAATAGGTTTGGAGTTGTGTCCAATGAAGGCTGTTGTTTACCCATGTTAGAGAGAAAATTGACCAATCAGAGTTTAGTGGGCAGGATTAAGAATGGGGACGTCATCTTCCTTAATAGCTAGTAGCTGGCTAGCTACCTAGTTACATTCATCACAAATCGCATAAGACAAATTGCAAAAAGCATGGATGATTGATGCAGCTATACAAGCAGCTGTAAGTTGACATACAGAAATAACAACTCTTTAATCATCATATGCCAAGTTTAGCTGCTGCTCGTAACCACTACCGCAGCTTCCGTGTCATCTACGAATGAGTTTGGCATGGCAGATCTGTCACTCGCTAAGATTAGTTAGGCCAAAACTAATCAAAATAGGAAATCAGCTAACAGGAACACAATGTCAAGCTGAATGTATCTCATGAAACAAAATGGAAATTTAGTCTGATTATGAGGCCAGATTTAAAGCCCCTACGCACAGGCTACACCCACACAGGCATTCTCAAACTTGTCTAATTTGACCTCTTCTTATGACTGTGTAGTTGTGTGCAGATTTGATTGACATCTCCCTTCACTCTCCTGTTAGCTTTCCTGCACCTGTTAGGATGGGTCATCTAACATATCTTGATCATGCTTGTTAGTGCAGTCAGTTTACTGACCTTGCGTAAATTATTCTACTCACCCAGAATAAGTTAAAACACCTGAGGATATGCAGGGCCTCTAAATTCCCTCTGCTGCTCCATTTATCCATGTGGCTCAGGGTTTGGGACAAAATTATGCCATTATTCAGTTATCTGAATAACCACCACAACATACACCACCTTGCTACCTGCCTGTTGTACTCCTCAACATGCAACATGTGTTTTCAAGATGCAGTGGGGATGGCTGCATAGAGTGTGTTTGAGTTGTCCTACAGTGGCAGATTTTTAAAGTACTTGTACATGTGTTATTAGTGAAAAATAAATTCCCATATTTCCTCAGGCTTTAATACTTAACTGATAGCTTTCATTACAACTAACGAGTTTTTGCAGTTTCGCAGCTGCCAAATTGCCGCTTGTTGATGGAGGCTGTCACACACCATGTCTAAGCATGAATGGTTGATCTCATTTTCAGACAAAGCCTCTCTTAAATTCTCTACAGTTAGACCGCTCGGAGCCAAATCTAAAAATACAGATTCTGGAACTTAGGCTATCTCTAATGTCGCTATGGTAACCTACAACTATTTGACAGGGTGCCCGATCCATCTATCTTTGTGCCTTTTGTTATTGTGCAACAGTCCTCATCTGGGGAAAGATAGGCCTAATTACAGTAAAAATAGTTCAGTAATACCTCTCAGACTGGATACCATTTTTCAGTACTCCAACATAGTTCTTTCTCTTGTCCAGTGGCAGAACATCCACAAAACCGCCGTCTGCTTTGATTACCCCTGCATGGATGGCTGCTTTACAAATACTGGAGCTCTGTGAAGAGAAAGTGTGGCAGAGAGGAGAAATGCTTTTACAAGATGGTAAATATATTTTTCACTTCATGAATATCTTTGTAATTCCTTTATTATCTAATACAGTCACAATATATTGTTATAATTCACAGACACACACAAGCATTTGTTTCACATTCTGAGCCAGCACAACAGACCATAAGCCCTTATCAACAGTCTGCAGCAGAATCATTCATTCCTAGTCCAAACACAGACCACACCCCTTCAACCTTTCTAACCAGATGGTTTATGTCTCATGTTTAACCAAAATCCAGCCTCTACACCACTGTAGAAACACATTTGGGTGCCTGAGATTGCAAAACATACTTGGACATATTTGCTATGAGCCATACTGCTGCCTTATTTTGTGATGTAAGACATTAAAGTTCAAGATCTCTGGGGAACTGTGACCTGTGTCCAGCCGGACATCATCTAAGGTCACTTCAACTGTAAAAACTTTGTTAAATACCACACTGACCTCATTTGCCAATTAGCAACTCCAAAATGATCCACAAGAGTGACGTGAATACATGAAAACTGTACATCTGATACATTTAGTCTCGAGAGAGGGTACTTTATAAAGACTAATCTACACTGAACATGATTTAGGTGATGATGTAAACCAGTCATCGTGAAACCATTTCTTTCTATGTCTCCTACCTCTGAGACACAAGAACATACTCTGAGATAATGCTTGAATAAGCCTCGGAGTGGTCAGGCCCCATGCATGGTAATGCATCCCTGGGAGTCTCTGGCTTACCTCAGCGTTACTCCCATTCTCCACGAGCCATGTTCATACTATGACTGAATTGCTTTCCATATCTGCATAGCTGCATCAAAAAGCCTGCAAGGTTAGTCTAACTTAACCGTGCTGCAGATGCAGATATCCTTTCCTTTCTGTCTGAACTAATAGCACATAAATAAATGAATAAAAAAATAGCACATAACTGGAGGACCTGGACCTCTGGTGGGATTCATGATCAATTTTTATAAGCTCATTCAGAATATGCACATACAAAACAGGGTGTTACTTACATCTGTGTAGATGTTGTTTCCAATCACAGGTGACCAATAAGACGGCTGAGTCTTGCAGCTGGCGGGACAGAAGATTCTGAGAAACAAAGTGGACATTTGTATGAATTTGCAGCAACAGATAAGGGTCATATTAATGGAAATAAAACTTTACTTTAACACCCTTTAGCATTTAGCATTTAGAAATGGTTCATAAAACACTACAATAGAGTTGTAAGAAGATATAAGGGCATTTTTAAGTGTTTATTAATATACAGTATTTCTCAACAATTATAACTTGAAGACATGTTTTATAATATTGCAACTGTGTTTTACTATATTGTCAATCATTATCTGTTTACATACCAGCATCCACTGAACTAATATGACAATACTATGAAGCAAAACCTTTAATTGGCTAATTATTTCATGCTTTAGAGAATGATAAGATGACGGACGTGAGAAGGCACCTAGGGCAGTGTGAGTAGGGCTTTTTGAAAGGGCAGATTTCAGCCACTGTGGTGTAGCAATCACCAGTCATTTCTGTCACAGAGAGAGAAGAGAAAAACACTTAACATACCTAATATGTGTTGGCTTATTGCGTGAATCTACATGCAATCATGACTCAAAGCTCTTCTTAAAAACAGTGCTTTACTCACCTTGCACTTTGGCCACAACAAAGGCATTGCCGGGTTTATATTTACTGTAAAAGACATCATAGTGTTTAGAAATCTGGAAAACAAATGGTTCTCTGGAAAATCTATTATTGCATAAAATGGGAGTCACAGAAGCAGGAAAAAGTGTTGCATCAGCAAATGTGATTTCAACGTATTTGGACAAATTAGGCAGAGCACAAATACCTACCTGAAGGACTCAATGCCATTCTTTGTGGCTCTCACAAAGAATGGAAACTTGTCCGTCCTTGTGATGTCGACCAGTCCTCCGTGGTTGTCAATGACACCAAAATGGATAGCAGCTCGGCAAATACTTGATTGCTGAAACAATAAAAATGAACACTTATAAACATGCATTTAAAGTAGAAATTGTTGCATCATGCAAGATGCTTGCGTCCTGTTGGACCGACTCACCACGTCGTAAAAGAGAGTTCCCCAAACTTTCCCTTTCTTATTCAGACAATTAGCAGGACAATTATATCTGCAGAGTCAGAAAATGATTTGGAGACAAGAGTGAGTTGATATTGGAGAGGAAGTGTATTAAATGACAATGAATGAGACATAAACATCCCCCCATAAAACCTGACCTGTTGCAGGTTGCGCCTCTACACTTATCTCGCAGTCTAGTCTCACACTTAATGTTCTGAGCTGCAAGAACAAGACAAAACAATGAGTAAAGAACTGTACAAAATCTGAAAGTTTTATAAGTTATTTTTGATAATTCTCTTTGCTACCGAGAAGGGTGTTGCTGGGCGTCTTTGAAGATGGCATCCTGGGTGTGGTGGGCTTAGGAGCGGAGGGTTTTGACACTGGCTTCTTTGGAGCAGACGGTTTAGGTTTGGGGGCAGGTTTGGCAGTGGTACGAGGTGGCAGTGGAACCTGAGGCTTCTCCACCTCATTCATGTCCTCTGTCTCTGAGCGCTGAGAGTCTACGGATAGACACACAGATAGGGTTCGGGTTGGCAAAATGTTTCATGTTAACATCTTTGAATGAAAACCATGTGGGTTGGCTCACCTTTGTAGCACAGGTTATTCCTACATCCTCCTCCATAGCTGGGAGGGCACTGGGAACAAGAGCGGCCATGCTGGTATGGAGCCTCACCGATCCAGTTGCCCCTACAGAAGTGAACAGTGGACAGCTTGACTAAGGTGGAAATGACTCATCAGTCAAGCGTCACTGGGCTCATGGCCTTGTAATTACTTCAGCACTCTTTGTCCATGGTCAACACTCCTAATAGTCATTAATCCCACAAACTAATAAAAACAGTCCTCGTTGTCTCTCAGGCAATTACATTCTCTGGGCTGTCTGGAAAACAAGCGCCTGCTCTGCTCTTGTTTTTCTTTCCCCACGCTTCATTATTTTCTTTCTATTCTTACTTCTGGGGGAAATTTAATGGCCCCAGTATGTCATACAAATGTCTCGGACTGCAGTACAGCTATATTAGGGACACACACTGTAGCTTTTGCCAGTATCGTAAGGAGGAAGAATGTAAACAAGAGTCAAGCGAGAAGAGGTGTTGATGAACAGTGAAACATGGAGGAATGTTGATCTTACTTTGGGGAATAGTTGCACACAAGGTAAACGGCGCTCTCCCATATTTCTCCCCACACGTTCATCCTTGGACACACGTGCACAGCACAGCCCACTCGGCTGGTGGTTGCCCAGACCAGCTGTAAAGAGGGAAATAAAATAATGCCCAAAGTTAGCACAAACAATAGCTGAGTGGACAGACACATGGCAGAGTAACCTATTGAGCTTGCAGCCTACATTTCCTGCCTCAATTTTCTCACTTGCCCATGGTTCAATCAGTCATTCCAGAGGAAGCAGCAGTCATGATTAATGGGGGCACTGGGACTTCCAGGAGTCCCAGGTCTGTTATTCTGCCCTAGTCAGATGCACGTCCTGTGTGAACCCAGTTTACCCGCTGTGACACAACCATGATCATTTTCATGGTCCAGTTAGAAGTGGAAAAAATGGCAGTTTCCTAATATATTAGTTTAGAAGAAACAGAAGTCAGCATAGGCCCAAAACTGTCCAAGGTCAAATAAAATGCCTTATTAAATGAAAAGCTGCTGCAGTGGTGTTACAGATGAATGATGTGCCATTTGACGGCAAATACAACACAGCATGTTCCATAACTCCTCCTCACTTTCCTCCCAAACTCTGAAACATGTGCACTCTCCCTCCTCAGGAATGTTCATCTTTTTTCCTGGTACAGTTAGAGGCCACTGGAAGCAGTGAGTCAGCATGCAGACTGATGTGTGCAGAGTGCTGGTAGTTTAGCTCAATGTTCTCTCTAAACTCCAGAGGGTCTAGCATTTCTCTGTACAGGTAGTTATGGAGCATGACTGCCGATATATCAGCACTTCCAGAAAATGAAAGACAGAGACAAGGTGATGATGCTCCGTTTTGGCACTGTCTCCCCTCTGCAGAATCTTCAAAAGAATCCAGGTCAAGCGGTGAGGGGTGTCTGGTGTGTCTGGAAATGACTACCAGATGGCAGTGATCAGGTTTCAGGGTGAAGGCAGAGGGAGGAGTTGGGATGTTTCTGTAAACTCATCCCAGCAGCTACAAAGTAAAGTCTAGGGGAAGAGGAGGCCAGCTCACCCATTTCTGTTTCCTTTTGATTGATTTCCTAATTTTCTCATCCACTCTTTAACTCTTCTTTGTGTCCCGGCACTCTCCTCTATTCCATTATTTGCATCAGATTGTCTATTTATCCTTCTATCCTTGTTTTCACTGTTGACAAGTTACTATATCCATGCCTGTCATTTAACCCCTCGGTCCCTCTACAACTCTGCCCATGAATACTAAGAAATATTATACAGGGTGTACACCACGTGTTGTATTCTAATACTGCCCTAAAACACCTGTCAAGTGACATATGTTCCATATTACAGACAAAAGAAGGCACATGACCAGATTATAAACAGATGTTGTCATAAATATAGCAGGAATTACAGTATATGGTTCAAAAGGAAGTTGAAAAATAAAATTCAACCAAAAATAACACTTACCAACCTGGGTGCCAAACTTTTCAGCTTCTTCCAATAACTGATCAGATTAAGATTAAGCTTATAACTCACTGCCAAGTGCTTCGTTAGAGGAGTACTCCACTGATTTAGCATTGCACTCCTATACATTTGATGCAGCAGAAGCAGAGATATAGTCTTTTTATTCCATGCAATCTTCCTTCTTGTCAAAACCAAGGCGCCTACACTACCCACAATGCAACTCAACCACTGACAGTTCGGTAGAATATTTACGTGTGTTATGCTAGTAGCAGCTAATGCAGCTTTGGGTTGCTAGCCTCAAGCAGAGATGAGGACCGGGCTACAGAGGTCTGGTAAGCTCACCTCTTCCTAACTCCACACCCCCATTTTCAGACTTCTTCAGCCTTAACCAACACTTTTTATTCATCTCACCTGGGTGTAATGGGTGCACATGGGCCCGGAGCAGCGTTCTGGACACCAGGGATTACACTCTTGGGGGTAGGGATAGGTGTAGTCTTTCACCTCATCATACCAGGCCTGGACATGGAAGGCAGGAGAGCGGTATCTGGCACATGCACATGCACACACACACACACACACACACACACACACAGACACACACATACAAACATACACAGACAGACAAACAGTAAGCTCAGTCACAGGCCATCCAGGTACCAGGGGCAAAAGGGAAATATCTGAGGGAGCTGCCAGGTGCTTTGGCTAGACTAAAAACATTGCATTAACCTCCCTGCTCCTCCCCCTCCCTTCAGTCCTCAAATGATGAGTCTGAATTTGACCTGGCACACAGAACGGCAGTCTGTTCCCCTCCATAACAGGGGAAATCAAATCAGGTTGGGAAAAAAAATCAAAGCAAACCTAAACATGGCTCCACAGCCTAACAAATCAGTTCTAGCTCTTATTATAAACATCTCTTTTTACGGTATTGAAAAGTGGTGAGCTTATAATTGGAGAGTAGAGGGGGAGTGGGAAAAAAGGACTCCACATCAGGGTTTGCTGGCACAGGAAGAAAAGAAGGGAATAGGGAGGGAGGAAAGGGGCTGTGAGAATGAGAGCAGATTCCTGGAAAGGCACCTGCTGCGATAGCCATACAGTGTCATACACAGAGGGCTACTGTGTCTGGTGTCTACTCGGACACACAAACACTCACACGAACATCAACCTTAATACGCTAGCACTGATTAGCACTACGCATGCCTGTGCTTCACATATAGTAAATGGACCTGGATAGGCCTGGATATCAAAGCTCAATACAAGTCTCAGCCTTACTATATACTTACCATAGCTTACTAACTATGTGTGTTATTGCATCTCACCTTCCCCAGTGAACAGCCAGGTTTTGTCCAATCGACATGAGCAGGTCCTGAGGTCCATGGTCCCACTGACACTCCTCTGACCACTGAGTGGCAGACCGCTCCAACTCATCATCCCAAACCTGCACAAACAAGTCAAACAAGTTTCTCACAAGGGAATTCCCTTATTTTCGACACCAATGGAAAGATCACCTGCTGCATATCCAAAAATATCAATTATTATAAGCCACATCTTGTTCTGACTCGGTAGATACCTAACCACAACCTGTTCAAGGCCTCTGATCTGGCACTTCCTTCCTTCCAAATGAGCTGAAACTGAGCTGGATACAAGTACAACATTAACCTTAGAGGGTGACATTTCAGTGAAGCAGCTGGCCCCTGGCCCTGGTCCACTACAAATCTCCAGCAATCACAGCTGAATTATCCACATTTCCTGAGTGGGTTTCTTTACAGTGGTGGAGAGGACGGTGGAAAGCAGAGAAGACACCTGACTCCCACCATGGAAGGGGGTGCTATGAAGGGAGGAAGGACTGCATACAGCATGGCCCCTCAAAGCACATCTCCTCAGTAAATTTCCAGCCTTTTGGTGGTCGCTAAAACATGCACACACAGACACCACTGTAACCCCAAACACCCATACAGTACACTAACACAAACACACACACTGCCTGTTCGCTTGGAATTTGAGAGCGCACTGGGCAGAGTAAATCTTCAGACACTTTCCTCTCCGGCTATAACCGCACTCCAGAGACACACAGGCCGTCACTTCTTCTCTCAACTTTATGGACCTCTTAGTTTTTCAATAACCTTCTGTGTGTCTCAACAATAATCTCTCTTCTACTTTACCCACTGATGTGCCACGTTGTCCCATAGTTTTCCCTTATTCTCTCTGTCCTCCTTTGACCCAGCCCTGCCTCACTCTCCTCTCTTCTCCTGCGCTGAGCTGTTCGCAGGTAGGACAGAGTCAGCATTATTATCCTCCTTGTAAAAGAGCAGCACAGCAGGCTGCCAATAGCTCACCATCATTACTGCATGTTTCCAGCAGAGAGAAAAGGTTGTTTTTACAGCACCACTTTTCTAGGCAGAATAAAAACTTAAACCCTAATCACCAGCCTCATTTCAGAGCTCAGTGTTGCTGACACATTCAAATTACGTTCTTTGTGAGTTTAAGCCAATGATTAAAGTTGATAACTTTTTATTATCTGTGTTGTTTAAGAATAATATCGTAGCTATAATAATATTGGGGTAACGGGACATGCCTCACCATGTACTCCATGTTTGAGGCTGTGGGGTAGACACTGCCCCTCAGCTTGTTGTGCAGCTGGAGGATCTCCTCACGGTCCGACCAGCGGATGGCCCGTCGGGCCCTATTGCCAGCTGTGTTGCTTGTGCCGTTCTGATCCGCCTCCTCCCCGTAGCGGCTCAGCAGCTGCCTGAGCTCCTTGGAATCTGGCAGAAAGATGGAGGCTGAGTCCCTGACACACAACAGCAGGAGGGAGAGGACAGGGAGCCAGGTCATGGCAGCGCAGGTCATTCTGACACGTCAGCTGTCTGGGTTGGGCTGTCAGACTACAGTAGACAGCGGATTGTGTGTGTGCGTCGCTCCTCAAGGTCGCAGACACAACCTGCAGGGAGGAAATATTTAATGAGTCTTTCCCTGCTGTGTGAGTCAACAAAGCAGAGTACAAATTACAAAATAAGGGCATACAGATTACTTAACTAATGTAGGAGTCATGTTCTCTAACATAATTATCAACACACACACACACACACACATAGAAACATGCAGGTTTACAAAATATAAAAAATAATTGCCCAGAAATACTTTCTATCAGTATCTGCCATTTGCGATAAAATATCAGTCAGTCAGTCATTTCCTACCGCTTGTTCCTGTTAGGGGTCGCAGGTGACTGGAGCCTATCCCAGTGACTATGGGCCTTAGGCGGGGTACACCCTGGACAGTGCGATAAAATATTGATTTGAAAATCTATAATTCTTTTTTCTTTGCCTTGTTACATTATAACTGACACTGGCACAGAGTCTCTTGTGACGCTGAGGCAGAGTGTCCTCACTCAACTCTAGACTTTTTACTCTCAGTGCTTCTGCTTTCTGTTAGTTCAGCCTTTTGCCAGTTTATGGCTGTTGCATAAAAACTGGCACACTAATAGAATCTGATGCACCATAGCATTATAATTTTTCACATATGTATGTGTTATTTGAGTAAACATAACAATGCAATAATCCAATTTTAACGTTCACAAACTTGTACGGGCTTTCTAGGACTATATTAAAATGAAAATGGAAAAGCTGTTTGACATTTAATTTACAAAGTGGTACCCCGCTGATGCAAACTGATTTTTCATTTATGGAAGTCAAAATGTAAATGCAACTGTCTAACAATTTGAAAATGAAAACTGTATTTGACATTTCATTTTCAAAGACTTGACCTGCTGTACAATGGACAATATTCAAATGCAATAGGCAAAACAGCGCCCCCAGGCTTTTCAATATTATTTATCAGTCACCCTGCTATTTTGGTATCTGAATGGAAATGACAATGTAATCTGCCAGTGTTCTCATCAAGGCGGGCCTTCAGTTAGGACGTCACCTGCTTGAGCATCTGCTGCTTTGCTCATGTGTGTAGTCCGTTTGTTGCAGAAAGGCGAGAAGGCGGCCGCCTCATTGACTGCTGGATACTGTACAGAAACACATCTTTATACTTGTATTCACTGATTTTTGGGTAAACTTGTGGTATGGGGCACTGGATTTGAGGAATTGTTTATCAGACCACAAATGAGACAAGAATTGTGTTTGAAAACCGATAGATGTGGCGGCGTTTCTGGGGGTGAGCCTCACAAATTACTGTACAAAATCACACAACTTTATAACTTTATTTGCTGATTTTGATGATGATGATGATGATACTTTCTTGTCAGATTGAGATGAAATGTTTCTTGCATCACAGCAGCTGCATTTGCAACATCACAGAGATCATATTTTATGGAGCAAATATTTTTTGGTTTTCCCTCTGATGTCCTCTGGCTGCTCTGCTTCACCTCTCTGTGATTTATGGAGTTTCCTGATGGACAGATAGCTTTACTAGTTGCTAAAGTAACCGCTAACTGCTGCTTCACTAGTAAGCGGTCCTATTAGTGGTATTATTGGCTTGTACCCTCAAACCAGTGAAATCAGGTTACATTGTTTCATTTTCAAATTGGAATGAACATTTGTCCACTGTACATCAGGGTACCACTTTTAAAATTAAGTGTCAAACAGCTTTTTCCATTTTCATTTTAATATAGTCATAGAAAGCCCGTACAAGTATGTGAAAATGAAAATGAAGGCAGACCCGAGTTCAGGTTAATAAGCTTTAACCCAGCCGAACCATCTTTGAGCAAAACACTGCATTCCTGACACATCCAGGGGCAATGTTCTGTAACTGACCCTGCATCTGACCTCCCTCTGGAAAGCAACAAGCAAGAGGGATGACGTCCACGATTAGAGCTAAACCAAATATCACAGTCACAAGATTGTATAGATAAATAGATAGATAACAATGGTATTATCAGAACGATTCAGCCGACAAATAAATGTATACATCAAGTTTCTTAAAACAGCTGGAAAAGAGAGAAGAGCAGCGAGTCAGTGTGATCAGAGAAGAAAGAAAAAATAAACCAAGCCTTAGCTCGCACTGGTTGCTCTTATCCTTGAATCCCTTCACCTCTTTCCCTCTGGCTGAAAAGGCGGCTTGAGGTCTGGCACCGGCTCTGTGTCAACATGCTGTGCCAGCTCCAGGCACTGTGAGCCAGCGGGCAGCTAAGGCACCACACCCTTCTCCTCTCCCTGCGCCCCCTTTTCACACTGAATCTCTACCAGCTTCTCTGTCTGGGCCCTTCTCATGGCTCTCATGAATGTTATACCAGAGTGACAGACAGAGCAGAAGACTCGGACACACATACATATTCACATCTTGTCTACATATGGGAACTGCAGTCCTCTCTGCCACCGGTGGGCTCCTAACTGATCTGAAGAGGGACTGACCTCTTCTCCCCCTTACCACAGGTTGAACGTAAACACAACTCATTATATAAATTGTCTGATATATATATATATATATATATATATATATATATACTACTTTCAGATATGCTTGCTCACTTTTTCATGCCAAGGATATCTTTAAAGATTTCTTTTTATACAGTTGTTTGCCCCTGTTTTTTTGGGTTAAGTATGGCTTTTTATAGTATTGATAACTTAAAATCTAGCATTTGAAATACATTTTAGCTCATCTTACTGCCTGCACATGGTATTTTCCATCATGGTAGCTACTGCTCGCCCATTGAGGTTTCCTCACTGAATGGCAGTGTCGTGCCAACAGCCTCTTTTACAGTGGCATGGTTTGTAACCCGAAACTGACAGAGTTGTTAGAGTTGTTAGTGTAATAAGGTCATATTGTCATTTTGAGTAAATCAATACATCTGAATAAAACAAAACAGCCTTACGAAGAAAGATTTACCTTCATTCACAGTCATAAGGTGATTCGTCTGCAAATCTGACCAGGTAACGTTACACTGTTAATCGTGTTATTGTTTCAAGATTATGCAAAACAAATAGTCAAATATAGGTGAAATTTTTAAAACAGATCATCTAAATCTAAAATAATCGTAAACCCCTGCTACATCACAGCGTACCTGAAAGCAAATACATGTGTGTAATGTCTCATCTCGCTCACCTCTGTCTCTCTCAGTTAGTATCCAGTCGCTTGAATATTTCAGGGGGCAGTTTCCTCTGCGCGCTGGAGGAGCTGTATTATTCCCTTGTGAGAGGACCAGGCTGCTGCTTGCTGGCGGTGTTCCTGAAGCACATAGGAGCTGTGTAACTCCTGAGCAGCTCAGAGTGCCTTATATAGAGAAGGAGACCCCTCAGGCCCAGAGGAAAAAATGACTGTCTCTCCTCGCTCCCCCACTCGCCAGCCTCCCTCAAGTAGGCTATGTTCTTGGCAACGAGCGCGCAGAGTGCGCACGCTGACGAGCAGCCCGATGTCAGGAAGAAAACTACAAATATTGTAAATCAGCGGGCTGTCAGACGAGCCAGCGGCAGGCAGTTAGATCACGCTCTCTGAATCACGTTTGGGTGACAGTTATTACCCAGATATGTATCTTCACAACTAGCTACAGACACGCGTCAAACATCACAACAGACTAACGCACGGTCAGACCCTCAACAGGGACAACTGAAATCACCCAAGTCAAGTCAAGTTTAAATGTAATGGGCTGTGCGTAACATGACATTATCAAAAGCCACTCACACAGTAATATTTGGGTACCGCTTCATAATAAGGCAGCATTTAGAAAGGGCTCAATAAGGTGTCATAAACAATTTAGGGTTGCCAGGATGTGAACAAACCATTGGCTGGAATTTATCATTTCAATTTGGTAATTATGGAGTTCCAAATGTTGGTAATTCATTATTAAATGCTCATGGGTTTCCCACTCTCTAATAAGCCAAACTACTACTACTACTCCGGGTGCATTAGCAGAGCCATCAAGTGATTACTGGGACCATTTCTGTCATGATTTCCCAAAATTGTCTTGTTTTGGGGTTATCAGATACTATGTTTCGACATATTTGTTTCTTACATTTTCGCTGTAGTTGTAAGATAACACTATATTACACATTAGCTTGCTCCTTACATAAAGGTCGTGCATGGCTTTCATGTGGCATCTCATCTCAGTTTGTAGACTTCATTTCGCTGGTTGTACAAATTTTACACCACATGTTTAAAACAAACCCGGGCCATCTTCTAAGTTGGAGATACTTGAGAAAAATGCCAGTCAGATAGAGGCCTGAAGGTTGAAATTGATCTGTTTTAAGGAACGTGGTATAAAAACATTTTACACCCCCCTGCTGTGGACAATTACCCATCACCTTCATTTGGATCTCCATCACAGGAAAGGGTTATCAGGAAATACAGTATTAAAACACTTCACGGGATTATAGGACAGATGTTAGAGAGGATAAAGAGGGAAAGAGAGGCGGCACAGACGAACAAGGTTCATCACGTGTCATTGACCCTGAGGGCTTGCTGTGTGACCCAAATTCTCAATTTATTCCATCACGAGCTGGATTTCTGTCTGAAACATCTCAGATATTTACAAGAACACGGCCACTAAGAAGGAGTGCCAGCAAGCTGAACCCTCAGACAGAATTTCTTCCCACAAGGGCTCTGCCAGTTTGGGCTCTGCACTCAGTCAAAATACATGTTTAACAGGAAGTCTGGCCCATCATGCATCTGCGTTCCTTCTCAAGTGTCCTGCAGAGATGCTTGCGAGGGCGGTCATGGTCTGTAGATGTTCACAGGAAAATGACACAAGAACAGAAAAGCTAAAGATCAAGCTCATAGGATGACATCATGGGGTCCATCTATATTACCAAGCACACTGCCTGGAAATACTTTATATTCTAGTCTTGGCTTTCCTAAGCTAAAAAGGGCCACGATTTGCCTTCAGTCCTCTTTGTCTGACAATTTATCCTTTGTGCTGTATAGCTTTTGGGATACCGGACAATTCTTCATTTCAGTAAAAATCATTTTCTTTGTGGCATTGCAGGGATTGTGATGTACCAATCCAGAGACATTTTGATCTAGTGAATGATATTAGATCCAGCCAGATGTCTAACGCAGACCTGGGGCATTTTATTCCAACAATGTGAGAACATTATTGGGCGAGTGTGTTTTCCCTTTCAGGTGCATGATTTAGATTTGACAGAGACATTATCCTCAGTGACTACAAAACATGATGGCTGCAGCTACCCTTACAGATCGATTAACCAAGCATAAAAACACCCAGATGTAGGAAATAAGAGTGAACGATTACACAATATTACATATTATTTTACACCTTACATAAAGTTCTGTTTTTGTGAGATTTGATCATATCGTATTAGTAGGGATATGGCGTTTACATGGAGCATGAGAAACCTAATAATCATAACATCCAGGTTTCTGATCGTCTGCATGCAGGTGTACCTTGGTTATTTCATATCTCAGCCACTTCTTTCTGCACTGACTGAGTTACCTCAATAGTCGAGGATGAACACAGTTTGCTTTCTGCTTCTCTGAACTCCGCTGCATTCACCTGGAACCTGGATTTATCTTCTCCGTCGGATCACTGGTGACGGAGAACAATAGTGGCAACGCAACTCACGCGCTGCATTACGGACGTCACACACTCCCTTTATTTCAGAGCGTTGACATCATTTCCCATGATATTTTTTGTTTTATTAAGTTCTAGCATATCCAGGTTTCCGAAACCCGAATAAGATATTCAAACAAATGCCAAACAAATAACCAGAATATTCCAAAAACTATTCACAAATACCTGCTGTGTGAAGGGAATTTTCCGGCTGTCAGAAGCACTGATTATTATAGCGAGGTAATGTTAAAGCCTGCAGCTTCATGGTGCTGTAAGACATTTCAAGATTTCAAGAACCCTAAGCTTAACTTTCAACTTTCACATATTCTATTTTAGTATTTTGTGCTTTTGTTTACTATGTTGCCATGTTTTAACAGAAATGCCCCCCCCCCCCTTACACATTCTCTCTCTTTGTGACTGAAGCAAGACCATCCACAAATACCAGGCACCAATTATTTGTGCTCTGAAACTGTTATTCTTTGCAAACTCTTCATTCACAGACCTCTTGAAACCCAAATTTGGCATTCAACTTAATGGTTTCTGTAAATCAGAAGCAGATGTATCTATTTACTGGTTTTAACATTTTGAAATACTATTGAGACAACTCCGCATTAGTCTTAGTTGAAAACAACAGAAGGATTACACAACTCAGACATCCTTTTCTTGTTTACTTTTTTAAGTCATCTTGAGCAGGTGGGACAGGAGAGAGAGAGAGAGAGAGAGAGAGAACAAAGAAAGATAATATTAGGAGAGGGACAGGAGACAGGAGATACGTAAGTGCATGCCACAGGCTGAGAGACAGCCGTGAATGTGTATGTAATGTGTGTATTGCGTCTGACCTCAGCGTGTTTCCCTTCTGTCCACCACAGTGACCCTCAGCATGTGTGTGTGTCTATATGTTAAAACACTGTGGTATCAAATGTTCTAATTTGTTACACTGTTTAATATTTTCCTCTATTGTTTTGATGTTTATTTTTATCATTAATATTATTATTAATGTTCATAGATGTATTATTATTTATGTTCATCTATTTCTAGCTTTGGCAATTTTGTATGATTTACATTCACGCCAATAAAGCGAGAAAGAGAGAGAGAGCAAGCGAGAGAAAGAGGATTGTTCTCAATACATAAAACTGAGCTCATTTATTTGGACAGGGGCTTGTGGAGGTCCTTGAAACTCTGGATGCCATGATGTTTACTTTCCTTAGAAACTGTGGCGTGCTGGTGGACCTCTAAACAAGACGCATGAAAATGAGATGCAGAGGCGGAAAAACTGGGGGAGACTGAATGGAGAGACCACATGGTGTACGATTTTTTTTTTTTTTTGAAAAACCAGCAGGCAGATCGTAATGCAACAGGAAATGCACAAAAATCACTCCTATGAGGATAAAGAGGTGACGGAAGGCCCGATTAGTCAAATGTAAGCACATAAGAGGAGAATGCTGTAAACAGCACCTCGTATACTGTGCCTTTAGTAGTTTGTAACATCTTGAATGGAGAACTGGAACCAACGGAGTACATGATGCATTCCAGTGTCAAAGGTAGTAGTTTCACCAAGAAACTTAATAACTGAGATTTACAGTACGTAGATGGAAATTGTCAATGTGCGACAGCTTGAAAGGATAAGAAAAATGTAAAAAAAACAACTTGTCGAAAGAGTCTACTAGACGAAACCCCATTATTCCAAAAAGATATCCCCTCATTTGGTATTTCGGAGGCACTGTCGGTCCAAAACCTCACATACGGTAAAGTGTTCAGCTGGGAGATGTGGTGACCCAATATCTTCTAGTGACTCCCTAGTTTGGACATGAGTCATGAGCAGTTCCACCAAGGAGCGATTTTTCTTTCTTACATTGTTTAATTTAAAGTATGTGTACAGACCTGAACAGGTTAACCTATTCAGTATTTGTTAAAAAAACATTTAAAAATTAGAATAAAGTGTCATAAAAATACCATCATTTTAAGTAAATTATACCACAGTAATCATTTCTCCTGGGACACGATGTTAGGCCTCCTGGGTAAGAATGCTTTAAAGTTGCCACTAAGACCTCAAAATCAGTTAATTTAGCTTCCAACATTGACCAACTTCAAGGCCATTAGATGAACTGGATCTCAAGGCTCAACCGCTCCACAGTCTCAATACTGAGCTGTGGTGGTTGCTGCTTGATTAAGCGCAGGGTTTAATGGCTGTCTCCTGTCTATTAAAACACGACTGAACACGGGGCAACGCAATCATAAGTTGGCTGTGGAGGAGATAGGCGTACAGATGTGACCAGTCCCCATTGTTCTCCTCTTCTGCTGCTGCATGTGGTTCGACTTTGTTGCCCCAAGAGAGTAGCCCATTTTGGGTTGATCATTTCCACTCTGAATGACTGTTATGGATTCAAATCCATGACAATTTAATTAAATTAATGGCACAACAACATGCTCATACTACAGAAAATTAACATGTAGCACTAGCCCCATTCTGTTGCTCCTTGCTCTATGGCACAAGTGGATGCTGCAATACTATAACCTTTAAAATTACTGGCTTGTGTTGAAAAATGTCTTACGCAATTTCAAACAAACCACTCAAAGCCTTTAAAAAAGGGCCTTGGAGAGCAGGCGAACATACATACAGGATTCATCCCTAGAGCATGGCAGAAGGAGACACTTGTGAGTATAGGTGGTCTATCAGTGGGCATCCAAACATGTAATTTGCCCTTCAGGCTGTGGGCCGGTTATAAAAAAAAAAAAAAAAAAAGTTCTTGTACTTGCCTTCTGACATTAACAGCGAAACTACTGCACTTGATTGTAAGTTTGAGAGCAAAGCCACATTTCAGTGGACGGCCGAACTATAGTAAGGAGGAATAAATAGTAAGGGCAGAAAAACCATACATGGCAAATTTTTCAATGATGGGTCTGCTTCCCATTAAAACAAACAGAGGAGAGCTCAGCCTCGGCCCTAAAGAGAGCACTGTGGGCACATGAGGCAGCCAGCCACACCACAGGAGGGGGAGCTATAACATACTACACATACTATATATATATTGACATACAGGAACAAGAGACCAATTAGCAGTGTGTGGTAGACCAAGACACCGTGGACCGTTTTGTTGTTTTGGTTTATTGTGCACATTGTTCTGTAGGCCAGTCCGACTGCAGATGTTTTCATATTTACTGTATTATAAGAAAGCCAAGTAGTCTTCTGACTACACTTCATTAGCAAACGCTTTTTGCACAATCCTTTATTTGAACAATTAACAAAATAGAATGCTGGAGGCTTAAAATTAAAAGACAGTATAGATTTTGTTTTTAGGTCAATATCCCAAAAATTCCCAGCAGACAATAGTGTTAGGAGTACATACTGAAGAGACATTATTGAAGCATTTCACCAGCACATTTCCTGACCAGCCATGAGAGACTGAGATAAAACTATACAACAGAAAGCTCAAGGTGTCCGTTCAAAGTCCCAACTCGCAAACATTCTTCAAAAGGGGAAAGAAAATATGCAAATCAACAAATGTCACAATTTGTGCAGAAATGACTACAAAACCAGCAGCACAACTCAACTATCATTAAAGTCATGTATGATGAAGATGTATTGACTTGTCTAAGGACCTCGGATGGAGAAGGCAAAATAAAGTTTTAATATATATTCAAAAGGAAAGGCAGTAGGGCCTATATAATGCTGTCCTTTGGTTTATCTGGGAAAGGTTTCGGACATTGAAACCCACAAGAAAAAGTCAATTGAGACTGTGCACCACATAATGTTACATCTCAGAAGTTAAAAATAATTCAAATCTAATGTGAAATTGTGTAATTTTGGTAAAAATCTGACTTAAATGTCATTTCAAATTAAAAGACTGAACCTAAATCAGTCTTGAACTTACAATAAAGTACTGTAAGGGATGTGTTAAATGCTTGTGCGCTGTCAAAATACAGGAGAATGTTTTTACACTGCACTAACTCTTTGATATGAAGCAGAAAAATGTGGGACAACAACCACCTTCTCGTCTGTGTACCTTGTTTTAATTGATGGACAAGTACGCGTGGGGAAGGTATGCCTGTATCAGACAAAAAGGAGGATGTTTGTGGATAAAAGTCAAGTACACAAGTCTAAACCATGTAAAAATACTTGAGCGGATTACATTTTGAGTGTTAATACTGAGTTTATGACACTGGTGGTTGGAATGAAATGGCTCTTGAGTGGAAAAAAAAAATCTGAAAAGAGAAAATGACAAAATGTAAATAAATATCAAGCAAAGAACTAGTTCAGTTTTATTCATTGTTGTGCTTTAGCCTGTGTAATTTCTTTTCAAACACCAATTCAAATGCAAGCATGTTTTTCTGAAGGGAGCGCGAGCATGGGGACATCCAATAAATGATCAATGACAAAAAATAAAATAAACCTAACATCGTTTAGTAACTCAAACAAAAATCATCACAATCAATGAATGATCCAAAAATCTATATCTTCGACAAAAGCAAACACTATCTCCTTTTGTGCACTGGGGTCTTTATGCAGAGCTTAGCACAGATGTAGTCCCACTTCCCCTCAACACTCAGTTTCCCTCAACTAGGAGGAAATGCTGAGCCACAAAAGAGTAAATACATAGGTGTCAGGTACATTCCCCTAACTCTTCACAGACATTAGACTTGCTGTTGGCGCCTGATTAGGGTTAGACTTGTACACTGAGTGGAAAAACATAACACATTGAACCTAAGGCAGCCCCCGCTTTCTGCTGAGTTGGGGGGCAAGAGGGGTGGTGTGGCTCAAAAACTACACAGATAAGCCACCTATACACAGGTGGAACCTTTAGACGAGACGAGAAAAAGGAAAAAAAAAATGGATATAGAAGGAAATGTTCAAAGTAAACAAGGGCAGGTTTTGCAGTGGAATCTGTCTTGATTGGTTGCCATCTCCAGTGCAAGAACTGAGTCGAAAAACTAGCGCAGTCCTTCAGGACCCAAACAAGTTTTCAGTCAGCTAGATTTGATATTTTAACTTTTTTTTTTTTTTTACATTTTAATCTAAATATTTGCAAAATACGCATTTGCATGTCATATTGTAATCAATCAGTTTATACTTTGTGCACAGAAGCTTATTTGTTATTAAATTCTAAAGCGCATTAATATTTTTTTCTTTAGAGAGTCTTTCTAAATCTAAACCCAGATACCATAACAAGCATCTCTCAAACAAGGAAGCTGTTCAGTTTCCATTCGATGTACCACCTAACGTTTCTTTACTGTTTTTGATGGCTCAAGTTGTACCTAGATTTAAAAGCATCATAAAAGTGAGGAAATGGAGAAGGAGTTGTTGGTGTTGGTGGCAGAGAAGACGACGATCTGGCCTTGGGAGGAGAGACTCATGAGAATGCTGGTGCTGGGCCTTTTCAATGCACTAGGGCAAATTCAAACAGGCTTTCAAACGGCTGCAAATTCATTAGGCCAACAGTTCTCCTTTACTAAAAGGCAAACACTGATTTTCTTAAAAAGGTAATTCAAACAAGAGAAATTACCCCAGCGCTCAGCTTGCAGCCTGTGGTAGAATGTTCTTCCTGTGTTTGAGTCCACTGTTTGCTACCTGAGCCGAGCTGTAGGCTCAGCCAGAGGTGAGTCTTGGGTCCTAACCTGTAACCCCAACTCCTTCTATTCAACAGTCCTTCCTTGCTGCTTTAAAAGTAAAAGAAAAGAAAAAAACCCGACAAAAAACAAAAACAGCAGTGGTGCACAGAGAAGAGAGAGCAGTCACAGGGAATTTATTTTTTTTGTTTTTGTTTTTTTGAATGCAGCTTGTTTCTCTTCTTCCAAACAGAAAAAAGAGACCAGGAAAAAGGTGTTGGAAAAGCTGGTTCTCAGGAAAGCGGGGAGACAGGAGGGAAGAAGAGGAAAATCTTGCAAGAGAACAAGTTGGGCAGTGTTCCTGTTCATTAGTTTGGTGTGTGTTTGTGTCATGTGTAGATGTACTGTCAACAAGTGCATTTAGAGCATGTATGTTTTTTGTGTGCGCTTGTGTGAATATATTCGGGTGTTCTTGCATGTATGTTGCGATGTGTACGTGTGTGTCTACAGCAGGTCGACGCGGCGGTAGTACAGCAGGTAGGCGGTGCGCTCTGCAGTCTGCTTCACCACCTGGTACTGGTTGACGACCTTCACAGTCTGGTCGTCAATGCGCAGCCAGCCGTTAAGACCAATGTGGAAGACATCCGTGGTGTAATGACCGCCTGTCGCGCTGTTACCATGGTGATAGACAACTGGTTAAGTTGAGAGAAGGGGGGGGGGGAGAGAGACATTAGGAGGAATGTGGGATATTTTATCTAAAAATCATTACTCTTCCATGACATCCACGCTGGCCACCGCACTGTCAGCAGAGTTATACTATGAGCAGTTTAGCCTGAAGGTTTACCCACAATGCTGTACAATGTAGCTAAAATAATGGATACTATTTCTGACTAAACTTACTCTTAATGATTCTAGAAACCAAATTGAAATAAAAATTCTTTCCTACGTTGAGACATAGTTCAGAGGGTAAGTTGCCCCGTTAGAGTTGGTACGCGTACTATGGTTATTAAGAGTTATACTCATGACTACAGGTCTCTTCACCCATGACACACATGAGAACAAGGACTAACTGGTAGATGTAAGATCTGTTTACACAGTTTCATTATGTGATATAGTTCAAAGGGTGTCACATTCGCTCTTAATGCCTTTGCTTTCTCATCTCCACAAAGTTTTAAAAAGCTAATTGATCTCAATCTTGGGACTAAGAGAGGTGTAGAACTCAATCCAAATCAACCCCAGCTGATCATAATTAGTGGGAACGCTGATTAAACTCCCCCAGTCTTTCTCAACAGCAGTGCAGTTTACGCAGACACACAGCACTTTGCTCCTCTGTTCTGATTGGTGGACTGATGTCGAGCTATTTTTATATTGTTAACTCTTAATAAATTCAACTTTGAGCTGTTTTCAGGTTTAATTCTGAATCATTCTGACTGTCTCTGTCTGTACAACTAATACTATTTTAACCTCACAGTCTCAGGCAAACATAGAAAAGTGTCTACTTTTCAAAGCATTTGAGCATCAAGCTTTTTCAGGCACTTCATTTCAGACTTGTGCATTTTAGCAATGCTTTGCAACTATGTCTTCTTCTGAACACTACTACTTCTGCATACTTTCAGCTACAGAAGCCATTCATATGTCAAAATGTCCGTCTCTTTAAGGACATGTATGCTTCTATTGCACTTTATTCTACCTATCATGCTTCTTAAAAATTTTTTTAGCTTTTTTCAAGAACTTAATAGAAGTAAATGCAGCTATCACAGTATTACAGCAGGTTTTCCAGCTTTAACAATGTATCTCAGCTTTAAGCATTATTAGGTAATGCAGTTTAGCATCCAGATTGTTAAGCAGTGCAAACGCAATGCATTTGAGAAATAATTTCAGCAGTGTTTTGCAAAATCATTTCAGCATTCCCATGCATTTTCAGCAGGAAATGCATTTTTTCTAGTTAGTATAAGTTTTGTCATTTATTTAGCACTTATTCCTCAACGTTTGAAAATACAAAATAAAGGCTGATTAATTACAAATGGATTTTACTCCAGCTGGATGAAGTATTGCTTGGAAAACTTAGCCAAACAAAGACTATTCCAAAAATGTTTTGATCATTTATTATGATCCCAAAGTCTTTCCTCGTGTCAAATTAAATACTGTCAACCAGATGTAGTCAGGTTCCACACAGAAAGGGACGGCCATTCCCAGTACCCTTTGGCAGCATCATTATTTTGGTAGATGAAGGAGCCCCATCATGGTGAATTAACAATTCCCACAGTGACAATATGCTACAAAAACAACAAAATTACAACCCCTTGCAGCCGATGTAGTAGTGTGACTGCAGTACATTAAAACGAATAAAAAAAAAAAAAAACACACACCTGCAAAGAGCCTGTAAGTTCTTTGGCCTTTCACAACTTTGCTACGCACTCCAGAGGACAATAGATCTGAAAGGAAATCATGGTTAGAAAAATCCACTGATTAGAGCAAGAAGTTCCAAATCATTGCTTAAATAATAATGAAACACAGAATGCTTCACCGTGTTCTCCTGCTGGCCTATTAAGGTTTACACTGCAGAAAAATCAATAGACGAATTAATTTTGCCTTCATTCTGACGTGGATTACTCAATTAAACCATTCGAGATTGGTCTGAGTTTGCATTAGCTTTTCTAGATTGACAAAGTACAAACGCAACAATTTAAATAGTATATGTTAAAAATATTGCAGCTACAACCTAAATTTGAGTAGCGTATTATCGGAAATGTTATTGGAACAAATTCATAAGTTTAATCTACATCATCATATATAATAAGACTCAGAAAAAAATGTATTTCATTTAAAAAAAAAATAAAACTGTTATCCTGATTCCTTCTGAACCTGATCCCTCCAAGGACATCTACAGCTATCTTACTTTAGCTACACACGATAAAGATTTTGTAGCCTGACTTGATCAGTGCGTAATGTGCGTCGCTTACATGCGTCACCCAAGCAGATAGATCATTCCCCTTGAGAAAGACACACCACTCTGTCTTTTTGAAAATCAATAAGATTAGCCTCTCTCTGGGGAGCCATCTTTTTCAGAGTGTAAATCATACCGACATACCGTTAATTTGGCCAACTCATGGAATTAATTATCTACAGCTAAAATTGAGAAGCTTGTTGATGTGTGATAACTTGGTTCCTCATTGAGGCAAGAGTTCTTATGAAAGGAAATTGAATATTGTATAGATGTCTTAAATGCAATAGCGCTCTTCATGATTTAGTCTGCTGCATGCAGGTATGTTTTCCCAACGGTGACTTTTCAAAAGTTATGACGTTATGAATTTTGTGTTAACAACAGTATAATGTGTGCACCAAGAGTCCATGGGTCAAGTTAAAGGCTTGTTGTGTGTGGGTCCATACCTTTGCTGATTTCCAGGTCAACGGGGTAATCAATGTTCTTGGTCAGTTTCTGGCAGCCTCCAGTCTTTTCGAAAACAAATCTCTTGAGATGGAGCACCAGCACAGGGGGAAGCTCTTCCAGAGTCACCCTCCGACTGATCTCAATCTGAAAAAGAGGACATAGGGATGAGACTGCACTGTGATAGTAATAAAATATTATCCAAGAAAAAAAAAGTTCATTCTAGACTTGAAATAAAACACAATAAACTTATAAACAAAACAGGAAAGAGAATAACAAAATGTACAGTACCAGAGGTAACATTTGTTGGAAATACAAGAGCTTGCTGAGCCCCTAAGAAGCAGTGACTCCTAAATAATTACACTTTTAAAAGCACAAAAGACAACAGCCAGGCTGTAGACCAAAGTTTGCTGTCTCTAAAATGACAAACACCAGAGTGATAGGTGTCTCTGATGCCCATTATACAGCTGTAGCAGATGTTTCCTGCACCAGTTGTTGCTTAATGTTCACCCACTGATCCATTTTCAGACAAATATTTTTTTCAGTAGTTGTGAGGTCTTATGTACTCAGACCGAAGAAAACCATTAGAACATTTGTGAGGAAAATTTAGAAATTCAATGAAGATTTATGCCTTTTACCGTGTATCCAAAATTACTCTTCATCTCTAAAACCATCAGCGCACATGCCAAGAACCAAAAAGGTTTCTATGAAGGTAAATCGAATCAGAAATCTATGAGCACTATAAATATTTCTTCACCCTCCAAAAATTTTATTGACTCCCAACAATAAATATAATAACTGAAAAACATACTGAAAGTCAAGACCACAAAAACAACTGATCTTAAAAGGGGAAACTTTGCTGATTTTCAACCAGCTTTGTAACATTACAATGTCGGTAGTAAATGCAAATGAACAATGGTTAACTTCCCTCCATGTTGCCTGCACCCAGAGTTCCCCGTTCATTTGCTCTAGGGCTGTTGTTCGAACAACAGATTGTACTTCCGCATTTTTTGTATGCCCGTCTCCACAAACAGTCGGATCGATAGAGGGGCAGTTCCTCACCGTTCCAAAATCAAAACAATCTGTCCAAAATCAACTGGCTAGAAAAACCACTGGCAGATGGCAATGTTCCTGTAGATATGGAAAAAAATGATTTTAATAGTGTAATGCTGGAATCAGACAATCGGGGCTACTTATGAGCCAGAATACAGTGCTGAGGAATTACGGTGTACGGAGGAGGAAGAGGCCACCACAGCCAAGAGTCAAGCACCGCCAGCTGGTGAGGATGGCAGAGCAGAGCTGCTCTGTGCAATGGAGGGGGTGCCGCTATGATAAATGTGCACCAATGGACACCGCTTTGAGGGAAATATGGATCATAGATTTCCTGTGCCTGGGAGTTTTAGAGCAGCTTCTGCAAAGTCCAATTGGTGACTGGCAGACTCAGCTACAGATGTTACATCTGTAGCCCTGCCCCGATGATGATGGTGATGCGATGGTGTCTTGTTATTGTTGCTTCCTCTTCGGTATCTTCTCGGTATTAAGCCACGGTGGTTTCGTATGTCAGTAGCTCACTGCGGAGTGCCTGCTGCCATTGAAGACAGTCTGTCGTCCATAGCCCATCCAGCTGAGACGTCGCTGCCTCAGGACAGAGTAAATACAGGGAAGCTGCACTCTCTCCAGGACTGCTGTTTATGATCCCTTTATGTAATGCCCAGTATGCACCTCAGGTAGCGCTGGTGGAAGCTGTTTGGCCTTCGCTTGCTTTTGATGTGAGAATGGGGTCCAAAGTTCATTACCATACAGGAGTGTGTTGATGACACAGGTTCTGTACACCTGTACCTTCGTGTGGACTGAGTTTACCACTCTCCCATAGTCTAGCTGTGAGCTTCCCAAAAGTAGAGGCTGCCGAGTTCAGCGTCGAGTGACAGGTCGTTGATTGTGGTGGACCCAAGGTAAGAGAAAGTGCTTCCAGTATGTAGTTGTTGAGGGTGATGGGGGCGTTTAGTGCCCTGTCCCATCGTCTTGATTTTGTTCAGGCTGAAGTCCTGGTATGCTTGGGTGAACCGGTCCATGCGGGTTTGCAGATGCTCCTCAGTGTGCTGCCTCTACTGCGTCACCAGCGAACAGCAAGTCCCATATGATTATTGGTCTGATCTTTATTTTAGCTTTCAGTTGAGCGAGGTTGAATAGATTACCGTCTGTCCTTGGGTGTAAGTAGACTCCCTGAGTTGATGTTCTGAAGGCTTGCCACAAGAGGAGGGAAAAGGATACCCCAAACAATATGGGTGCCAGCACACATCCCTGCTTGACACCACAACAGATTTTGAAGGGGTCTCAGGCCCTTTTTCTCTGGTCATGTAGCACCAATTTCTAAAATATTTGCATCTCTCTACTGCATGGACAGTCCAGTTTTATGAAAATCACATTTTTCCAGTGGTGAAATATCCCTTTAACTAAAATAGCCTAAAAGTGCACTTTATTCATACCTCCTGCTTGGTTTTAGAAGTGTAGCCCTGGACTGACTCCCGTGCCACCAAGGTTTCTAGAGCCTCCTGGACAGTGCGGATCTTCTCTGACTGGATGTCAAGCTGCAGGGTAAAGAAAGGCTGCAGAGTGGCCGACTCTTTAGAGTTTTGTTGATACACCACCGATCTGACGAAGAAACAAAACAACCGGTTAGATATTAGAAGACACAAGAAATACCAGTAAAACATTAAGAATCCTAGATTGCCTTATATCATTAGGGCAGGCTATTGTTTGAAATATTTAAATACCAAAATACTTATATCCCTAACTTACATTGCTGAGTATAAACAATAATTGTATAATTGCATCTGTAGCTCCTCAAGATTAAAGGGTCACTTGAATCATCAAATTACTGGATCTTTTCATTCCAAGCTTATACTGATTGCATCATCTGGCCCGGAAGCTTTGAAAAAAAAAAAACAACAACAAAAAAAAAATCTAACATCCTGGCTGCTCCGGATGGTCGAATGCTTCCGCTACAAGACTTTAATTGGGAAATTTTATTTTCAAATTGCAACAGTGATTTACAATTTCTCCAACTAATGCCTAAAACGGTCCATGGGTTATAGCCAAGTTCAGTGGGCGTATGCACCACACTCTGTAAACATACACTCCTGTATTCCATTTCTCTCTGGTTTCAAACATTTCTGAGAAAATTCTTTAAGACACTGTGCAACCAGCGTAGACCAGGACTGTGCCAGACCAGAACATATTATTTAGGCAGGCTACACCCGCACAGGTTCTTAACTTTCCAATTTGTCTGACAGTTAAGACCTTTGTTTGTGAATGCGTGCCCCACATCTAGCAGGCGAGACTTCTGACCACAATCGGCCCACGGTGGCTGTTATTCTGAAGGACTGTGGTGCTAGCTGGAGACCGCTGGAGGCAAACTGATTTGTGATGCCACCATGAACAGAGGTCAAACCTTTAGTCAGCACAGGGTCCGCAGATAAAGATGACTTATGAGATGAACAGATTCATTGGTTGGTGTACTAACTGGGAACAGAAGCCATGACCAAGAGGATGAAGCCATTTTTATCTTAAGAAACTATGCACAAACCAATTGAACCAAAAAAATTTAAAATAAATAACAGTCCACAGATTCACCAGCCATCGGAATCCCATCCTAAACATAGGGCTCATTATTTTCACTTCACTCAAAAATGTATTTCTAAATCACAGCTTTGCTCTGTCAACATACCTAATGTGGCCACCAAATATATCAGTGATGGGTGTGCGGACAAAGTCAGCTTGGCGTGTGATGGACGTCTTGTTTCTGGGGCCAACTTGTTCCCACTCGTCCTCACTGCCTTCTTCCTCCTTATCAGCAACATCTTCCTCCACACCTGGCTGGGACTCTGGCCCGTTGGGCGTAGGAGCTTCTGTTTAATGAAAAAAAGAAAAAAACTAATAAACACTTTAGAGGTCAAATGACCTAAGCACTTCAAACATTAAAGAATGAAATTTGGATTTGTGCAGTGGAGTGCATATTTATTTTACATCACTGTTCAGTTTGTTACGTTAGATATTAGGTTTGTCATGTCACACCTGTTCAGTTGCAATGGCATGTTTATTACTTCAGTAAATACATTGGTGTTCATGTTACCAAGCTGGTTGGTGAACATTTTATTTTGTATTTCATACAAGCAGCACAAAGACTTCACAAACTCAACAATAGATGCTCTATCTTCTTTGGTGCAGTATGATTATGCAGAAAGTAATGGGATTCATCTTTAACTAAGACAACAGCAATGATGTGCAGATGAATTCAATGGAACAATATCTGTAATGACTATCTGCCTTTTGGTATTGAAGTGGTAAAAAAAAATAAAATAAAAATGCTTACTCTCTTCCTGAGGCGAGATTAGTTTTTTCAATGCCAGCATCTCCTCATGCAACCCATTGAGAGTGAAGCCAAGATACTCCTCCGCATCCTCTTGTCGACCCTGCGAGTTAAGCACCAGGACATCCGCACCAATTAAAGACTACCAAGAACGCTTACTGTCAAAACTAGTGTGCACACATGAATGTGCATACACAGTCATTGAGGTAAACACTGTTTCCAAGGGAGACAGGATGAGCGTAAGCCTAATTAAATATCAAAAGATAAGCATGTCAAGTAATTTCATTCATTAAAACTGAGAAGAAATGACTCATGTAACGCTTTTATTGCTTTTATTCAGGTGAGTTGACAAATTCTTAACTGAAAAATATGCATTAAAACAAAATAAGAACATTCCCTTCAAGCACTGTAAGTACCACAGGAAGTGTATTCAAAGAGTGCGATTGTTTAATAAAAACAAAAAAAACAAACAACGCAACACCATGACGTATCACTTTGCAGCGAATATGGATTGGATCCAGAGGAAGCATAGCTCACCTTCTCAGAGAGACTTGACTTGATGAGAGTGAGGAGTCTATAAATGTAGGTCGGTTCAAAAGGTACACCAGGCCGAACGTCTTTCATGACCTTATCACCAACAGCTGCAGACACAGATTTTACAAATCAAAAAATATCAGTGATGCCGACAGAAAAAATACAGCAAATGTCTTTGGACGTGCTGTCTAACATCTTACCTTGCTGTTTGGCTTTAGATGGTACAGGCATGTTGTTGAACTCATTCACCAGTTTTACACTGGCAAAGAAAAAGAAACAATGCTGATGTCTCTGAGCACAACGCATTTTAGCAATTTGGTATCAGCTTGCAGAAATGCTACTTACAAGTTGTCGAGCATGGGCGTGGAGGTACATGGTCTCTGTGTTTCATTATGCAGAGGAATGGACTTCATCAGGTGATACATGGGAGGGCATGCAATCAGGGCCTGTAGGGTCTGAATGTTCAGAGTCAGGGAGGAAAACAGCATGTAGGAAAAGTTATAGGACAAGCTGCTTTAATATTTCTAATGTTTTACCAGTGGATGAATAAGTTCTAATTTCATGAAACCCCTGATGTCATATTGTAGCTAAATTGAAATGTATTGAATTTTAGTTTAGTTTTTTTTAGCTGATTTTATCAATCAAACTGAAGGAGGGAAATGTCTCCATAAAACACCAACAAAAAAAGATTAGTCTGTTCTGGGCTTTCCTTAAAAAAGGATAAATGGCATTTTGCAGGGTTTCGAGGAAATTTCCAGCCAGAGCTTAAACTCAGCAACCTCAGCAAGTGTCAGCCAAAGACAAACAACGACGTTTCACAGTGGCACAGTAATTTAAAAAAAAACAAAACACACATAGCGGCTTGCCTGGGACTTGACAGCATTTATCCTTTGTGCTATTTGTCTTAGCATCAATACAAAAGCTAGTTATGCTACCCACAGCCAAACAGGTACATGTGTAAACAGTGTTGAGGGGTTAATGTTGCAGGTGCCGCAAAAAGCAGAGTGAAAGGATACAGCGTTGATATAGCACCAGTTTCCTTTGTTGATCAGTCCTCTCGGCTGCAAAGACACTGGTTTATGTATCAACTTCACATTCTCAATAAGTTCTGGGGATTCAAACAAACACAATGTTCTTAAACTGGTAGCCCTGTACAACTCTAACCAACAATGAAAACCCAAGTCAGTATGATTTTGTGAGTGCATACATTCAGTCATTAATGTGGGAGAGGTGAATATTATAGCACAGAATTCCTGAAGCACAATGAGTAAATTTTTCTTTTCACAAAACCAATGTTCCTTGTCCTATTCCTGCCTCTTGTGACAGCAGCACAAGAGACTGACTGAATAAAAGCAAGAATTCGCTGTACCACGCCTAGGAAGGGAGACTGCCATTCAAAAACACAGCTCCCATGGTAACGTGGAAATAGTTTTACACAACTGATAAAAAATCATTTAAAAAATGTTGTCTGTAGCTGTGACTACGAGACCAATGACATACACACATTAGACAACACAAATACATCATTAGTACGTCCAAGGTTAAGCATCTTTCCCCCTGCATTTACATGCCATATAATTATATGTAAATAATTCATATATTGCTTTACAAAAACTCATTGCATTTTGAGAACAAGCCAGTAATTTGCGGGGTGATTACTGAGCTGACTTAACACTGGCAACACCATGGCTTTAAACGGAGCCATTTCTCTTTTGTAAATATATGTAGCTATGTTAATTATAACCATTTATCATGCCAGTGCTTGACTTTTTGTGGAACGGTGTTATAAAACATATCCTAAGGTAACGCACTTTTAGAGCAAAGAAGAAAAAAGTATTAAGTACTTAAACCAAAAAGTGCCAGCGGGTCATACTAACCCACAAAGACTTTAATGACTTCTCTTGTAGGAGAAAGGTGGCATACTGATTCTACAGGCCGTTTTGGGAAATCCAGCTTGAGTGCAGCACCATTTAGCACTGTGTGAACCTAAGAGAGTGGCTCTTTTTCAACTGTTTACTGTGTATGTAGGATTTATTTATTATTTGGTACATGACTATATATCTGCTTATGGTCTCCATTTGTAAATTAGAGAACATAAACACTATCAAATGAAGACATTAAAATAAAAAACATCTAAGTAACTAAAATGCACAGTCCTTAAAACAGTGGGGACAAATTTTATAGTCTCAGTATGTCACACCATTCTCCTACTGAAGAAAAACAAACAATAGTCTAGAGGGTCAATAATGAGCCACTGGTGCTTTTCAGTATATGCAATTCCAGCAGTTCTAGTATTTTAAAATATCTGGCATTGACTGATGGCTGTCAAGCTAAGGAAACCATATCCTGCTGATAAAAATATAGCCACAACGTTTTTCAGGTTCATAAGCATGCATAAGTCCATTTTCATCTTAAGAGAACACAATGTTACTTTCAAATTAAGACAAATTAGGACTCTGTTAAGTTTCTATACCCTTCTGAAAGAACAACTGTACAACAACGCAAACATGTGTACATACATGCAGCTTAGGCAGGTTTACCTAAATAGATAAATCTCAAATATTGCACACTGCTTATAAGAGACAGAGAACCCCATTGCTGGAGACTAGACAACTTGAACAGAAAAAAACAGTTGAGAATGACTTGGCATAGCAAAATACTTAACATCTTGTATCGGTTTGCAAGTTCTTAAATAAGTCAACCCCGAAGTGATCTCAAATCACACTATGTGCTTGTTTGTGTGTTCACTTCAACTGATCTTTCTCTACATGAAGCCAAACCACAATGCTTGGCCTCAGTTGATTTTCTGCCTGACCTGATCAATGAGATGTTTCAAGAAATCCTTTTCTCCTCTTTTGGCAGAAATTATACTGTTTCACTTAACTTAAGAGACAGAATATTCACAGGGTATTATATCTGTTTCTTGGAGTTAAACACCTGAATGGCCAAATTTGATCTAAATTACAGCTAATGGGGAAGGTTTGGCTATTCTTTAATGCAAAGTGAACTATCATATTTCATGGCATCTAAACTGCACTGTGAAATAATGGACCAAACAACTTGTAACCTTCTCACCACAACTTGGAACATGAAATATACATTTGCACACAACATACTGTAGCATCCACCAATGCTATAGCGTTGAGGAGAACATTCCTTTGCTCACAAGGTCCCAACCTAATCATAACGGTCCTGGGTAATGAGATAAATGTGAATAATGACTTAATATCTGAAAGCTATTCTGGATGTAGTACCACCATCTAGTGTTCATATCTTGAATTTTTCTAAAATGAATGCAACATGCCTATAACCTCTCTCTGTGGTAAGTAGCTATTGAGCATTTTGGAATACAAGGAGTAGGGGCAGTACAATTGTCTCAACATTGCCACCAAGTGGAAGGGGAGTGAATTTAGCAGCAATGCACACGTCTCTTGCTGCAAAACACTTTAAACTGAAACAACTTGAAACAGGTATGATGGGCTATTTTTAAGGATAAGCATACTTTCTTTTATATTTTATCTTTATATAATACCTGCAAGTTTAGGGGCCATAGGATCCTCAGTTACGTGGACAGGGCCGTCTTTGGCCTCCCCAACTTTCTCAGGCTGCTCTGGCGTAGCGAGGGAGGGAGACACAACTTCCACAACATTCTTTACCTCCACAAAGGCCTGAGGGCCCCCAGGCAGAGGCTTGGAGTTGTGGAAGAGGCTAGCCCAAGATTTGGGGAGGTTGGCAGTAGGTGCAGCTGGAATCGCAGGCGAATTGGCCTGCTCTGTCACCACTGGCTGCGCAGCAGAGTCTGGGGAGACCTGCTGAGCCTGCTCCCCACTCTCACAGTCATCTTTGTGTCCACCTGCACTGATGGGAGTATCAGGCTCTGTTAGCCCATTGGCCACCCCACTGTCTGCTAGCTCCCTTCCCTCCAGTTCAGTAGTCGTAATGGAAGTGGCGACAGAGAGGGTGGCCACAGCAGCTGAAGGAGGAAGAGGTGATTTGGAGCGGGGGCTATGTGGAGTATCTGAAAGTTCGGGGCTTTGTGGAGCCAAATGATCTGGCTGCTGATCTGCAGTCCTCGGTCCCTCTGTCATCCCTCTGCTTTGAGAGGAGGATGAAGAGGAGGAAGTTGCATTGTTGCCATCTGATAAAGAGGCAGTTCCACTTGTTAGGTCCAAAGAAGAATCATCAGGGCTATCACAAGTCCTCTGATTGGCAGTGGATGTGGGGGCAAATTTGGGTGCTGCCACAGCAGCTGTTGATGTTGCCATGGAGACTGGTCCAGGGGTAGAAAGTTCAGCCCCTGACAATGCCTTACCATCCACATCTTCAGCACTGTGGTGTGGGCCACCGAGTGCATGTCCGTTCACCAGTGCTGTCCCAGGCGTCCCATCTGCTGCACTGCTGCTGTTGTTGCTGCCAGTAGACGGTTCCAGGTAGTTGTAATACCCCGGCGGTCGCTTTTTCTTTTTCTTCCTCTCGCGCTGTCCCAGGCTGCCAGAGAGTCCATCCATGTCCTGGCAGGCCTGGTGATTGTCTAGTCCTGAGGCCTCTGAGTCAGGGCCATCCAGCGAGTTGAAGTGGGTTCCATCAGGGACATCAGCTGCTGGAGAAGCTGTCTGTTGGGCCTTCTGGGCTGACTGGCAGCCAAGGATGAACTCTGGAGCCTGGGGGTTGAGGGTGCTCGACACCTTGTATAAAGGATCATTTACACCAACAGGCGTGGAATCCATCACCTCGTCAACGCCAAACTCAATCCGCTGATAGTCTTCTGCTGCAGATAACATTTCAATCAATTAGAAAAACAAAGGTTTGTTTTTGTAAATATAAAAAACAGACACTGTTGTATTTTACTCTCTGCTACATTGTTAATAAAATCCTTATTTCTGAACAAGAACGCCATCACCCAAAAGGGGTTGTGGGAGCTCTCTGACAGGATCAGACACACCAATTAAAAGAAAAAAATGCTGTGGACCTATTTTTGGCTCCAATAACTAGTGTTGTGTCTATGATCAACTAAACCACATTCATTCTGGGCTTATGTGGATCCCAGGATTGTTGCTAACAAATGCAGAAGTTGGGTGATTCATCATTTAACATTTCCAATTAGGCAGCCGGAGACAATACAGTTTCGGGGCTTGTTTCATTTCCTAACACGTAGCAGCCAGCCATCAAACGGCCAGACTTGGAATGCTGTGGCAGAAGTGTATGTGGTTCTGGATAAATTGGTAATTGACCTGATATTATTAACTGCTCTTTTAAAACAATTTTAATCAAGGGTCTGATGTAAAACCAAATGAGAATCACTGGTGGACAATATTCAGAAAATATGATAATATGGACAATTCCAATTTATTTAAATAAATAAAAAAATAATCGCAAGATTGAGGAACTTTTGTCAAAATATTTCAAATGTATCATATTGAAACAAAAACTGTTTTGCATGAGTAATCAACCACGTTGTACTGTTTGGGCTAAACTGCCACAAAAACAAAACATTCAACATTTATTATCTGTTACAGTTTGTATTTAGTAGTTCTGATTAATTGTTTCATTGTGTGCGCTTAATTGGTCTTTACAAGGAATGTTGAGACCAGGTCCCTTGACAAGATCGTGATATAACCTGGAAGAGGGATGGGACAGACAGTAACTAAGGGGTTTTATTGTAACTCTGTAAATCACTTAACAAAAGATAGACTTACCTAGATTTAACTAACCAATCAATTAAGATTTAAATGATGCAATATAGTATAAAAACAGAACAAGACAAATTATGGCATACTAGAAGACATAACAGGCCTACCTTACACATTCCTGTATGCACTACCCACCTTTAAACATTAATCAGGTTTTATACAATACGCTTTTATAGAGGATTCAGATATTTCCAAATGTGCATTTAGAACTAATGGCAGGGTGACATTTGATATTTTCTGATTTGAGACCTAGGCTCAAATGGCATCCATAAATTAACCACACATTTAAATGCACCATAGACTGCATACAGTTAATGCTTTCGGATGCCAACATCTGATCAACTTATGATTATAAAAAACAGTGCTGGTGTGACAATTTATAGCAAATTAATTATTAATAAATGTATTACTTGTGCAAACATATTATTTCAATTGTTTACATTCATAAATAAATCCAGTTGTGTCCTTCCAATGTAGACAAACAAATGTATGTCATCATTACAAAACCGTATGCACTTCATTGTGGAGTTAAAATGTGTTGCATGGCAGCTTAAATAGTCAATTATTATGCAGTCAGAGGCGCAAAGTGAAAAGGTGAACAAACAGGAAACATTAGTAAGTGCAAATCAGAAAAATCATCCAAGAGACTTTCATTATGATGCAGCTGAACGGTCACCCAAACTGTAAACCCTGATGTTCTGCAAGGGTTAAGTATGAAACAGTAGTTACTTCCTCTACTGGGATTAGAAGATCTTCTGTTAGTGTTACTGAAGTCACTCCTCATGACCGTGAAATGCATTCAGCAGTAAAACATAACAATGTACGGCTAAATATGTACACACATGTTAGCAACCACATAAAATATCACTATGCCTTTAGTAAATATGCTGTGATTGTTAAATCATACGAAAATTCAATCCAATTTAAATTCAACTTGGAGCCCTGCAGTGGTGAAATTGCTTTTAAATGCAAGAGAAGATAAGATACTTGACAGTATCTTCAGCATGCAAAGCTCTACAGATTTTACCAACAGGCAAGAGAAAGAATACAGGCGCAAGGTTTAGAAAGCCACCAGTTTTTGAAACCTGGATTTTGAGTTTTAAAGCAAACGTACAACAGCTAGTCAAGCCACAGGGTGTCAGACTCCTCAACTCACCGCAAACCTGCAGTCCCATAGACTCCATAATATAAGGTACAGCAGGAGTGCAGTAACTTCCTAAATAATCAATACAAATCAAGGTAAGGCAAATGTCATGTGCAAACGGGTACCATTTCAAAGACAGGTGGCTGCTATTACATTTTTAATTTGGTGGCTCGAAATTTAAAGAATGAAAATGGCTGACGCATCATTAAAATAATGAAATGGTCAATATCTACTGGGAATTGTAATCCATTCTAAACAATATATACTGTATGTATGAATATATGCAAAAAATAAATCACATGAAAAGCATCTCCCTGCCAGGCAAGTCAGGTCAGCTCAGCCTGGGCTTCTACCTTACATTTTAAAGACCTGCTTTGTGAGAATTGTAGGTATTTTCATCTTAATAAAAAAACAAAAAAAAAACAACAACAACATTATCTAGCAATCTAGAGTATGTGAAACGTACATACCAGAAGACTGAGTGACGCACAGGACTTTGTCATTGAATGGAGGAAGCTGTGAGACAAAATGAAAAATTAGGAGTCAAAAAACACTTTAAAAATTCCACCAGTATTGAGAAATTACAAGATTTACTAGCAGTTTTTCAGATAGCTAAACATTAAAAACTTTAAAAATGTTTTTACATGTAATGAAGAAATGTCGCTGATATGTGTATATGTATATGTACGCTGAATATCTAAAGACCATTTGAAAAGGAAAAAAAACAAAAATGACAATTGTCATATACAGTGAGTCATTGTAGGCATAGTGTTCATTTTAAATAAGGAGCTACATGGAGCATTAAAAAACAACATTGTCAATTAATCCTTGAACCTTTGTAATAGATTCAGTTCCAAAGTAGTGCATGTCAAAATTTGAATTACATTTCCCATGAACCCTGTTGCTTCCTGTCAAAGAACATCCTGCTGACCAGCACAGGCGACCAGACCGTGTTGTAAAAGGTCAACCATCATGGCCATCCATGTAATAATGATTTATATGAAAACATAATTATAAACCAGCCCCTTACCTCAACATAACATCGTGGAGTCACAAAAAACTGATTGATCTCATCAGGGCTGAATTCCCCGAAGATGTACTGTGGGAAGAAATCAATTTAACCTGAGTTTAATAGAAAGGCAATAGGGTTAAAAAAAAAAACAACACTCTGATGTGATTCACATTCAAAATTAGGAAATCGATTTTGAATTGCCCGAAAGACCAAATTCAGATTATGCATCAATATAAAGAAAATCAAGTCAATGGAAAAGTCAAATGATTTACAGTGCATTCGGAAAGTTTCACAGCGCTTCACTTTTTCCACAGTTTGTTATGTTATAGCCTTATCCCAAAATGGATTCAATTAATTATTTTCTTCAAAACTCTACAAACAATACCCCATCATGACAACGTGAAAGTCTGAAGTCTTTGCAAATGTATTAAAACTAAAAAACAAAACAAAAATTACATGCACACAAATATTCACAGCCCTAGCCATGACACTCAAAGTTGAGCTCAGGCGCTTCCTGTTCCCACTGATCAGCCTTGAGATGTTTCTACAACTTGATTGGAGCCCACCTGTTGTAAATTCAGTTGATTGGACATGATTTGGAAAGGCACGCACCTGTCTATA
The DNA here is from genome assembly GCA_011952105.1 of Coreoperca whiteheadi. Lineage (NCBI taxonomy): Eukaryota > Metazoa > Chordata > Actinopteri > Centrarchiformes > Sinipercidae > Coreoperca > Coreoperca whiteheadi. The sequence continues at coordinate 17,379,174 of CM022485.1, forward strand.
TAAAGGTCCTACAGTTAACAGTGCTTTCAGAGCACAAAGCAAGCCATGAAGTCCAAGGAACTGTCTGTAGCACTCAGAGAAAGGAGTGTATGGAGGCACAGAAAACTTCCTGCAGCATTGAAGGTCCCAACCAGTGGCCTCCATCATCCGTAAATGAAGGACGTTTGGAACCACCAGGACTCTTCCTAGAGCTGGCCACCTGGCCAAACTGAGCAGGGATAAGTGCCTTAATAAGGCAGGTGACTAAGAACCTGACGGTCACTCTGACAGAGCTCTAGCGATTCTCTGTGGAAAGAGCAGAACCTTCCAGAGGAACAACCATCTCGCAGCACTCCACCAATCAGGCCTGTGTGGTCGAGTGGCCAGGCAGAAGCCGCCACTCAGTAAAAAGGCACATGACCGCCTGCCTGGGGTTTGGCAAAAGAACCCTGAAGGACTCTCAGACCATGAGAAACAATTCTCTGATCTGATGAAACATCAAAGGTGGCAAGCGTCATGTCTGGAGGACAACCAGGCACTGCTCATCCCCTGGCCAATCCCATCCCTACAGTGAAGCACGGTGGTGGCAGCATCATGCTGTGGGGATGTTTTTTTTTCTGTGGGAGACTAATCCGACTCGGGGGAAAGATGAATGCAGCAACGAACAGACATCCTTTGATAACCTGCTCCAGAGCTCTCTGGACCTCAGACTGGGCCAAAGGTTCATCTTCCAACAGGACAACGACCCTACGCACACAGCCAAGGTAATAAAAGAAGTGGCTACAGGACAACTCTGAATATCCTTGAGCGGCCCAGCCATAGCCCAGACTTGACCCCGACTGAACATCTCTGGAGAGAGAGATCTGGAATATGGCTGTGCCCTGCGAAGAGTTGGGAGAAACTGCACAAAAATAAGTGAGCCAAGCTTGTAGCATCATACTCAAAGATCTGAGGCTGTAATTGGTGCCAAAGGTGCTTCAAAGTATTGCGCAAAGGCGGTGAATACTTGTGTACGTGTGATTTTGTAAATATTTCAAATATCTTTCATATTGTTTGTAGAATTGAGGAAAATAATGACTTTAATCCATTTTGGAATAAGGCTGTAACAAAAAGTGAAGGGCTGTGAATACTTTCCGGATGCAGCATACACAGTGAAGGATAGGGCCTTCCAACTCAACTGGAAGTGATTCAAAAAGGCACTGTCATTGGATATCTAGGTACATGGACTCTTACTAGGGTCAGTCACCCAGCCAAGACTGCAATGCTAGGTTGTACAAAGGTAAAAACGAGAAATGCTGACTCATTCAGGGTTATACATGAACACAAAAAGCTCAAATTTGATTCCAGGACTGTTTGCTTTTAGTGATGTTTTGAGTAGTTAATGCAAAGAACAAAAACCACCCTCATCCTCAAAACAAGCCAAAGCAGGTATTTGAATGCTCATGACGTCACGTACTTCTTGCCAGAATGAAACTAAACCTGTAGTCTGAGCCTCTTAGATGACAGACATTGGACTTCTGTGCTTGTAATTTTAAAAATGACATGGACCTAGATGAGTTTCTTTAAAGTATCAGATAAAACAAACTACAAAGAATTTTTTTCAGGTACTGTAATAAGCCTTTTCAAACATTATTTTATGTCACATTTTCATCATTAAGCTGAAGTATAATTGCATAGTATCTTAATTACTCAAGATATAAAGGTGACTAAAAATTGCAGTCATATTTTCATTTTCGGCAACCACGGTTGAGCCCTGCTGTGTGGAAAACCTTAATAACTGGAGCACCAATAAGCCAATAAACAGGCCAACTAACCCTATCTTATTAAATGTAGTTGTGCTACACCCCTGACAGGTGACCTGTGCCACCCAAGTGCATGCAAAACATGAAGCAAAGGAGAAAAGGTGAGATGAACTCACTAGCTATGCTGTTAATCCTCTCAGTGAAATAAACACTGGGACGTGAAAGGGGAGGCACAGAGAAAAGAAAGTGCAGCTCAAGCATATGTAACTCTTTGCAATCGAGGCCCCACGTGAGGGCCCACATTGCTGAAATGGCACTACAAGCGACAAACAGACAGCCATAATCCAACGGCCTCAGGATGGCTAATACAATCACAACAGAAAGAATGTCCCTTTGCTTCTTTCTGCAGGCATGCCACACGTACCACACTAAGCTTCCCTTGCTGTTCATTTCGACTGAGGATTACAACAAATTAGCCATCTGTATGATTTCTACAGTTTAGTAACGACATCACACACACACATATGCATGTGCACACACGCACGCCACAGGTCTATAAGGCCTAGCATAACAGAGCATTGCAATAATAGTATTATAACATGTAATATGTATAGTTTTATTAAACTTTGCTACTGTTTTAAGACTTTCACTGATGCCATGTTTCAAGTACGACGCAGGACTGGATGTTCAAGTGTGATTCTGGTATGGATATTGACATCCTTATTGATACTTTCACTTCAGAGATGTTTCAGCTGTAACTGACAATATCCACAGACATAAGCAATTGAAAATCAGTCAAATAAAAACTTATTTAAACTCGTATAAACACTTGATTTCCGACATGGTTGGCCAACACACTGTATGAACTTCTTTTCTAGTATAACCTGGCCATAATTCCCCCCAAAAAAATTATTACTGCCCAAAAAAAATCTGTGTACTCAAACCATAACAGGGGATACAGTAAGCACTACGGTGCTTGTTCTCTTAAATTGGTATGCAGAGTTATTAATGGACTTGGCTGAGCATGAAAATGCTGCAGCACAACTACAAATAAGGTCAGACTAGCTTTCAATGAATCTCTGGAGCATGCCTGTGCCTGCATATTGGTCCGATGTAGTAACAGGGTGACATATGATTACAAAGCATGAAATACAATAAGACACTGGAATCATTTTCATTCATTCTGCTTAAAAACAGGCGCAATTAGACAAAAGCAACTGTTCAGCAACTCAACAATGTGGTAACACCTTCATTTATTTAAATGGTTAGCAGTAAGCCATAAAATAACCATCTACTTTTTAATTCATCTGAATTGTTAGTTATTTCAACATTGTGGTATCTACTAGGCTTGGAAGATAAAAGGTTGATATTGGAATGACAAATTAACCCCCCCACCCTGATATTAATTAATTATAAGGACAATTAGGATGGTTATGTACAAGTTAAACTGACTGTGAACCCCTTTCTGCTGTTCCCTGTAATCAATCCCTCAACTACAATACACACACACTGAGTTGCCACTTTATGAGAAACACCTATTTAAAACTAAGTTTTAATAAAAGATCCTTGCAACACATTCTACTTTATACATGTTACAATGTTCAGTTTTCATTAAAATGGTTTTAGGAGTTGCTGACTCAAGTTTATAGTCAATTTGAAGGCTGTAGTTTGTGATGCTGTTGAATTGTATTGTGTTACACTTTCAGTTTCTAGTATTTAGTCTACTCACGTGAACATAAATAGGTTGGCTATAAAGGCCTCTCTGCTACCCTTCTGTCGCATAATCAGTGTTGTGTAGAGGTGCAATGATTAGTTGATTAATATATTAGTCGAGAGAAAACTAATCTGCAAGTAATCGATTGTTTGTCATTTTTTAAATGCCAAAAATCTCCTTCTTCCAGCTTCTGTTTCTTTCCCCACTCTAATACTGATAGACTGAATGTCTTTGGGTTTTGAACAGTTGGTTAGAGAAAATAAGACATTTAAGTCTTCGGCCTCTAGAAATTGTCACCGTTATCTGACATTTTATAGAGCGAACAACTAATTGAGAAAGTATCTGGTAGACTAATCATTAGTTGCTTGCCAACATTTAGTATCTTAGCATGCTTCCTTTCTACTGCTGCTCAAAAAAACAAAAGAAAGACCCTTCCTATCCTTAGCTTTGTATACTGTGCTAGGCTTTAATCAGACTAGTTTTTTGATGCACTTATGCATTTTGTTACCTTGTGTTGTTATAATTGCTTCCATTGTCTTCCTCATATGTAAGTCGCTTTGGATAAAAGCGTCTGCTAAATGACTAAATGTAAATGTATGTAAATGGAATGATAAAACCATTTAGCATGTTAGTGTGGCATGCTAAGGTTAAAATGCTAATCTCAAATTACAGCTGCGGTTGCTGGGAATTCGCTTGAGTCGTGCGTCTGTAACATACAGTGTCTTGGAAAAGTGGGAAATTGGCCTGTTTATCACCAAAGTGTGATACCCTGGATTTGAATTAAATGGCAATCCAAGCAATAGATATTGTGGAATTTCCATCTGGACTTAAGTAACATGACTAGAGTAAAGTAATGCTACTGAATTGGTAGCTACACTTGTGGGGCATTTTAATTTTGTATGCATTTGGCATGACTAAGGTGAAAACTTCAGGCAACTTGGATGATAGTCTGATTTGTTTGTGCATGCAGTGTGTAGTTTTCCCAAGGGGGGTGGTGAGGATTACGATCCCACTTACAGATTTATGCTTTGGCAGAACGTTGGCCTGAACTAAAAAGAGAAATTATGAAAATAAGGAGGATGTCGCAATAATGGTTCATAGTTGCAAAAGCACTTAAGAGCCATACCATTCCATTGGGTCACTTATTCCTTGTCACAATGAACACAACCGATGCGGTTTATTCTGAAACTTCTCCATGACCACATCTCTGGAGAGTAGCGCTGCCGCCTTCTCAGGCAGACTAATTTGATGAGCTGAGACTGAGAGGAATAAACTACAGTTGCTATGTTCAGTGTGATTTTAAAAAACTAAAAGCAAAAGTCAACTGAATGCAATGCATGGTTCCTTGGAGTTTTTAATCATTTTTGGAAGACAACAAATTTCTGAATTCCTGAACTAAACCAATAAGTCTAAATTTTAATGGGGACATTTCAGTAGGTTTTTCTAAGGTTGGTGGTGAGAAGTTGGTTAGAAAAACCTAACACCCACACCTACATCGGAAGTGGTTCACTGCAAATTACTGAAACTGTTTAATTATTAAACGTCAAAACTAAACAACCAAAAGAGAACACCTGTTGTCATGCTAACGTTTAAATGCGACATTTACAAGCCCATTTTTAAAGGATAATTTGATTTCAATTTTTTCTTAAGATCCTGAAAGGGCCTTCTTTAATATCAGAAAATATATTGATTGTTGCGCAAAATGTATTTCTGTAACTCTGTAGGAGGTCACTGCAACTTTAACAAACTATTGCCTAAAAGAAAAAAATGTTATCCAGTATAATCTCTCACAGTGGCTCAGCTTTACTAATTAGACTAAATATAGTAGACAGGGATGTTAGCATATAGTGCTGTAGGATACATAACCATAAGCAGGATATTACCGTCTGCTGTTGTAGTCTGCCAGTTGTCAGATTAAAGCTGTTTTGTTTTTATCTGCAGATGCAGATACAGAACAGTATTGATAAGTATTTCCAGAATTACCTGTTTTGTCAAGTTCACACTCAGAACTTTTGCTGCTGGTGTGTGTCTTGTTCTGCCTCTGATTATTTGGCTGCCACACCTGTTTATCAACTTTTCTTTCATTCAGGATTTGGTCGTCTTGATATTGGTTCTAATGTTACACTCTTGTGGATTTTAGCTTTTCTTTCATACACCACTCACCTTCCTGCCCAAAGAAACTGGGCAAATGTTGACGTGGAGCCCTGTTTGTCGAAACTTAATTTAGGCTATTTACAAACGTATGGTATGCTATTCATTGTGTGCCATTTATACGTAATACACCAATACATGCCTCCATCATGACAGGATCATTCAATATTAATGACTATATGTTTGATCATTCATTTAACAGGCCAAATATTCTTTGACTGGTCATCATGAAAGTCATGAAAAAGCTAACCACCATGTGCTGACACACAGAAGCTGACAGGGTTTTCCCCTTAAGCTTTCCCTTTGCTGAACAGTGAGCCAATAGAAACACTGAATTTTGAGGGCAGGAAGACGTGTGAAAGCATGCAGAATAAAGTCTCCAGTGAGGCTTCCCTTCCTATGATGGTTAGCCATGTTCCGTTTCCTTACCGGGCACCCAGAGTTTGAGCCCGCTCAAGTATCCCCATCTTTGGTTTAATTTTTAGTGTGGCTTTTAGTCACAAGTTAAACTTTAATTCAGTCAACTACTAGAAACTTCACACCTGGCGTGCATCTGCATGCATAGCAAGACTTCAAAATGGGCCTTCCCACACTGTAGCTAACTTCCTCAGAAATGACACCAAACTATGTAGGTTACCTACAATCTAATACACAGGGAGACTGGCGGTATAACAGCACACTCGCCCAGCAGTGTGTAAGCGCAATCTTGTTGTTTTTTTAACTGTTTCCATATAAAACAAACCTCTGTTATCAACGAAGGCCCACTGTCGCATTTGTATTTAGCTAACCAGCTAGCGGACTGACTGCAAAGTATAACCACACCACCTGTGCAACGCTGTTAGCTTGCTAGAAGCTAGGTGACCAGCACGGAACTGTCGTGTCCTTGCTCACAGCTGTTAAGAAACGGCCAATTTTCCCACGCAAAACATTCCGCAGAGCCGTTACTGTGCGCCCTAACTGCCCAGAGCACAAGTGCTTGGCCGTTAGTGCCAGTTGTGAGAACGTGCGCCCCCAGGAGAAGGCCTGTCGCGGCGCTGAGCAGGTGGGCCATGCACACACGCAGCAGTTTTCTGTGTCACTTTTCTCTGGGAAATAACACATGACACTTGTGGGATCGCGCACCAAAGCGTCACTAGCGTTGGATTAAGCACGCTTTCGTGTCATTTAGCCAAGCGTGGCTGTCATGTCCTGAAAAACGGCAGAAAACCGTGCGGCTGGCTCATTTGAATGGAGAAACCTGGGGCCTGTTAGCCACCGTGCTGGTGGTATTTCAATGAGGCTTAGGGGGGCATTAGCAAGCACTTTTCAGTACTTACACTTTCAATGACACGACTCGCAAGATGTTTCAAATACCGTGCACCTGACCAAACTGCTACTATGGTATGGCACTGTTTTAGGTAAGAATGCTGTACAAATGAGGGGAGGCCGTGAGTCTATAAATAACGTTACTCGGCGTGCAGCCGGAGTTGTTGTGCAGGCTAACATTAGCCAGCTAGCTTAGCTACCTGGTTGCTGTAAGAAGCCATGCTCCCGGTGAGATTTTCTCTCCTCCGCTGACAAGATGAAAACTCTCCCGGGAAGGTGTTGTAGGTTTGTAATAGCAGTTACAAGAGGCGTGCTACTTCGACGTCATTGTCATTTTCCCGACGTTGTCCTGGCAGTCGTAAATTTTGATCCATGTAATGCATCAGCACTTCATGCTGCTCGCCTTGCCGTCACCGCCATTTCTGTCTAGCCTCTTCCTCGCTTGCTAGCCAAGCCAGCGCGCGGTCGGCTGTAGTGGCAGCGTGAGCTCGAGGAACAACGACAAACACTTCCGGTGATGGTTTGCTCTCGGACTTCACAATAAAGGTCTTCATCTTTAATCATAGATTAAAGATTAATACTTTACACAGCAAAAGTGCTCATTGTTAGTCCTGTTCCTAAATAATACATCTTTTCATTACATAAAACTAAATTTTAGCAGTAATCTGCATGCTAGAATAAAAACCTAAAAATGTTAGATATGCTCAATTTTGTACAAATAAATCACATTTTGTATGTACCCTATGCTTTTATGTTGATTTATATTTAGGGCATGCTTTCAACATTAAATAGTTATAATTAGTACCTTCAAATAAAGTGGGGGGACCTTCTTTCTCTTAATGGACTGCACAGGCAGTAGAATAGATTGAGATCTTTATTTGAAAAGGGAAATTCCATAAACTTCGTATGGTCAAACAAGTGAATGCGTATCTGTCCTATGTAATGTCCCGCATGACCTCACTGGCATGGAATAGTCACACTTTTAAGAGACAGTTATTTTGAAATTTAGCTATTCGTTGGCGGAAATGCTGAAATTAATGTAATGTCAAGAACTTCATGATTGGAGCGTGACCGCGTACGCTGTATTTGTTCACGTCCGGGTTGAGGCATGAATCGCACATTTTTGTTTTTGGAAGTTCAGCACAGCTGAAAACAACACTTTTTTAATACACTTTCCAGATTGTATTGAACTCTAGTGAAGCTGCCGGTGTGCTGTAATATTTGAATTATACTGACCAGTGAATTAAATGCAGTCGTCTGGTCATAAACGTAGACTAAGGTCATAAACAATATATAATAAAGTCCTTACAATACTTCACAGTACAATAGAATACTACATATACACAATGTATACATCCAACACACTGTAAGCTACTATACATTGGGAAAATGAGACTAAAAACTGTAGATCAGCAGTAGAAAAGTCACTGTATTTTCCCCATAAATTACCTCGAAACTAGTGGGCGTGGCACAGCACAGGTGAGGGGGAGGAGAAGGAAATCTCAAACACGGGAAGCAGGGAAAGCTGGGAAAGGTAGGCTGTTGTTTTCCCATCTTAAACGAAAACAAGACCAGATTGTGTACACAGTCCAAAGGTAGGGAATAATAATTTTGGGTCTTTGTGTTATTCACCAACCTTGTAACCATTTCGCCTTTACGTAAAATTCATGAAATCGGAACACGGAACTTGGCGGCAGGGAAGGAAGGCCTTGTTATGAATTGTGGGCCTCTTACTAGAATGTGAAATACAGTCATATGCAATCACGTAAACGTCAGATTTCAGCCAGATTTAGTTTAGTGACTTTGTATTAATTTGTGTTTGTTTACTGGAATGTCTGTGGGCCCCAAAATCAAAACCACATTTTGCCCTAATGGCCACTTAATGAATGAGGAAGCTTCTGTTTTTTGGTACTTTTCCTCACCCAGCCATTAATCTTCTTTAAATAATACTTCATGCTGCTTACCGTCCACAGTGGCAGATACAGAGATACAAACCAACCACTCATATGTTTACGAGTGTCCGTACTACGCTGCACGTCCATAATCTTCTTTCTGTAGGCAGTGGAAAATGCCAGAGAGGGGAAGACACCACCAGAGGAGTGACGTGTATGATGAGTACAAGAGCAGGGACGGGGACTATTCACGCAATGGAGACCACGCTTCACATGATAGCAGAGGTCCCAACCACAAGCCAAGAGACATGGACGAGAGAGGCTCTGCTGGTGACAGGAGGGTCAAACAAAACCCACAGAGGGACGTCACAACTGCCTCTCACAAGGAGCCAACTGCTTATAGAGACCACGACCGGGAAGGGCCCTCCAGACTGTACGGGGCGTTCTTAATCTGTAACGTTGTACTGTAATGTTCTAATCGTATACATGACACTCACGCCGTGTCTTCGACACACACACTTTCGACCATCTGTGGCAGGATTGTTTATTTCTATGTCAAATGACATGTTTTGTAGAGAAAGAATGAATTCCATCTCACTGTAAAAATGGTGTTGTCCTTGTAGGTCCAGAGAGACTTCGGTATATCACTCTGAAGGGGAGTATTATGAGCGACAACACAAACAAGCTCTTTACAATCTTAGATACATCTTAACCAGTAGAGGCAAGTATATTTATTTCTTCTGTGATGTGTTAGTGGCAATCAAAGCTCATTCTTGTCAGTGTTAACAATTTCCAGAATTTGTTAGGATGGCCCCCAAATATATCTAACAATATAAAATGTAGCCTAATATTTTTGTGTGTTTATTATTCCTCCTTTTTAATGAACCATTAAAAGAGCTTTGTTAGTGCAGATTATAAGTGCACATTGATTACGAAGTCAGAATGCTGTACTGGGGAAACACTGCCTGTTCCTTCAGTGATAATATACGATAATATAATATACCATACTATTAGCCTATGTGATTTTTGTTTTTTAAGGAGTTGGAATGGGAAGGTTTTTTCTACCGGTCATTGGGGCTTCAACTTTTTATTATTTTCACAATCTAATCTAATCTTAATTTCTCAATTAATTGATTGACTTTTTTGTGAAAAATGCCCAAAACAATGTCTTGTTTTATTCGGGCAACAGTCCAAAACCCAAGGATTTTCTGTTTTTATTATCATACACGACAAAGAAAAGCAGCAAATCCACTCACCAGAGAAGCTGCGACCAGCTAAGATTTGGCATTTTTGCTTGGGAAAAAAAAAAAAAATAGTCGATCAACATCACAGTCAATTGGCTCGCCGTTCCAGCTGTAGTCTCCCAGTCAGTGTTGAGTTTATCCTGTGTCTCCCAGGTATCTGCCAGCTTATGGAGCTGTTTGTGAATCTGCTGATCGTCATCTGTGCCGGAGTGCCATACAGCAACAATGGGGGTTACCGTGACCTGGCCAGCCTCGGTGGAATCTACTATTATCAATTTGGTGGAGCCAATGCCTTCACTGGGGCCGATGCAGACAGGGTGAAGGAGCTGGATCTGCTGTTCCATCAGCTCAAGCGGCCTCCGTACGCCTTCACCATGGCATGCGGTGGGGTTTTAATGATCTACGCCTGTGCCATGCTTGCCCTGGGGATTTTCAGAGTGCCTTACCGCTGGCCCCCTGTGCTGCTGGGGGAGGCTCTGCTGAACCTCCTGATCGGCCTGGGCTACATCCCTGCACTGGCCTTCTACTTTATTAAGCTGCAGCAAACCTACAGCGATCCCATCTGTAAGGAGAGAGAGCAGATGTACAAGAGCAAAGGGCACAAGGGCTTTGAGTGCCAGTTCAACGGGGCAGATATCGCAGGAGGTCTCTTCGGGGTGCTGGGGGTGTTTGCTTTCATCTTTGGTGTCGTTTTAGCTGTCAGAGCTTTCAGGGCAGTGCGGGAGCTAAAGAAGCAAAGGACAAACGAGGACAATAATTTTTAAGATGGCTTTTCTCGCTGACATATTTGATGCGATTGAGTAAAAATTCCTGCCATTAAAACAAACATAGGAACTTTTTTTCATAATAGGTGTAATTATGTATTCACTCTTGTTGAATGTGACCTGATCTGTCAATCAGCTTTTTTAAATTGATTTTTGTAGAATTCTTTTTATTCTTACCACTTTTCCAGTTTACATATCACTGTACTGTGTCTGTTACATTCATCCTAAATGTGTAATAAACAACTCAAATGGTGTATAAATTACCAACCCCGCCCCCCCAAATTAAAAGGCAGATAGACTTGCAGCAGAGAATATCAGCCATTGCCAGTTACTTTAAGATGTCTGACATGTCAGCCAGGTACAGTCATAGAGATTTCAGAGGCCTAAATCATTGTCATTCCTTACATCTCAACTCTGTCAGAGTGAAGCCCAGTCCGTTGATAATCTTTGCAGTTGGCTCTTGACACAGAAGGTTGTTGTAATGAACTGAGTTGACTCTTTCTTGAAACAAAATGTCCATTTAACAGTGTCAAATATCTTTTCGGCATCACATGAGACCTGCACAGCAAAGCTTCCACTGCTTTGAACGTCACCCCATGAGTTTTATTTTGTCTTGGTTTTCTATACATTTAAACCTGATAAAAGCCTAAAATATCCACTCTTTTTTCTAATGATGGCTCCTTCATTGAGCTAAAGTAGCTTTCCATATTTTTTCACTCCACTTGAAAGGAGCATAGTCTGACTTTGTTCCCCCCTAAAGGTCTTACATCACTTTGATACCAGGGGTTTTGTTAGTTCAAGCTAAATTCAACCATTATACTAGTTATTCTGAGCTTCACCACTAGATGGCAGATCTACTGTGATCTACAGTAGCTAGTGTTTCTTCGGATTCATTTTCTTGATCTGAGTATGGCTTCTGTGTATTTAGGATAGTTTAATAGGAGAAAACGTCACCGTGGTAAATATATAAATAACCTCCTATTACTTTATAGTTCAGGATTTTAAAATTAATGACAAAATAAGCTGTAGACATTAAATCTTATGCTGACCAAAAAAAAAGTCATTTTGATTATATTTATTGGCATGAAATTATCATAAAATGGTGAGCAAAATGGACACTGGACCAAAAAATTCACAGTAAAAAGTTTTATTGCTACTTGGCTTAAAGTTAATTCAAAAACAGCTTGTCTGCTCAAAACTAACGATAGCAGCGTCTCAAATAAAATAATGACCATCTTTCACTCTCAAAGTTCATGGGAGTATAGTATTGTCTGATACACAGCAAAAGTGCTCATTGTTAGTCCTGTTCCTAAATAATACATCTTTTCATTACATAAAACTAAATTTTAGCAGTAATCTGCATGCTAGAATAAAAACCTAAAAATGTTAGATATGCTCCATTTTGTACAAATAAATCACATTTCGTATGTACCCTATGCTTCTATGTTGATTTATATTTAGGGCATGCTTTCAACATTAAATAGTTATAATCGGTACCTTCAAATAAAGTACCATAATGAATTTTCTGTAGAATCCCAGTCACTTTAAATTCTGTTAGTGGAGAGGGAAATATAAATTTGCATGAAACAATGAAGTACAAAAATAAACATCAGCTTCTTGGCATCGACGAAAAAAAAAAATTCAAGCATTTCTAGAAAATAATGTACAGAAAGGAACCGTGAGATTAAACAATGGCTACTTTGGTCACATGTTAAACAACTGGAGCATCTTCCATCACATTCATTCACCATAATCACGCAGAATTACAGTCAATCCATTATTCACACGGGCATGCATACACTTACTGTACGTGTGCACTAAAGCTTCATTTGACATACACACACAAACACAGACATTTCGCAACACAGTTGTACGGGGAGCTTGTTAAGTTGTGCAGAGAGGGAACGATCCCTTACAGTTAATAAATGAGTCAGCAGTTTAAAAAAAACACTGACAATGTAGCCTACTCAAATGTACATACCCTCTATTTTCGATGCACAAAGGGGATTATGAGCATTATACTACTGGACCCCCTCCACTAAAGAATTAAAGGGAATATTTTAAGCCAATGCACTGTACCCTGTGCTCCCACTTTGTGTACCTGTGCATACAGTCAGCATATGTACATGCACACCGATTAGTGTACGGATGGATCGGTGTACTTCATGTTGGAAATGTATGTTGGATAGGACAGTGGGTGAATATATAGCAACAACCAGGAGACAGACAGAGTGACAATGCAATGACACAATGACTGTGCAATGAGTGTATAACTGCATAAAAAAAACTGACCAAGGTGGTTTTGAAGGGCACTAAATGTAGCAGCGCAATGCAGTCCCTGTCTGACTTGGCAAAGTGGGACCAAAATAATAAAACTACACTGCAAATTAGCCAAAGGAAGAAAATAATAAGAGCAGTGCAGCTTACACACAATCCCATACATCAAACATACATACATACATACATACATCAGTCAATATTCATTTTCAGACACATTGAGAAATAGGATTCTTGTAGTTTTATGTGAAAATGAAGCTCTGATAGACATGTGTATATATATATATATATATATATATATATAACCACACACAGTTGACACTTTGCATATTTGTATGAGCGAATTCCCAACATCTGTTGTGAACACCACCACTCTGTAAGGAAAGTTCCGCTTCTCCTCTCCAAACGTGCTTAACAGTTCAGTCTTCCAACTTGTTTCCGCCGTGTACCAATATTAGTCACAATCATAATCCGTCTTATAGCTTTTCTAGCTCCTCCTGTGGCCGGTACACTTGCAGTGCCCATCCATGTTTCACTGCCAGCAGTCCAGATGCCTGACACCACGTGTGGGTTCTGATAGCGGAGGTCTGGTCACAGTCAGAACCACAGAGAGTCCCAGGTGTTCGGCATGTACACTGTCTGATCAATAAAGTGACTGGAAACTGATTCTGAGCCTCGTCGTAAAATATGTTTTCCCATTCTTAATTTTAGAAAAAGAAAACTTTAGTTGAAATCAGTGTCTGAATTTCTGAATAAGCATAATAAGGACAATACCAGCTCATTGAAGTTGATCATATTATCTACCATTTTCATTACATGTCATTATTAAGGGGGGATTTCAAAAATCATTTTCAGGTATGCCAGACTGTTAGGAGTCAATTAGCATAATTTCCAACCAAATATCAATACTGGATATAAATAATGGAAAACATGCACAATAACTGTAGTTCCGCATTATCTGCCAGGAGGGGGCGCAATCATTTATATAGTGTGAGAGTGATGTTGGCAGATAGAGTAGTTACAAACTACTATGCTGTTTGTAGTGCTGATGTTGAAAATTTAAATGTCAGTCAAGACATTCTGAAAAATTCAGATGTAATTGAAAGACAACAAAAAAACATTTTTAAAAACAAGACATGTTTTTCATGTACCAAAAAGTAATTGTGGTAAATGAATTGTCATTAAGTCACTTTACGTTACCATCATTTCTGTTGGCTATCTTAGACAAGAAGAGGGGATATGTTGGGCTGAGGGAAGCCGCAATAATCCCAGCGCACTATGTTGATCAATATCTCATGTATTAAACTCAAATATACATAACTCTGAATACCACTATTTTCTATGTACAAAGTGCTTTTAACAGTTTTTATTTCTTTCAAGAGACAAAAACTTGCAAATAACAAGAAAGGATTCGGACTCACACATCATTTAAGGCTTCATCACTGACTTATCATTCATTCCTGTGAAGCAAAGAAAGGACAGAGGGACTGCTTTGAAAAACAACACCCCCCCCAGAGCGAATGACCTCAGTCACAAACACAAAATGAGTGGGATGAAACAAAGGGCTTCTCCTTTCAAAAATACTTGAGCAGTGTTACTTTAAGGCTAAAAGGGAACACTGCAGGTCCAGCTATGCGACAGCTGTGGAATGCCAGAACTGCACCACTACAAACTTAGAGTGGCATACATCTAATTTAGTAATCACTGACATGAGCAATTACCCAACTTTGGCCTTTTTATAACCACAGGAGCCCCTGCAGAGCTGCTTTCTGTTTTGGCACAAGGTGGGGAGGTTCAGGAATGGGCAAACTGAGGTTTGCCAGGGCTGCATAATATTTACCTGATAATTCAAATAATAATGTTGTGTTTGACAAATTACTTTAAGCGATACTTTAAGAGATAAATATGATTGGTACTACAAATGCTAAGGAGAAAAAAAAACTGATTGGGAACTGATTAAATCAACTGCTGAAGCACTATATCTGACCTAATGGAAAAAATATGTATTACTTATTCTTATAGCAAGGGGCTGAACCAGTGTGGTGTTATTGCAGTACCTTCTAGTGCTGCTGCATTGCTAAAAATGTTTGATATTAACTGTGTGGACTGATTTTTACAGAAGCATTGCCCCCTGATCAGGAAATAGCATAATATGCAAATATGTGTTAGTGAAAAAGAGAACTAAACCAAGTTATAGCAAGACATAATTTGCTTCCATGTCTCAAATTTCTGCGTGTGCTTGAATAACTGTTGGTTCTTCCCCCAAACGTTGTGACATCTGAAGAGCTGAAAAAAGATTTGCTAAGATTTAAAAATGTCAATAACTGGATCTGCCTGCAGGGACATGGATGGATGGTTACAAATTAGCAGCCTCCAAAGTTTAGATATACTAAAACGAACAATCTTAGTACCAGTGGAGGTATTTCATAACAGACAGTACATACACATACTGTATCTAGCCTTCATTTATTGACAGTACCCTGTGTAATAATTTACTTCTGTGCCTTGACTGGTTTGTTCAAATGACAATGATATCCAAACAACCTGGGGTCTCCAGTCCACTATCCAGTGACCATAAAACTGACTAAATTTAAATTAAACTTTTATTTTCCTACGTACTTTTTAAGGAGATCATTTGATCATGCACTGTCACAGATTATAATGTTATAAGGATTTTTGAATTCTACAACAAGTCCGCTCTGTACAGTTGAATGACCGATATTGTTTTTGACAGCTATTCAAACTGCATTGCTCTAAATAGCAACACACTTCAATCTTGATGTCAGCAGCTCAAGCACACCACTTCCGTTGGCTGCTAGTTGTGAGTGTGTACTATACTGTATAGAATTCATTTATCCTATATAGAAGATTCTACATATATTGTGTGAATGTAAAAAATAAAACCCAACCATAACGTTTCTAGAAATGTAAATGAATGAATTTTATCTTCACATCTTCTAGTCCTATGTGCCTTAAAATCATTTATACTGTCTGATTTCCTTTGTAAGCCACAGGAAGAAGATGAGAGCAGAAGCTGTGCCAGTGCTGGTCTCTTCGAGACACTGTCCCTCCTCCAAATTTAACTAACAAGCTTACATCCAAACACAGCCTGGATGTGGGGGAGCTCTAGGCTGAGTCGTTTGCAGTAGGCACTTTTTCAAGTTTCAGTCATAGGGCTTCTCTCCAGGACCTGAGAGACCACGGAGCCCCTGGAGAGGAGATTTGATTTCACTGAACACAATCCTGTACGAACCCTCTAGATTGCTTGCTTTCCAAGTAAAGGGAAATGTTGCTGACATGTTTAAACACATTCAAGTCAGGCTTTTCTATGATAACCTGCCATCCTTTTCACATGTTCATGTTACAAACTGGGATCTTGATCGCCCCTACTTTCTTGGATACTCAGACCATGCACAGACACCCTTTTTAACCACACATTATTGGTGCATCATCACTTAGTGACTATCAAGGTCCAACAGGTTGTCTTATCCTCACAAAAGATCTGAATGGCAACTTGAGTTGGAATATCCCATGTATGAGAAAAATCTCCTCTTTTTTCCTGGAATGGCACAACCACAGAATTGCAGCCACATGGCGCCGTGCTGTGTTGCCCCTCTAGAGGGCGGTATCGTAGACTTCCTGTTGTAGGATGGGAACAGGGCCTGGACCTGGGATCAGGTTGGAGGCAAATGCAGGGGGGTGTGGATGATCCCAGACAGGGTCTTTTAAGGAAGGGGGTATGGATGGTAAGGAGGGACCTGAGACTAGAACGCTCTGGCCTCTTAGCTGCTCCCTGACTTCCTGCTCCAGACTAGGAGGCACAATGAGCTGGTCCTCGGGGTCCTGCTGTGCTGGGGCGGTGAAGTAGCCCGACTTCTTCTTAGGAGCCTCCAGGGCCACCTCAATGAGATTATGACTGTCCTCGGGCGCTACCACCGAACCATTGGACAGCTTCTTCCCAAACAAGCTGGATGTGGAAGGAGACTTCTTGAGGTCAGCAATTTCTCTCCCACATACAGCTAGCAGGCAGCCATTTGTAGCAGATACCACCACGCTGTTCTGTCTGCGCATTTTGCCATTGGGATAGTCAGAGCCTCGCTTTTCAAAGTGCAAGTCTTTGGGGCTCTCAGGGGCCCCTGACCGTAGTTGGAAAGCACAGCAATGAATATCTACCTCCACTTCTAACTTGCTGCCATTGGAGATAACGCCCTCAAGCGGAGCTTCATCGTCACTGTCCAAGCCGTTGTCAGACTGGTTACTTGAGAACGTAGCACAGGAAGGCTGTCGCTGGAATAGGCCCGGGTGGGTTCCTGCCACAGCTGAGCCTGGCACCATGATTCCACACAGTGTAGTAGCAGGATGTAGGCTACACCGTCTCTCTGGGCGGGATGCAGGGCCAGAGGATGGGTGCTCGTCTGAAGCGGTTGACCCCGCCTCGCTGCCCACCTCTGAGGCTGATGTCTCACTGTTGAACTCAGATACAATACCACTGCTGGATGAAAGGGTGGCTGGGTCACCGGGGCCTGGGGTCACGGTAACAGGCACAGGGGCGGGAGCAGGACCCCGCGGTTCAGTGGTGGAGACTGGTGGCTCGCAGGTACAGCTGTCCTCACCAATATGCAGGGCCACCACCACAGCCTCGATGTTGTCCCTGCAACCATAACTCTGGGCGAGAGAACACAGCTTCTTGGCAGCAGCACGAGGATCCCGCACGGCCTGCACAGTGCACACGGCCTCCTGGTAGGAGACCCGTTCAAACAGCGCTCGATTACCCAGGATCAAGAACTCATCCTGGGAACAGAGAGGCTCAGTGTGCACCCAGGGCTTTGGAAGCACACAGGGAGACAGATAAGAGCAGCCCAGCAGGCGGGAGCAGCATGTAACTCCGCTCACTTTGTTATCCTATAAAACAGATTTGCCATTAGAATTGTAGATGAGTGTATAGCTTCATGATATATACACCTCTGAATATGAATCTGCACATCATTAATAGATCAAAAGTTCTATATAATGGCTCTAGCGTAAAAAAAGGAACCCAACATACATAAGCTGTTCGGACAAGCTGTGCGTTACCTCGGTAATAATGGCTTTACTGTGTTTAACTCTCTCCATCTCCTCGGTGCAGTTCTCCAAGCTGTAAACCTTAGAGAGAGGTACAGGTTGGCCGTCCCGGCACAACACTGCCTGGCAGGTGCCCACATTGGCCACAGTGAGGCTGAAGTAGCCTCCTGGATCTGAAGGCTCATGGTGAATATAACACAGCAAGGCAGAAGCACCCAGTTTCTGGCCGGCCATACCTAGTTTCCTGTACCATACAAAAACAAACAAAGCTGCTTACAAACTCTTAAAGTCACTGGCTGCAGCCTAGAAAAGAGCAGTGAAATTATCAGTTTATTTGCAAGTACAAAAAGAGGTACTTAACAAAGACTAACATTTAAAAATCTGTCTAACCTGTGTGAGGTGAGGAAAGTGTTGCACATATACACATTGTCAATACTGGAGTGCTGCAGTTCCTCGCACAGCACATCTCCCATGGTGCACTGCAGCAGCCGAGGCACTTCCTCATTGCGGTCTCCGTCAAAGATACCGTAACATGCTTCCACGCTGTCTCCAAAGCGGTCTACAGCCAGCACCGACACACACAACCTGTCCCCAACAATAGATTGGTATTAACAAACAGATGACAGGTGCCTCCCATACAGAGGTAAACCTCATAAATATTTCAGCATGCGAGACAGCAGCTCCGGGTCAAGGGAAACAGCAAGGGGTGACAGCTGATAAAAGACAGTGCTGTGTGGGCCCCTGTGGTGACCATGACCCTGGAGGAGCAGCCAGGCATGCTGGGCACTCAACAGTGATGCACTTAACATTGTTACAGATTTTAAATCCAATAGAATTATTAGGCTCCACTGCACCAGCTTCTCTTAAATAAGGTCCCTTGACTGCCCTGAAGCCAGTGCTAGGTGCCTGCCAATGATTTAGATATTGACTCAGTGGTAGATACCTGCTCTGTGCTGGTACAGCAGCATCCAAACATACAGATGTACAGTATATCCAATGCAAGAAAACACGATATAAAGAGTGATTATCTGCTTGACAGCAGAGGACACAAGGTAATGCCTGGCACCTCATATAGACTAGAAAGGCTGGCCGAGGGAAGACACTGAATGAATACTCAAGTGTTTAGGTTGTTTACGTAATGAGCACTCGTGTAGTCATTATATTTGCTTGTATATGATTATTTGTATAGATACTGTCTGCAGTTGAGAAAAATGAAGCTCTTTTATTTTCACAAACAAAGAAAACACACAAAAACACAATGCAGTACTCACTTGTTCCTTTGGCCACTCATTTCAGAGTAACCGTGGGTCCACGGAGTGGAGGCACTCACTGAGTCTCCTGCTGTTGTGGTGGATTTCTGGTCCAATTTCAGGGTGGCAATGTGACTAAAAATGAGAGGAAATGTGGTAGAAGGCATTACAGATGAAGGTATATACAGTATATACATGCACCATTTCCTGCCACCACTAGGCACACAGCTATATTATATTATATTTTTCACATATAAGAATGATGCCATAACCCTCCAGTATGTGTCCAGAGAACTACTAAATCTAAAGCCAAGATATTTGGGCTTATATTTTATGCTGGACAAATTTCATTGAGTTCCCTGTAACTATTTTAAACTGGTCTGGGTTTTGTGACTCACCTGAAGAGGTTGAGGGTTTTGTGTTCAAGCATCAGGCTGCCGTTGCCTGTCAGGTCCAGCTCTTGCAGAGTGGCTGGCAGCGAGTCAGGCAGCTGGATCTCAGTCAGCTCATTACAGCTTAGATCTACAAGCTACAAACGTACAAAACACACATGAGCTGACACAAGCGGAACATCATACACATACTGGTCAGGAAAATAAAACCAGAACAAGTCTGACCTTGATCTCAGGCAGGTTGAGGATCTCTGGGAACACAGTAATGTGGTTGGAGTGTGCTATGAGGGTGTGCAGTCTCTTACAGCTGGACACAGTGGAGGGGATAGTCTTTAGCTTGTTGCCACTTAGATTTAGCTCCTCCAGCAGTTCCAGCTTACTAAGCTTACTAAAGACACACAGATATGACTCCAGTGAGCTGAACAAGTAGAATACTTACATTTTAAATATTATTAACTTGCAGGACATAGCCTATGTAAATAGCCTTTTAGATTATAGATCTTAATAATAATATAGCAATTGTCAAAAACATACAGAACGTTAATAAAGGGCTTTAAAGAAGTTAGAAAAACACAAAACAGAAAATAGATCTGCTGCAGTAATAAAATCAAACACTTGATTAAAAGGGTAAAAGCTACAACAATAAAAACAAGCACAATAATATGAACAATGACGAAACAATAAAACAAGTTCAAATGAGAGGGGCACACTATAAAGGTGTGGTTTAAAATAATAATGACATCTTTTAAGTATTTTATAAGCCATCAAAATGACTTACAAAACACACAAAACGCTGGCTTACATGGAAGCCAAGGTAACACACCTGGCAGGGAAGGAGAGCAACTGGTTGTACGCGATGTGAAGGACCCGCAGGTTCTGGTGTCCAACCAACAGAGCACCACAGTTCTCATTCAGGTTGTTCCCTGTCAGGTAGAGCTCCTGGACTGTGCTGAGGCTCTCCTCTGATAGGCTGCTGGGAGGAATACTTTCCAGGGCATTGGCTGATACATTTAAGTATTTCAGGCTTTGAGAGAAGACAAATAAAAACAAGAGATACATTAGTTTAAAAAAGTGTATACAGATGTCCGCTCTGCCCATTATGGCACAGCCAGGATTGCATGCAAGGAGTGTATACACCCAATCCTGACTCATTTACAGTGGATTTGGAGAAGTTGAAGCCAAAAATTCCACAGGTCCACATTTTTCTGGAAGAGTTGCATGAGCTGAGGCATCATTGTAATGGTGATATTGATGTCCAAAATACTGGACTCTGACTTTTGGGTGCAGCGGAAATTTTCAAAATAATACAATCAATGCTATCAAATGCCCGATTTCCAACCTGTCTGTACATATTAGGAGGACCATCCCCTCCCCATGAATCATGACTTTGACCCGCCCAATGTAGAATGTATACAAATATTTTGAGTCAGAAATTAAATGTGAGTAAATGGAAGTTGGCATCAGCTCCTGTGGTGAAAATCTGGTACATTCAATCAGGGAAGCTGGCAGCTCTAGAAATATTACAAAATGAGAGATGTGGGATTGTCACACATCACCTGTAGCAGCATGATTAATATTACATTATTCTAAAAACAGTTATAGCTACAATATTGGCAGTATTATTACAATGTAATGTGCAAGCATTTAAGAACAAGCCACCTATTATATACATAATATAAAACATACAGTAATGTTAGTGCATGGATAAACGTAGCTTGTTGGGGTGTGGGTTTAAGGTTGATAGTTGTTTCGCATTTCCATTCTTATTCTCATTGTACTAAAGAGGAAACGTCTAAACACAGACCATTAATTTATCCCTGCAACTGGAGCATTGATTTACATACTGTTGAACATGCATGGGAGGAGGGACAGTAATTTGAGCTCCAGTGGTTCTGTAATTGGTGTTGTTAAGTCATTATCTGTGCGTATCACATACTGAACAGTAATAAAACTTGTCCTTCTGACCCATGAGAGAGAGATCCTTGTGACGCTGTTGTTCTAAAACAGAGTCAGACATTATTAAGGTGCAATCATATCTCTGCAGCCCACAAGCATTACAAGACTGTTGACGTCTCACTGGCCTTGCAGTTTTTTGGAATTCAGTGTCTACATGAAAATGAATATGTGAAAAGTGTTAGTTATCAACCTAGTTTCTATAGCCACATGTCGTCGACACGCAACCCTACCAGATGGTCAAACCTAATGACAAAACCAGCCTACAAGCCCTTCATAATTGCTAAGCAGACATTCAAAGTTGGATGTCTGACAACTTCCTCCAGAATAATAAAACTAGATCTGAGGTCATCCTCTTTGACCCCCCCATTTCCCCATGTCTTTCATTGCTTTGCTGTTTTTTGTACGTACAGCACTTCAAAACTCTGTTTTTAAAATGTGCTATAAAAATAAATGTATTAGTTTCATTATTTTTATCGTTTCCATCAGTCCTGAGTGTAGGCCTAACTGCTTTCCCTTGTAAGCTATGCAGCTCTTAGACAAAAACATTATCAGGAAACCCATCATGCACAAAGCAGTCACTGCCATTACGTCTCAGCATTAGAGAAAGTACATTAGAGCATTTGAACTGCTAATGGGTGTTAAGTGATTTACCACACAGGAAATACGAGGGCAAATGAAGCTCCAGTTACGGACTGAAATCAGCTTGACCGCAATCCCTATGTAAAATCTATACTTCATCCCCAAAACAATGAGCTGTGATACAGTAACTGTCAACTGCAACCAAACAGGGAATGTTTACCTGTCTGAAAGGCAGACAGGTAAACGGTTCACAGCAGAGCAACCAGCTGCTGAAGGACTCAAGTAATAGCATAAATGGTCTGGAGGACAGAATGGAAAAGGAAACAGAAAGATCTGTAGAGAAAAGGGGGTTGAGAGACTCACTTTAAGGCCTTGTAAAACAGACTCTCAGGGAGCTCGGCAAGCTTGTTGTGCTGGAGGTCTAGGGCTTCCAGAGGGATGTGGTCAAGTAGATCAGGCACTCTCTGCAAACGATTGTTCCCCGCCAGCAGCTTTCTCAAACTCAAGCTGTTGAGCAGTCTGTCCGATGCCAGAAGAGATGTTAGACCGCGAGATTAGGAGAAGAAAAAAAGAACAGAGCAGCAAAAAGGCGAATAACCAAAGAACATTGTCTCCCTGTGCAGCCGTGACTACTTGTGTAGTCAGAGGGGGAAGTTGTCAGGAATGACATCCCATGCTAACTAATCCATCAATGACCTTTTCAGCTTGGCTGCCTCAACAGACCAGCACAGCGGCTTTTTATTCTCTCCTGAAACCATCACAGAAGTCATAAGTGTGTACACTGGATAGAGGTATATGATCTCATTTGCAAAAGCTTTTCTGATGTCTCATTCAAATGCAAATGCCTGTATGTTGAGTGTTGATGACTGGCAGTGAATGATGATAACTCTGAGCCAAGCACTATAGGATGGCCATATTTTACACTTTACACTCTGAAGACACAGATACTGTCTTACACAAAGAGACTGATACCAGCTGTGTTTTGTGGCTTGTTTTTTCCATAGTTCCACTACCACAACAACTTCTTAAGATGGACATTATGAAAATCAGTTTGGCAAATAGAGTGAGCAGTTAAAAAGCATGAGGATGTGTAATGTGACACCTGATCTTCTTATCCTGGACAGGATAGCCATCTGTTTATAACACCAGGCTGAATAAATTCAAATTATGCAACATAAAAGATAACGTTTCAGCAGAAAAGGTTCAGGATTAGTGACAGAATAAGGTCGGTAACCTGGAAGGAAGCTCAGACAGGAGGTTGTGCATGACGTCCAGCATCTCAATTTTTCTGCAGTCACACACCCAGTCCGGAAGGTACTCCAAAAGGTTCCTGTCTCAACACACACATAGAAAGACACACACACAAACACTCAAACTGAGCAGAGTTGGCATTTTGCTTTTAATAGTACAGATGAGTAAACCGTTTAGAAATCGTAATCAGACGAACTACAGTAATATCCTCCAGGATTACTGAAGCATGCAAATGGTCTCTATCTGCGTTCTAATAAAAACAGTTAGTTTCCGCAGTCAGTACTGGAGGGTGACTAGAAAAAGGACACTGTACAGATGTTTCTTACACTGGCAGGTGGTTCAGAAAAGACCGCTTAATTAACCACTGACATATCATAACGTTTACTGTACATAATTAGGCCTACAGCCAGCAGGTTGTGACCATGCATAAAAAAAATTAAGTAAAGTAAAATGTTAAGTATAGGCCAAAGGTATGGTAATGTTTACTACCTTAAAATCTTTGAAAAAATTCTCAATCCTTAATTGATGCAGCCTGAAAGGCAGACAAGTATCCATACAGGCAAAGTCTATCCGGCATTAAAAAGAACGTTTTAGGGGCTGCCATTGGTCCTTGGGTGTTATGACGAATAACAGATGAAAATGGACGATATCAATTTCTGTGGAATCTGTGCTGAAGGAAATATAGCAGACTACAAGAAGAAAAAAAGAAATGTTTCTTACACATCATTTTAATCTGGAGACCCCAACCTTTACCTTAACCTTTACCCCAAGATGTACTGAATTACAATAACTGCAAATACCGTGTCGCTTCAATGGGTATATTCCACAGAATATTTGCTTTAAGGTTGTTGGGTATTGATTATCCAATTCAGTATTCAAATCCCTTTACACCTCCATTCGGCACTTTGCACAACTAGATTAATATACAAAGGTACTATTTTTAGACATCAGCTTCCTCAGTTCAAAAATGTGTGAACACAGAGACCACAGCCACTTCTTATTTCCAGCCAGAACTCACTGTGATAGGTCCATGTGTGTTAGCTGGTTAGGGACTGGATAGATGTTGACTGTTGTAAGGCCTGTGGGCAGATAAAAGCAGCAATCAGCAGCTAATCATCTGGACCGTTCATATGGGTCTTTCTAAGATGAATGTATTACTGGGATGAAGAACATACAGACAAATAGCCAGTGAGGCAGTAATAGCTCTGTTTGACTCACGGTTGCTGCTGGCATGAAGCATGCGTAGTGTGAAACCGCTGAGCGTGAGTGTCCCCAGCTGGTTGCGCTGGCAGTGCAGAGTCTCCAGGTTGCAGATGGAGCTCAGTTCTAGTGAGTCCAAGCAATTGTCCCGTAAATCCAGCTGTGTCACCTGGCTCACTGCCTCTAGACTCTCACTTTTGACCCAGTGCAGCCCATTCAATCTGCATTTAACAGGGAGTACAAGAGATGAAATATCACTGGTTATTCCTCCTGGAGCAGAAGCATTATGGTGACATCAAATTAAATGCTCAATACGGTGACGAAACTCTGATATATTTCATACTTGCTAAAATTAGACAAAAAAATAGTAATAGTATGATATTAAGGACTGTTGGAAAATTAGCTCACTCAGTTTCCAAAATATTCCAGCAGTGGCCATTTTAGTTTACTGCGACAGATCATCAGCATACATAACATAATAGACGATTAATAAATTGTGGAATATATAAATGAACAACAGTAGTAAACATTTGTCCTCGATAAGAGCAATAAGATGGTAATATCCTAAAGTGTAAAAAAAATAAAAATATTGTGAAAACTTTACAATATTATATTAATGTGGAAGCACTCTTTTAGGTCAATCAATGTGAATTTGAAAATGATGGATGAAACACATTTTAGACAAGTAAAACAATCCCTCTGGTTTTTATTAAAAATTTAACATTGACTTCCAAGATATTGTATTTGTCGGATGACACACTGGGATCACTCCATTGTCTCTCTCTCTGTTTCAGTGGGGACGACTTCTATTATCTTTTTTTGTCACTCGTCAATCCATATTTAGTATTCTACCTATCAAAACAACCCCCAGGTGGACAACAAAAAGTAGAGACATTCTGAGTTCATTACTGTGTGCTGAGATCCAGGCTCTCCCAGATCCTCTCTATACTGTTAATAAACAACAACTCCTCTTTTATGAGAGCTGCCAGCTCGCTAATCCACCACAGATGCACCTTGCCCTCATAAATATAGTCTGCCATTGCCAAACCGCAACTTAAATCCCAAGGTTGAATTATTAGCTGGCTGTGGGTGGAGCAGTGGTTGCTGGTTTGATCCTCAGGCTGGTAGGAAAGTCAATGAGTAGAGGTTTCCCATCCCTCATTACCCACCACGGAGGTCCCATTGGCCAAGACACTTAGCTCCCAACTGTTCCCGTGGAGCTGCTGAGAGGCCAACAAATACTCGTGACTGTCACTCTAGGCAGCTCCCAGGTGTGAAGCAGGGCAATGCATAAAAACAGCATTTGTGCTCAGCAAACCTGGCATCTATAAACAAAATGTTTAGTAAAAAGGTGAGGCTTAGAGTGGTGAGGAAAGGAGGAATGGCTGAGGTTCAGACTAGTGTTTGTATCAGGACCTTTATCTTTCTGTCAATGGCAAAGGAAGAAATAAAGAGAAACTTTATAGATAGATAGTATATTGACTGAATGAGCCACTGTTTTTACATTCCATTACATATTACATATTGATCCAACAGAGAAAGAAGGAAGGGAAGAGACTAAGCAAGTGCAACGGCTGAGAGCTGTTTATCCCCAGGCTGGCCTCTTACCGGAGGTCGATGTTTTTCAGGTGGCTCATTCTGGCCAGAGTACCCAACTCCAGACTCTCCACTCTGTTCCCAGCCATGGCCAGCTTGTCCACCGCACTCAGTCTCTCCAGCACAGCAGGGATGTGAGAGAAGTTGTTGAAGGAGAGTCCCAGGCTGTTGAGCTGGGACAGGCCACCAAGCTCTTCAGGCACGGAGCTGAGGTGGTTTCCATCCAAAGACAGAGTCTGCAGGCTACAAGATGGAGGGGAGAAAACGGTCATGTTTTGCTTTCTTTTACTTCAAAGAGTGATCAAAAGATCTGCTTGAGTCCATTTGTGGTTATATAGCCATTGTTTACTGAGCAGCATCCTACATTAAGCAGGTCCATAGGATGAAAACTGTGATTAAGCTTCCTGACTTAATACCTGATTGCATAACTAAATATTTTAACTAAACTGACACCATTAAGACCTCAATTCAGATTTTATAAGAACATTAATTATATGTACAATGACCTGAAAGTGCAAACCACCAACTTTTGACAAAACAACATACAATGACAATACACAAACATCCCATTTCAGAAACAAATGAACAAGACAAAAACTTGATATTAAAAAAATTGTGACCTAAAATGTAGTTTGTGCAGGATTTCACTGTGTGGTTGTCTTTGGGATAACTCGTGCAGTTCTAATATCAAACTTATGTATTCAGGTACTGTGTGTGATGTATGTACAGTATGCATGCATATGTGTGTCACACCTTTGAAGGTTGCCTATCTGTACAGGGACAGTATGGAGACTATTACAGGAGAGGTTGAGTTCAGTCAGGGTGAGGATCTCGCACACACATTCAGGGAACACACCCAGACGGTTGTGAGACAAGTTCAGGCTCTTCAGCTGAGAAAACCTAAAGAAAGAGAGAACAGAATGGAGGACCTTTAAAAAAAATATACAAAAAAGAAAACATCTCACTTTTCCTTGTATTGCTTACCATATTTATTGTGACATCTGCCCCATTAATATACACCAATATCATAATAATAGATGTGTTGTAACAGTGAGTGAACACCGACATAGTCTGATGTGTGACCTGGATGTGTCTCCATCACTTTACTATGATCTAGCACTGTTCCAGTACCAGAGAAAAGGTTAAAAGGGTGCATGTATTTCTTGCACCAAACAGCAATCAAAGGCTGCAGTTTAAACTAAGTGGGACATAAGCTATTTGTTGTGCCTCAGGAGAACAGGCACCTTGCAGTGGACAAGGAATCTGAATAAAAAGAAGATATATGGTAAACTAACAGTTGAGGCTGAACACCAATTGTTAACATCCAGTGTGAACACGGTGGAAATTAGAGTTCTCTGTGGGGGTTTGTGCTGTTATTTGTGCTTGAGGCTCGCACCATGTCATTAAGAGGGCTTTGAAAGCAGCTGGAAAAATCAGTCAGTGGCTCGGCAGGCAAGAAAGGGCAGTGTTCACATTGAAAAAGCATTCAAATCACCCCCATTGGTGCCTCAGTATTACTAGTGTATGATGTAACTAGATTTAGATCAGCCAGTCATACAGTGTCTACTACATTTGATGAAGAAAGTTTGTAGTACTCTACTGATGTGTTCGTTCATTAAATGTGTTGTCACCTCCTAAGGTCTCAGTTGGCTGTTTCAAAACAAAATACATCCTAAGCATCACTTCTGGTGTGTGTGTGTGTGTGTGTGTGTGTGTGTACACATTTGTAACACATGTCCAAGAGATGTGCAGCTGCACAGTCAGTTCCTCCATATTAACTCTACCTTCCTCTTGTTAACCCACGTCATGTGAGCAGTGGAGGTGGCTGCCATGAGTCACAACACTGGTCAGAGTACAGACCATTTCCTTTTATCCGTGTATCCTCTTTCTAAATATGCAAACATGAATGGAGGGAGCACCAGAAATGGTGGAGGGCAAAACACTGACATGTAGATCTTCTTCTTAGCAAGTAGCACAATAGACCCTTCTATCATGTAATGTATTTGGTAATAACATAGTACACACACACACAGCCAACCAATAATGCTGGAGGCATACAACAGGACCTAATGGGGTACAAGATGATTAACACTTAATAGCGAAGCATATACTGATAAATCCAGCTCGTATAAATAAGCTCATTTTTCAGTGCAGAATTGGACATGAAGCTAAATTCCTGTCCGGTTTATGGATGACACACAGGTGGAACCCACTCTTGTTTCCACACATCTGACATGAGAGAGGGGGATCATGAGCTGTGTGATGAGCAAGAGATGCGGCACATTGCATGCTCACATGAAGAGCATCACAAAAATCATGTCACTGTGCAACACTTAAACAGCCGAGTAGCTGGAAAGTTGGTAATTATAATTGTGGAAGGTTGGTGTGAGCAACATACTGCAGTTTTACTGTAGCACCCTCCAAGAAATTATCTTTGGAAAACATGCGATAATAAAGCACTGTTTCAATGAATAAGACTGATGGTAACCAAAGGGTTTGTGTAATTAATCAGCTACTTCCAGGAGCATTTTCCTTCTTCCTGCAACAGTAAACAAGTAAGGACCACTGCCAATTAAATGCATGTCTTGTTCACATGATTTAGATCACTGTATACATTTCTCATCAAAGTATTATCTCTAATGCTCAAAGAAAATAAAATCAGTTTAATACACTACGAAACACAATGAAGGAGTTGAGGCCAGAGCACAGGGTCAACTACAAAATAAGGCCCAAAAATGCAGTAGAGATTCTCTTTTGTGCGGAAATATATTTCAAGAAGGCAGAGACTTTCCACCACAAAGGGCATGATCCCGGTCTCCTATAGCCGCCTGTTGTTTAAAGTAAAGGATGTGTG
This sequence comes from Coreoperca whiteheadi, assembly GCA_011952105.1. Lineage (NCBI taxonomy): Eukaryota > Metazoa > Chordata > Actinopteri > Centrarchiformes > Sinipercidae > Coreoperca > Coreoperca whiteheadi. The sequence continues at coordinate 17,408,381 of CM022485.1, forward strand.
ATTACCTGGGGAGGTTGAGCAGGCCTCCAGGCCCCTGAAGGCTCATGAAGTTGTGTCGCAGGTTGAGGTGGGTGATATCCTGACTGTAAAATAGATATTCAGGCACCGCTTCCAGACTGTAGCAGGACAGGTCCACCAGGCTGACTGTCTGAGACACCACCTACACACACATACAGACACATGCATGCGCGCGCACACACTCACTGAGTTAAAAGAAACTTTAAGTGCTGAAAATGAGTACCACTATTTTCGTTGACGTGTCAGCATTGCATCTTCCACATCACAACATGTAGCTCAAAGCAAACCCCAAAACTTGACTAAATGCCAATGCCCTGTCAACTTCCACTGATCCCCATGTGGCATTGATAGTGTGGATATGATAAACCCGGAGAGAGGTCGGCGTATCTCGACAATAGCTTTACAACACAGGACTAACACTCAATTTCAATGACCTCCCCATCAGCACCAATCCTGAGAGCATTCAGCAACACAGTCAGGCGGCAACCACCCCAACACACCTGATGCCTTGTGGTGAACTTTAACCCCAAATACACCCAAAACCAGGCTCCACTATTTATAGAGTTATTACCTTAGGTGAGTTGGGAGAATGGACAGTGGAAACCACTATATTGGCTTCAGATTATGCAAGCAGCCAGCTGCCTTGCCAAGACATTACCTCAGACAGACAATGCCCCAGTTTCCAGTTAAATAAAGTTTATCTTCCAGGGACATGACAGTCGTCATGAATTAAGAAAGTAATACAGTAACTCCTTAATATGCGCAAGTTACAGTCAGACCTAAGCAAACATATGCAGACATACTCTGAGTTGCCACTTTATTAGGTACGCCTATTTAAGAGTAATGCAGTCTAACACAACAGTCCTGCAATAAATCCAACCTTCATGAAGGTTATAATGTTATGTCTTTGTTGAAACTGTTTTAGAGAGGTCTTTATTCGACGTATGGTCATTTTGAAGACTGTCGTTTATTGTACTGGTGAATTGTATTAAGCTGTGTTAAGCTAAGATAGAGTAAGCCCCCAGGGAATGAATACAAGATGCACAATGTCCTAACAAGTATCAAAACTAACCTTTGTGAGTGTCGAGGAGTGTGTGATTGCATCTGCATGTGTGATTTTGTGCTTGTTAAAGCATAGTTGAAATCTCTCACTGCTGTTACAGTAGTTACACAGCTTCATCTCACATTTTTATCGTAAAAAAAATGCAGCTGCACAGACCCTCCATCATCTCAAAGATGATTGTTTATAGGCCAGTCATCATTGCAGGCTACCTAGAAGTGCTCGTCCAGTCCAGTCTGAGGACAGTGTCCTCCATCAACTACAGGGCTGCACACTCTGCAGCAACCCAGAAAATGGGACGGCTGCTCAGCAGAGCGTGACATCACGCCACCGCTTTTAGTAATGGCAAACAAAAAACTGCTCATCTGCCCTACATCTTCAAAGAAGCAACTCCTCTTTAAAAAGAGTAATTAAGTGATGTGAGAGGGGGGCGATGGAAAAGGATTGACAGATAAGAATGAAAGAAAATAGAACAGTTTTGCTGTTTTAGATGAGTTGCATAGTAATGAAACGTTGTCACTGTGAAACATTGTGAAATAATGTGACAGAGGAAGAAGACGAGGAAAGATGACACTGATAAAGAGAGAGCTAAATAATACCTCATGGCATGAATAGAGGTTCAGGGATTTTTGAAAGTTACTGAGGTCCTCTCAATAAGTCACAACACATTGATTGCGTAGCTTTTGTGGCTGCTAAACCTGCACAAATAAGACAAAAAGAAACTGTGGAATTCTCAAAGCACCCCGCAAAGGGTGAAATGCACCCCTGCCTGCGTTGCCAAGCAAATAGCGTGTTGGTGCTCTAGTGCTATCTGCACGTATTTAAATTAGTTAATATAAATACATTTGGCACAAAATTGGACCCTTACTATGCAAATGAGCCTCATTGAAAAACAAGGTCAAATTCACTAACACCAGCGCTAATAGCCACACGCAGTGAGAGGGGAAATTATTTGCGTCTTCAGAGAGTTGATGGTAACTGAAGTGCATTTATTAGGGGTGTCACGCCCAGACTTTCATGTGATCATGGCAGCAGTGATTGTAGCCAGGCAAAGCAATTGCACATCACAGTACATCATATGCGCACAGATGGCACAGACAGTACAATAGGTTACCGGATATTCACCATGAGGGAATGAAACTGTAAAACAACATAAAAACTGCCACTTTGAGAAATTGAGACGGGGGTTACGCACTGTAACAGTTCAGCATTGAGCAGAGTAGGAGAGAAAACAGCTCTCCATGTGCCCAGAGGCATGCGGGAGAGATACTTAAAGAGATAAAAGCACCCCAAATAAACTCTGACAAAACACTGCATACAGGGTAAGTCAAAAAACCGGAGACATCCCGCAGATAGAAACAAATGAAAGAGCAGGGGGAGTTAAAATATAATTAAAATAGCGATAAAAATATTAAAATATGAGTGGAAATTACATTTTTTTGACTTAAACTTCACTTAACCATGTTATGTGATATGTTACTTCAATACACCTTAAGAACAAATATTACTGGGACCACTACAGAAAATTGCAGATGAACATTTAATAGATGCAAAACAATGGCAAATTGTACTCAGCTACAAAAACTTTACGGGCGTGTTTGCACTGCAATATCATTAGCGGAATATGTGTTGTGAATCGGACCTTGAGACGGGGCAGATAGTGGTTGCAAGTGATGCGCAATTCATGGAGCTATCATTGGCTGCAATCTATTCTTTGTAAAACTCACCCCTGAGGAGGGTGCCCTTATTCTGGTGTGATGGTCATTGAATATTGAGTTATACAATAAATATTATTCACTGGGTATATTCCAAAAGATGAATAGCTGCATATTGGAGAACACGACAGTCTACAACATCCTAATGTACTTGGAGAGAACACTGTTTTTTGTTACACCCAAAATCAAAAGCAAATACATGTCTATAGCACAATCATGTTGGAGACAATGTGGGGCAATAAATGTAGACCATTCTCAAGTATTTTGGCTTTGTGTACGATTTTAATGTAGTTTGTTATTATCCACTAATAAATCACATAAAAGTGTTACTGGCAGGAGAATGTTGACATCTATGTTCTTGTATAGTATATTTCCACCAAATTCATAGCGCGTGTCAGCAAAAGTGGACACGTATTGCAAGGTTTCCCATAATAGCTATTTTTATTGCATAATTACATAAGGCCATAAATGACATATTTACACAGCAGTCATGAGTCCCTGTTCCCTTGGTTTTTGGAGAAACCTTTCTTCTGCAGTGAATCATCTGGCAAAAGCACTGCTTATTCACCACCACTATTTAAATATATTCTTTAATATATTAAAGAAGTACATTTCCTCTCATTTGTAATAAATAGTACCGATTGCTAATTAGCAGTAAAATGTATGTAACATAATTAGTTTAAAAATGTAACTTATCTAAAGGAATATATTTCACACATTCTGACTTCTGATACAAATTCTAATATGCTGCCCTATAATGTATCCCTGCACTCCAGTATTCCTATTCTGTAAGTTCCTTTTGCAAGCACAAATGCTCTTGCTGACTCCCTCTCTGGAAACACACACACAAACGCACTGTTACGATTTATGCACTGTAGCATAAACACTGGCCCAAATCCACCAAAAAACCTTCATCAGTCTTCATCCCCAGTCTCCATAGAAACCTCCCGTCTAAGTCTTAGCCTAAATACAGAGCACTAACAGGCTACTCTAACCCAGTAATGCATACCACCATGGTGGAGAGAGATCCTGGACTTAGCATGAATCTGCAACTAATTGGATTTTCTTTTTTTATCTGTTGGCTTTCTCCTTCCGTGGCTAATTGTATGCTGGCTCTGCCTCAGTGGAGGCTCTCACAGAGGTTGTTCAGCTCCAGGAAGGAGCTGTGTCACAATAGCCATTAATTACGATATTAGAGACAAAGCAAGCTGAGCAGAACAGAAACATTTATTTTTTGAAGAACAGCTGTGAAGACCTGGCAAGATTCTCTGAAAGACACACAGCATGTAACACAAATACAAAAATATGTTTGGGTCATTTAGCATCCTCTAATCCACATTGACTTGTATAACAAACACCCTACTGCAGAGGCCCTTTGTAGAAAAAAACAACTCAGTACACGTGCCCTTTTTATATAAGTAAAAAAGACACAACTATGTGAACAGAGGTATGCTATTCAATCAAAGCCAGACACCACTGAGAGTCTGCCTCTGTGGAGCCAATCAGACGCACTCAGACGGGCAATTTCTGATTGGACAACTCAACAGGCAGAAAGCAACTGTAGTCCCAACATTTAATCTCTGATTTAAGTACAAGCCCAGAAGGACTAACTGGAAACAAACTGCTGCTTAGAGAAAACATGGAAGACACATATTGTGTCCTGCACACACAGTAACACACACTCTTTGTTTCTTGCTTACTTTTGATGCCTGCCGATGCCATCGCTGGTAGTCTGCGAGTGTGTCAAAGTTGACAAAGTATGTCTGGGCCTGTGATCCAGCTGAGCTGAACATCAGACAGTGTTGCCTCCGCTTCACCTCCTCCACCTCAACACAAAGACAACACACAGATACGATGAGGAGGAACACAGAGAGAGTAAACACAACCGTAAAATGATGATCATCATCATAACTCATTATTGCAATGATATTGGTAAAAGAATAACTTGAGGGTCAACACAGTTATATATTAGCCAGTGTTGTTTCAGTATTTATTTTTGTGATGATGTGTTGCAAGTCAACTTTTTGCCTCATCTTAATAGACTGCAGGGATTTATTACCTACATTTGCTAAAAACCTGTTCACTTCAGCTGTGTGAGCTAGAGCGAGTGAGGACAACAGTAAAAGTATTATAACAGCATGTTTTTCTAGTTCAGGAACATAATTGTTTAAACAACACATCTTGTGACTGCACAACTTAGGTGACTGTCAGTTCAACACTAAAAATCACATCAGCACATAAAATGTAAGATGCATCTTTTTTTTCCATAATAATATTGTTGTTAAGTTCAAACGTTGCCCATATTTGACAGTTGATACTATGTGAGAGGAAAAGAAAAGGGAGAGGGTCCCTGACTGAACACAAACTAGGGGAGTGTCTACTATGCTATCAGGCTGACCTGCGTTTTGGGTTTTTTAGAGATTTTCAAGCATTGTATGGTGGATTTCTTATAACTAAAGTGTGCATATGGTAATGTGTACAAAGAATCTGCACTGGCCATAGCTTTTATGCTTTGAAATCAGAGGTTCTCAAAAATGTTCCTTCAAAGGCCAGGACTATAAACGTTTGAATTCCAAAAAAAGCATATTTTATTGGTTTCCTGTCTGTGGTTCTAGTAATATAGGCTGCTGTATTGCCTTTAGTTGGAAAGACAACGTGTAAATATTCTGTGGCCTACATAGCACATAGTTGAGATGCATTTCTTTAGATGACACAGTCTACATGTACAGTGGTGCGTCATCTTTTTAACTGATAGCCCTGCAATCAGCCGTCCAACCCAGCTGTGTTGTTGCAGTGTGGGCTCTACCCGGGGGAAAATGAAAGGTTAAAAACACCATTAGGTTGTCTGACTTTTAAACACTGAACTCTCACCTTTCCTCCCACCAGGGGCAGGATGTGCATCTTCCCAGTCAGGCTGTCTTTGACGGAGGCCACGATTAGACAGGTGCCGCAGAGGATGACCTGCCGCTCTGCCCACTTGTGCAGCTGCGACTTGCCCTTCCTGACGCTGAATACTCCTTTCAGCAGGGTCCGCTCCTGCTGGTCAGCATTGACTGGACGCTCTGAAGGAAAAAGCCCACACACAGAGGTTAGTGTAGATCTCCAGACATCGATCTAATGTGGAAGCACCCCCACCCCTCCTGTGATAAACAAATTCAGCTAATTAATAGCAAATGTTCTGCAGTTACACATAGAATGGAAGCTTCCAGAAAATGAAGTCATATAGATACTCAGAGGTCAGTATGATATCACCTATAGATTAGTCAGCTCATTAGTTTAGTAATTCCAAGAACTGATCTTACATCAGCCTCTAGGATGGACACTGCCCTATTATCTCATATATTGTGTTTCTGGATTGATCTCACTGCACAATAATAAGTTTGATCTTAGAGTAAGGGGAAGAAAGTCTCTCCATTAAACTCCATTATTAAAACCTATTAAATTAACGCCATAGTAGAGTTCTCCTATGACTGGACCCAACGCAAAACCCCTTACGTTGTTGGGAACTGTGGGGCTCAAGTTGGGTTTGGTTATGTTCAGATGTAACTTAAGGATTTAATTTCTTTCTCTCTCTGGCAGCACCAATCATCTGTGTTCATGTTTGTCATGTAGTGCAAGTAGATACACAATGCCGAGTGAGCAGAGGAAAAGAGACAGTACATTATAGTCAATGTGTTGAATTACTTAGGTAACAGTCTAATTTGCAGTGTTGGGAAAGTTACTTCCAAAATATAATACATTATAGATTACTAGTCACTGACATTTGAGAGTATTTAGTTATATTACAATATTACTGTCTCTGAATTGAAATGCTTTACACGACTTTTGCGTTACTTTCCCCAAAATAACCGCGGAAAAATGACTTGACATTCTAAAATGCTAAAATTGAGTTTATTGCAGCTCATTACATATCCAGTGGAGGCCAACGTGACGAATTGAAAATAATGGGAGTATGTCCATCTCGCAAATGTAGAATCAGTCTCTGCAGTCATCATCTCAACCATCAAAATCCAGCAACAGGAAGACTCACTCTTTCACTCACGGATTCTTTTTCTCTGGTGCCGAAATGTTTAATGGTGTTGGTGAATTCATAAAATGGTAGTAATGTGCATTACTGATATTTTAACGGATATAATATTACCGAAATGTTATTAGTAATGCTTTATATTACCGTGTTACAGCAAAAAGCAATACATTACTGAACAGAAGTCTAAGCCGCCGCCTCTCAATTGATCCTTGCAGTTAAGGATCCAAGCTCTTTTTCTTGATAAGATACAAATCATTTCTCCTCTCTCTCGGGTCTTCACAGATCTGGGATCAGACAGATCTGGAATGGAGGAAATAAAGCATGCAGCTTGAGTCATGTTCAGGTTTCAAATATGGCAGTACAAGTCAGATTCAGTCTTAAAGATGCAGATAGGGGCCAGGTTTGGATCTCAGTTTAAGGCCAGTACTGAACTCTAAGCCATAGCATCTCAATGGATCCTTGCAATTAAGGATCCGAGCTCTTTTACTTCTTCACATGAGAAATAATTCCTCCTCCCTCTCTTGACAGATCAGACTTGGATCTGTGAAATCAACATGCCAGTCAACACATCAAAGCTAAGGTGAACAGCGGATACAGTTTCCCGTGAATGTTGTATGAAAACGTATATGTATCTTTTTCTCACTCAATCTATTGCTGTCCCAACCAAGCAGAGGCATCAGTCATACTGATGAGTGAGTCAGGGTTTTGTCACATTAAACTTCACTCTTTTCAATCAAATGATGCCAAGTTGCACAGCAGGCAGCCTTAGCTTGCCAGTGCCGAAGGACATATCAGACAGCAGTGCTGCTCTCTCTCTCTGCCAGGCTTCAAGTACACTCAGGTTAATGGCAGGTCAAATAAGCACAGAGGAGACACTGCCTCAGCCTCTTGTCCTGTGTGGTTAAATTTTCCTCTAACCAGCTTATGCTGCCTCCCACTCAGAGGCTCTCATTGGCAATCTGTTCTCTCTCCCTCTCCCCCTCGTTCTGTCTGACTCGCTCTTTCTCTCCACCTTTCCTTTCACTTCACAAGGGCATCCAAATGAAATGAAAGGCTGTTCATGTTTTCCTTCGCCAGTGAAACAGATAATGAAAAAGCCAAGTGCTTCTGACAAAAAATTGGCTGGCTGGCAGATCAATAGCAGTGACTGATCCTTGGGCGTTCCCTCACTCAAAAGAGAAAATTAGAGACGCAAACCCTCACAGGGTAAGTGATGGGTATGGATCTCTGTGAAAGGCGGAAAACACCTGGACACGGGACTGGATATTGAACCACAATGCTGTTAAGAATATTATATTTGCTCAGATTCTTATTCTTCTTTACGTTATCTTTAATGAGACACTGGATTTAAATCCTAATTTTAACAATTTTAGACTGTATTTTATTGAGGCAAGGCTTTTGTACAGCTCCTAGAGTTTAGACTACATTTAACATTTGAGAAGTTTGGCTTATTTTATTTAATGTGTTTTGTTGGAAAACATGTTTGTATTCCTCCAAGTAAGGTTTAAAAAAAGTATCATTTTTATATTGCTACCGAAACCCAACTATCATAGGGGATAAAAAAAAACACTAAAACGTTAACCAGCCCTACTGGACAATGACAGAGAAACATTATTTCTCTGTCATTGCCCTTTCCTGTGCCAAACTATAAGGAGACAAGGAATTACTATCACGGACTGACTATTAAATCCATGCAAGGGATCCACATACGAATCCCTTCTCTAAGTGTTGTAGAGAGAGATTCAGCACATGACAAGCTATATATCAAATACAACAAACGTTTTTATTACATACTTCATTTGAGTATATATAATAGTAGTTTACTGTCAACTACATCAAAGGTTTACAGACTACAGCTGAAAGAGTAAGTTCAAATAAACCAAATATAATAAATTCATTAAAACAAGTAATTAAGCTAAACACTCGCCCACTGCAGTACCCACATCAATAAACTCATCATCACGCGCCCACTCGCTACGAACTGACACAGGTTGACAGGATGCTCTCACTGGCTACACAGTACATCACCAGAAACACAGAAAGAAACACACGCCACACTTAGCTTTGTTATGTTGGCAGGGGGCTACATTCTTAAGAGCTCTACCTGCAGGATGCTAACACACAGTCTGGTCTAGCCTATCAATGTTCTGAACATTCATATTGCGAGAAAGAATTCTTAAACAACCCTAAAAGAAGCGAGAAGTGGTTTGGTTGACGAATTCAGTGAACTTCAAATCTAACACAAGTAATATCTTAATCTACTAGCTATAATCAGCTGTACCTTTGTCCTTCTTTAAAATAACACAAAAAATGTTCTAAAGCTTTTCTGGATTTGTATGACATTGGTCATCTAACAAGGATATTATATTATTATTATAAAGGTCAAAAGGCAAAAATTTGTTTGTTCCTGCTCCTCAAATGCAAGGATTTTCAGTTTTTCTCTGTTTTATATATTTGCAAACTGAATATTTGGGGTGTTTGAACTATTGATCATACAAAAAAAGACATTTGAAGTCGTCAATCTTGGTGTCTGGGAAACTGTGATGGGCATTTTAGCCATTTTCTAGATCAAACAACTAATCTATTAATCAAGAAAATCATTGGCATATTAATAGATAATGAAAATAATCTTTAGTTGCAGCGCTACAAAGGAGTATGGTTGTCAAGAACATCTTTACTTTTTCAATACCACGTGTTTAACAAGATACGATGTCCTTTAAGTATAGGCTACATTCAGTATCAAAAGTACCGATGCTATTAAAAAAAAAAAACTGTCTACAATCTTTAGATGGCATTTGGCCATTTAAAGCTTAAACTTAAACTGATAGTGACTTTTTTAGGTCGCTAAAATACATTTTGTTGCTGCCCGTCCACAGCAGTGCATGGCGTTGCTTCCGTGCTGGTCCTGTCTGCTTCTCCAAACTGGGGGCGTCTACTCCAGGTATTTATACAGGGGAGACCACTGCACTGCGTTTACAAGTGAAGCAACATTAGAGCAAAGAAAATACTAAAGGCAATAATTAACGACATAAAGAACGTGTAGGCCTACAAGCTAGGAAAAACATTTAAGAATAGCAATAATATTGTTAATTACTATTAAAATTATTACTAATATGTTGGTATGTGTCAGTGACTTTTTCTCTACCATGATTGTTATTTTATATTGTTATTAAAGTTGGTGTGCCTAGGACTTTTTTTCCCTTTTTGCCATGCTAACAAAAGGGGTATCGAGTATCGTTTTTTTAATACTAGTATTGTATCCAAGTTTAAAATTCTGGTATCGTGACAACCTTACAAAGGAATACTAATATTAGGAGATATCATATAAACTAGATACTAAAATGGTTTCCAGGTTCAAAAGTGAGTGGCAAAACAATCTTCAGTTTGATCTTCAAGGCCTACCAATATGTGAATGTCTCACATCTAATATAAAGAGGTCTATGAATAACAACAAGTATGTTAACAAGCCTTACGATCTTGGATATGAATATGCACATAATACTTTATGCATACAAAAAGTGCACATTCACGTTGTGAGCATAAAGGCATCCACACATATACAACATATTACTTTTTGCACTTCCATATGAATACAACCACCCATCTGGAAATCATTGGCCTCTTTACGCAATATCAAACAAGTCCCAGCCATAAACGTCTAAAACAAACACACAATATCCCTCAAGGTCTGCGGGGCTATTTGTTGCTGGGGAAACAGGTTGTTCACAAAATCAAAGTCCAATCTGAGTAGGTAAAACTGCAACATGTGTCCAGCAACCTTCGCTGCGGAAAGTCAGCCAAATCAATCCCATCCTACTGATGACGAATAATGTTGACCATTCCCCGTGGCTCCAGAGGGGTCTAGTGATATGGTTGTAGATGTTGTGTAACATTTCTTTTGCAGGATGTTTTTGTCCGAGCTATGGGACAGAGAGAGGCCCTGCTCCTCCACCAAACTAATCATCATCGTGTCAAACGGCGTCCTTGAAGAGGCTGCCAAACCACAGGGACAGTGTGACAAGTGACGCATCAGAGTCTCAACTGTACAACTTCGTATCTCTCCTCCGTTCATCTAAAGTGTGGCTGCGGCCTTCACTCACCAGCAAACTCAGTGACATCGCATGTCACATGACATGCCAGATGAGCAACAAGGCCACAACAGGTCATATTCGGCTCCTTTTTTAGAGAAGAATAAAAATGGGATATGAAAGGTGTAAGATAGGGTCTGATGGAGCGATGAAAAATACGAGAGGAATTAAACTGAGGAACTAGAACAGGGTGGAGGGCTAGAAAGGAAGAGTAAAACTTAAACCATTTGTCAAAATCTGTCCTTATAGAAGAAGAAAATTTGGAGTAACTGCTTGTCTTTATATCTATTACTACAACTATGACCTGATTAACAATATTATATGCATTATTAAATATTAAAAATAGAGCACCAACAATTGGTCAATTGTTAAATAGGATGATTAATAGATTTTAATTAGCAACTATTTTTTTGTCACAGCAAAAATGCCACACATTGGATGGTTCCAGCCTCAAATATGAGAATATTTAAAATAATAGTCTCCAAAAATATCTCTAAAGTGAATATATTTAATTTTTATTGACAGTTGGCAAGAAAAAAACAAGACATTTGATGGCATTAGTTCTAGGAAATTGTGATTTACACTGTTTTCTGATGTTTAATTGAGAAAATAATCAGCTTATTAATCAATTATGGAAATGGTTGTTAATTGTAGCCCTTATTTGAATGATAAACAAGAGTAGCACTGTATAATTCAGAACAGCTGTTGATTAACTGGACCACAGCATACATAATGTACGTCAGCAAATGCACCATCACTTTTCAAAGCACGTCTGTGTACGTATCGAGAAAAAGTTGGCAACACTCTGCCTTCAACCAAAGTATCTGCTCTCCTGTCAACCTCTTAAGAGTAAATGGACAATGCAAAATGCTTCATTTCAATTCAATGCAAACATTCAAATGATTCGGAATTGTAGGAGGGATCAGGAAAATTACATCTACACTAAAACAGGTTTTGAATCGATTTTATGATCAAAAGACATGTCAATTTTCATCTCTTTTGTGTAACAGTTTTAGTCTGTAGCTGCTGATCTTGGACTGGAGGGTGTTTTTAATCTGTTTCTAATCACATATTGGATTACTTCAAGGCATCTTTGGAGCACACACAGTCTGATTTGACTCGGAACAGCAAGCTCTTTTTGGCAGCAAATTCAAATTCAACCCACCACCCAGATGTCTTCGGTGGTCTGTGTTTACCTCACTTTTAAAAAAAACTCTTTGAGCAGGAAATTCAATTCTGATATCAAATATAGCAAGCCTACACTCTGCAGATCACAGATGGCAGACGCACAGCTGAATGCTGCTTTTGAACAGAGCGCTGCAGGAATGAGTCCTAAAACCCAGAAATGAGTTAGCATTTCAGCACTTCCGGTTCCCTCGTCTCGACGTTCATGGGTTTTTGGTTAGATGCCTGAAATAAGGTCTGTGGTTAGCACAAGCTTAAGAGATTGTCGCGTTTTGTTCTACGACATAAGATACATCGGTAAATACCTCACTCTTGCATTTTGAGGCTTTTACGAGTCTTAAAAAAGGCGGTTGCTAACAAGTGGCAAAACGAGACTACAGAGGTTGACGGGAACATTCAACGTCATCACGCTGAACACGAAATCTCATCCACTGACTCGCCCGCCTTTCCAGCCTCGTTGTGTTACGTTTGTGTGATGTATTATACATCCATGGTTTATACTCGCGCTCTTGCAAACTATTCTAAGTCACGCTAAGAGGAAAGGCTTTTGTAGAAGAGGTAATCGTAAACAATCACATTACAAGCTGGAAGCTTAGTGGTGGTGACGCTGAAGTCGTGCGACCGCGGTGTAGTACGTTTATAGCCTAACGTTTGCTTCTTCTCCCGATAGCATTTACAAATCAAAAATCATGAAAGCTGTGTTCATTTGTGAAAATTCTCTTGGTGAACAAAACGTGTAAGTGTCATGAACTTCTGTTTGCCACAGAGCATATTTTCTGCAATACTCCAAAATCCAATGGAAAAATCCCATTGGCTTTTCGTCGAGGGAACCAGGGCGAGGCTAACATCCAGGTTGGCCTACAAAAAATAAACGTCATCCCTGCAACGCTCTATACAGATAACAATAAAACAGACCATTAAAATGGCGGATATTTTTCAGCAGCAGTAAGCCATCTGACTTGAAAACCGACCATGAGTCTAGGATGAGAGACAGGCTGCAGGTTTCAAATGAGAAAGAGGAAATCCTCTGGCGAAACAAAGCTCCATCACAGAAACAGCATATTACAAGGTACTGGCAGGAAACCGCGGAGAGCCTGCTCTCTGCAGAGTTCTGTTGCCCGGGGCAATTCTGTGGGAACCCGGATCTGAACAGAATTTAATTTTTCTCTTAAATCTCCGTCTGACTGCTCCTCCATTCTTTAACCATGTAGACCAATTCTTTCTGCCTTTATACCATAAAATGATGAAGCAACCTTGTGCTTGGTTATTCACTGAGATTTTAGTCTCTGTTTCTTCAGGACTTGATTATTATGATTCACTGATAAACCACTCGGCCTCCGTGTCATCCACACGGATGACATCCACAGTCTTCATTTAGATTTAATTTCCGTTTCCAGCCAAATCAATAACTTATTAGGTGAGTTCACACTGCTCGCAGATGACTTAATTCCTTCTGCTCTGACACTGACGGTGGCCCTGACATGCACTGCGCACAGCAGCTTCAGGTCTCTAAGCTCAAAGATGTAAGACAGAGATCACCCAGGGAGAGGTGGAACAGGGCCCAGTGGACAAGCGGCAGAGCTTACAGCATACCGTGTCTGTGCTGCAGCTGTATGAGCCGACACAGAGAACCACTGGGCCTCAGGTCTCCGCAGCTGTTTTCACTAGGAGCGTTTTTTATTAAGTCAGCATTTACAAATGTTTACTCCCTTGTCCATGTTTGTTTTCCTATGGTCTGTGCACCACAGCAGGAGGGTGTGTGTGTGTGTGGGAAGCAGGAGGGTGGAGAAGGTTCGAGATGAGTTTCCTGAACAAATAAGGGGATGGTGAAGTGAACTTAAGTGCCTTGAGAGAAAATAAGGTCATAAAACAAATGCACACACATGCAAATGAGCACACACATTTACATGTAGACCGCTGACTTATTATAACAAACCTTGTCCTTGTACTGTATGTCTTCTTGTAACAACGTGCCTGCCACTGGTTGTATGCCTATTAGACGAGAGGTTTAACCAAAGAGCAAATTTTCTCCTCTTACAGATTCATTTGAATGATTTGTAGAGGTAAGCCTAGCTAATGTGTTATAAGACAAAAGAGGGGAGAAATATCAGAAAATATAAACTTTATAGCATAAATATGTTTGGTAACACTATTTGAAGGTGGATGCATAAGACTGACATGACACCTGTCATGAACATGAAGTAGTCTTTATGAAGGTTTATGACTGTTGACATTAAGTGTCATTCGGTCAATTATGTCACTCTTAATGCAAAGTTGACGTTGTTCGAGATGTCTTTATCATAACAATTTGACATTATTTTTCATTCATTCAACCTTTATTTAAATCTTGAGGAATCTTTGAGGGCATGGCCTCATTTTCAATTCTGTCGAGAGAACAAAACAGAATAAATATACGCAAAAAATAAGTAACGGGAAAACAAACAAACAGACAGCTTGCTATGTCATGTTTATGACATGCCACGTCTTTGTTATGACAACTTGACATTAACCAAGACATTTTTGTCTTGGTTGTTATAATAACAAAGACATTTCAAACAACGTCAACTTTGCATTAAAAGGAACTTAACTGACCAAATGACACTTAATGACAACAGTCACAAACCTTCATAAAGATTACTTCATGTTCAAGTCAGTCTTATAAAGGGTCGGTTCACTCAATGTGCAAAAAAAACATATTTACCGCTATCAAACAGTTTTCAGATTTTCTTCGGCAGAAAGACATTCCAAAGAAAACTGTTCACAACGTGGTCAGTGTATTCAGAGTAAGCAAGACATTGTTTCTGTGGAAAGACATGCTGCTTTTAAATGTTTTAATGTCATTTTTAAATGCAGTGAGCACCATAAACAAAAACCCATTCCCCTCCATTGTATTGTGGTCATGACAGAAATCTCAGATACAGTTCAGATCTCAATACCTCGGCACATAAAACCAAAACTATGCATGGCTAGATGCTCTTTAATCAACTTGCAATGCCTCAGGTTTAATTTAGGACTGCTTTCAGGTTGGGAACCAGTGATATAGACTCTCAAAGCCTATTAAATGCAGAGCTGACACATGCAGTGCCCGACATCAGGTGGTTGTGTAGCGGCTGCAGTCTTTACTGATGGACCACAGTTTCCCTCGAATGCTTAGTCAGATCATTACCCCTGACAACAGCTGTTAGACATGCAAGCACCTGGGAGAAGGATATCAGAACAAGGCTGTTGTGTGTTTCAACAATACATCACAGCCCACCTACAGCGGCACTGTGGGTGGGAATGAAAAACTAGGGTTACCTGGTGCCAGCCAAAAATGGAGGGTTACTGGTGAAGCTGTATGACTGGATAGCTCCTGAACACCAGCTCGGGGAAGGCGGGTGAACACAATGAGATAACTCAACACAACCACAACAACCTGCAAGCTATACACCAAAACAGTTACCTCCTACTACCTCCCCAGTTCCAAGGGCAGCAATGGCAAAATCAAGTTGTGCTCTCGTCCTTGGCGGTGGGTCAAGAGTGCCCGAGTACCAGTCATGCCTGTTCTCTGGTCCTCTTTTCCCATGAGTTGACAAAAGGAGGCAGGAAGTCTCCAAGGGGCCTGGCTAGACTGACCAATGTGGCCTGACTACTGATAGTAGCCAAGATCCGACCAGTTCTCATGTTGGCAATGGGCAAACAAAAGTTAAGCTTCCACTGGACACAAACAGACGAGGAATAAGACTGAGGGCACAGTGAGCTAAATATCTGACAGCTTAACAAACAAACATCAGTTGTATTAGCAAGCAGACATAAAGAGAATGTTGTATTCATTTTAAAGAGGCTAGCTAAAGTCAGAAAAACAACACTGCTGCTTATAACCCCAATTCTATTCTGATGAGTGATGATTATCAAGACTGTGTAGTGTTCACTTGTCTATGAAAGACAAAGCAGGATGCCATGGTAACTTATAACCCACAGAAGTCTAGGATTAAAATTGTACGCTTCCCAACAGAGCATCAAAGAGCACAGTTGCCTCATAGCAACAAGGTTCTGGGTTTGAATCGGTCAGGACCTTTCTTTGTGAAGTTTGCATGTTCTCCTAATGGATGGATGTAAAATGTTTACAACTGGTCGAATCTGAACATGATCTTATTGTTTCACATGGTTAAAAAAGTAATTAAATCTGTTGCTAAGTCTTCACAGTCAGTTAGGATTTTTAAAGTCTCCTCACGAGTGAATCAGAGAATTTCAATACAAAAGCTGGTGAGATTTGGGTTTAGCTTGTATTTTTATTTAGTGGGGCAGAACTGCATTTCAATGTAGGGAGGGTTGTGTACGGAGGAATTACATGTGAGCCCTTTAGAAGCTGTGGTTTGCTCAGTCTTTACCCCTTTATATCTCTGGCACAGCAGCATGTGAGCAGTTCTAACCCCAAACATAAGGAGTTCCACTGACTCAGCAGGAACATCAGTCGGTTTATTAAGTGGAAACATATTACAGAACATCGTTCACCATTACCCTTAATGGCAAATCCCTTAATTGCTGCTACTCTAAGAGTATCATTTGACCAATGCACAGACTCAAAAGAGGAGAGCTAGAGATGTCTGTGGGTTTCTGTGAGCTCTAGTAAGACACATGCAGGTATACAAATTTGTCACTGGTTTCTCTAATATATCACACTGAAACAGGGCCACTTAGTCACTCCAGTCCTGGGGTCATGGGAGCATGTTGACAACAGCAGGTGAAAGGCAGCCCACATGGGGATGGAGAAACACCACAGGATGAAGGATGGTCAGTTATCGTGAGGCCATGATGGGTGTGTGTTTGTGGCTGTACTGAATCCTAGAGACATCGCTCACAGGGAGTCTCAAACAGCAACTGCCTTCACTTTGTCCAGATGAAAATCCTTGCTGAACGCACACACACTTTCACGCACATACACAAGGATGTGAAAAAAAACGTTCTGGAACATTTGAACTGCTGCAGCCTATTTTTAGGCCTTCAGGCCTGTTTTCAGAGGAAGACACAAGGATCCTACCAGATCCCACTGAGCAGCAGCAGATAGTGAAGACTGGGGATGATGGCCCCTGTGGGTCAGTACTCACCGCTGTAGAAACGGATCAAACAGCTGAGGTCTGAGTTGGCGGCTTCTTGCTGCACTCGTCCAGGGTCTGCATAGCCCATAGCTGCCAGGTAGTCATACACCATCTGGAGCGGACGCTCAGAGGGGTCCAGCCTCCTACAGGACAAAAGAAAAGGAGAAGTGGTGTAACAATGCCCCTCACAAAAGAGTAACACCAGATTCTCTGTGTTAAGAGGGACACATACACTGAAGCATTAACATCAAACTAAAGGTGAACTGTTTCTTTATGCGCGTTTAAATGACGCAGATAGTTTTTGATTAGGATAGCAGAAGAATCCAGGACAACTCCTAAGATAAAAACTCTTGAGGTTTCAGAGAAACGCAAATTATATTAGATAGCAGTTATATCTTTTATATATACCAAAATGTCATTGGTACTGCGTCTGCACCTTCAATGCTTTGGGTCTGCACCAAAGTAGATAAATGCGTAATAATCGCAATGCATCTGCACCCTTCAGGACCTTCATGAAAAGCTGCATTTCTCACTAATAGCAAAATTAACTCGGTACATAATCATACCCCTATATACCATTTTCTCAATAAAACATAAATAAATGTGTTGAAATGTATAATTGAGACATTTCTCAAACTAGTGATCACCTTGTGGACTCTTCCCGCTGACACCTAACAGGATCATGTCAACCCTGAAATCCAGCACCCCTAGCCTGATACAAGCAGCCTTTCAGGAAAATGCTTACTGTCTGGCTGCATGAAGGAAGTCTTGCAAGCACAACAGCAAATGCAACTTTCACTTTCAACCTGTCCAGCTGGAAATGGCCTGGGGTTTACTCATGCGCACACATCTCCTGAAAAACAAATCACTGATCTAGAGCTGGGCTGATAAATCTTCAGGATGACACTGATTTTTCACAAATATGTCACTCTGTATACATGATGACCGACAGAAAAAAAAAAGAATTAAGAGAATTACATTTACAGTAAATGAGACAGAAGTGCTTGAATTTTGAAACATCACTCCCTAAGCACAGAAGGCAAACAAATATCAATACCACGCCCAAGCCAAACGCCACCTTCCCTCGTGTCAACCTCTTCTGTATGATTTGCAGGATCATGATATTTGATTTCAGACGGCTGTGATCCCAACACCTCACTGCAGGATTTATGGAGCTTCCAGTAGGCAGCAAGAGGAGGATGACTGACAGGCCCTGTTGATCATTCACACTGACACTTACACTTAGCGCAGCTCTGCCTCATTTATTGACAAATCCTCTAACCTTGGGCAATGCAGCAAGAAGCTGTTAAATCTCTGTCAAATGCCAACCATTGTGTTCATCTGTCCTCAGGGTGGAAGGTAAATTATGCAGCAAACTATGGCAATGTATCTCTCGATTTACAATAGACACACCCAGTAGCCCATGTAACACAGATAGGTGGGGTTTACAGAAACACCCACATAGGTGTTTTCACTTAATTTGGCTAATCTCTGGACTGTGGGTGTACAGACAGTGGTCGATTTTTCTTTACACTTTTACAATTAGGATTAGTTTGTGCTGGTAATTCCCAGGATGGCTCCGCTCAACTTCAACCTGAGTAGAGGTCTAATCAGCCAAAACAACTGAAAATGGGTGTGGGTGTGCAAAAACAGACTCCGTTAGCAAGTACAAAGAAAATCGGAGAAGTGTGTTTTAATTTCACAAGGGTTTATTTTCCATTTTCTTAGTTGGCAGGAGATGTGAGAACTCAGCAATCATAGATCATTTAGCAAGGCTTCAGTTTCTTACCATAGAGACCAAGTGGTAAAAGAAGGAGGTTGTTGTTAGAAAAAGAAGCAGAAGAAAAGGAACATTGCTAACTGTGTACATTTATTAATTAGTTGCTATCATTGTTCTGTATTGGCAGGTACCTCCTGTGAAATTCAATAATCCGATCATGATGGAGCAAAGCTTACAATTCAGGACTTTCACCCAGCCTCTACCCTTCGCCTTCTCACAGGTGAGCCCACAAGACAATGCCCCTGCATCACTTGCTTTGGTTGTGCCTGACCTTTTACTCCCTGGTCTGACTCCAGTAGCTGGCACCGTGTCCCGTTCCTGCGTGAGGTTCTGTCTGATCTTTCAGATCCAATCACAGGGCTATTCTTGCTTTGCTATTGGTCTGGTCACTCACCATGTAGATTTTAGATACAAGTGGATGAGATGAGATTTCTCTTTTGGGTGGTTGGGCTCACTTTACATTTCAGAGTGAGGAGCTTAGTGATTTGGGAGTCCCATGATATCAAGATGCCAAATCCTCCCAGAGGAGCCAGTTGAGATGTCTGGGAGCCTCCCTTTGGAAGTGCTCTGGGCATGACAAACTGGGAGGAAACCCCGGGCATACCCAGAACATGTCGGAGGAATTACATATCCCATCTGTCCTGGGAGCTCTTAGGGATCCCCAAGGAAGAATCCGTTGCTGGGAAAAAGATCACTGGAGTGCTCTGCTCCCCCCGTTGGTAATGTGAACCTGACCAGGATAAGTGGCAGTGGCTCAAAAATAGATGAATGGAAGGATGGATGTCCTCCATCAACCTCATCGCCTAAGTAAATTTATCTTAAGAAAGAGTTAATCCGACTAAAAATACAATGTTCCCTAAGCAGGAAAGAACCCAGACCTTCCTGTAAGCAGCACATTACTACAAGCTATAAAAAGAAAATTACTAAAAAAAAGCTCCCATCCCTTCCATCATGTCCGTAGTTACAAATCTTTCTTCACTGCTTGTCTCAGTGCTGTCACCAGCTTTGCATGTTTCAGATGCTCATTTATACAGTACATGTATAAATAATAAAGTACATTATCAATCACAGTAATAAAACAAATAGAACATTTATCGAAAAAGGGTTTAGAAAAATGATTTAAAAGGAGAGAAAATATAGGTCCAGAAGCCCCTTTAAGGTCAAACATAAATAGAGTCATGTTTTTTCCATGAACATATGCACTTTTTTACATTTAATGCAACCTTGGCTTGTCTTTACTGTCTGTGGGACTGGAATTGTTTTTGGCATTAACAGAAATCATAGTCTTAAGTCGCCAATATCCTGTTTTTAGATGTTAAAAACTTAAATATTAAATGTAAATGTACCTGCTCATACTCGCTGGCAAAAGCCTTTAATTTATTAGCAGTCTGTATTACTCTGCAATGCCTACAGCTTTTAATCAGCACAGATATAATCAAGTTGGTTCATATGCTATTAATTGATAACACCATTAGCTACCAGCCTATAAAGTCATTAACAACCTCCAGTCATATTTCCAGCAAAATGTCTGCAGCACGTCCATGGAATGATCTTCCAGCCATTAATGCTTACTAACACAACCATTTGCAATTCTCCAGTATAAATGCACCTACTGGCATTTTTTGCCAAATGCCTTGTAAGACTTTAAGATTTTGTCTAAATATCCCACATCATTTAAAAAAAAAAAAAAATGAGCAGACAGTAAGGCTCACATAGAATAAGCCATAAGCCACTGTGATTTAAGCTATAGCTGATTTCCTAGTTTAGACTCTCCTTTCTAATATCTTCACGAAGGCTTTCCCAGGAAAGCAAAGGAGGAACGGCCCAGATTCCTTCCTGGTCACGGATCAGTGAACCAGCTTTTCATCCTTTCACAGATAATCAAGGGGTCATTTGCTATTTCTGACAGCATACGTCTTGTGGAGCTGAGAGAGGCATACAGTCATGCTCCCTGAGGGTATCCTGGGTGAGGTGCTGTGGGCGTATGGGATGTTGGGGTAACTGCAGCAGGTCCTCAGTGCTGTGTTTGCCTTCTTTGCGTTGTGCTTTGTGTGTGTCTGATTGAAGAGATGTGCTTCCAACTTAACCTATGCAGCTGTCTAAAACAGCTGCGTAACATCTCGTGTTACAACCCAAAGCATCTTTTTACGCTTCAAGTCTTTTTTTATTTCTTTCACTTTTTTTCTATTTTCATGTTAGCGTTTAAGCTGTCAGATGCTTCAGAGTGTAGTACTGTAGAATAGATCCAATGAAGACAGTGATGCAGGACTGCAGTTGTTGGGTGTTGGCCCATTCAGAGAAACTGATGCAGGTTTAACCCGCATCACTGTGTTGTTCTGCGATTGGACACAGGGTATTTGGAATATTCTTGCCATGGCCCTTGACCAAGGAAGGCACTATCCTCTGAACTACAGTTGGACTATGGATACATTTGCCCACAGGAAATAATAAAGTATAACTTGCCTTAACTTAGTGTGTATTTACCTGACTAGGTCTCCGTGAAGCTGAACGTAGAGTCCCTGTCCGTCCCTCTGAGCACACAGCTCCTCCACTGTGGTACTGGTGGAGCAGAGCACCAACTGAAGGTCTGTCTGAGGGGTGGAGGAGGCCTGTGGGCCAGAGGCAGGTGGCTGGGGGTCCACTGTACCCCCATAGAGACACACACAGCCCCGCTGGGTGTCCCCCTTTAGCCAGTCCCGCTCTCGTGATCCAAATCTGGTCTTTCTTGTCACGCAGCCACGACTCCCATTCCGCTTCATGTTGCGCTGCTGACACAGAAAGACTCATTTTAACACACAGGTTGACATCAGATTCATATCCGCCTATCTAACAGCCACGGCCTGCCTGAAGAGCTAAAATGTACTGTTGACCCTTCCAGAGGTGCTGGTAACTTCTGTGCTGGTAGTTAGCAATTGCGTAGTCTCAATAATCTACTAACTCTCCTGTGTTGTTTTAGAGCTATCCGTCCTGGAACATCAAATGTTATCAAACTAAAAATGCAAGGTGACAAATCTGAAATAGGCTGAACAGTATCAGGTGTCCAGAGTGCCAATCCACAACATTGAGGAACAGTCATTTACAGCAGTCAGGGGTTGTTGTTACAAAAGGAACTAGAGGATTTCAACTATGGAGACATCAAACTACTAAAGCCTCAGACACAGAGGGGACAATACAGATTTCATCACAGTTTTTATTTTCCTGCAGTTCATGAAAAGGTCATCGAAATGTGCCTATTCTGTCTATGAGCGTGGACAGAATTTCCTAGTATTCACTAGGATCCACTGAGAGACTCTTCTTTAACAGTACAGTTTCTGTACACCTTTATATCTGAATTAGGGGTGTAACGGTTCTAAAACCACAACTGAATCCACGATATAAACGTCCACGGTCTCGAGTAGTGGCTCTGTCTTCTTTGTCGCAGCCCCCCATCCGTCAAAATAGTGTAGTATTTATTTCTTCTACTTGCACGCGCTGAACCAAACTTTTGTGTCTTCACGTGTGCATTTTAGTCAGTCCGATGTGCCTGCCCTGTATAAATGAGCGCAAGCTGCAGCTGTTCAGGAATTATCAACAGGTCAAAGACTCACGATAGAGCATTACTGACATTTGTGTTATTTATTTTCATTTATTTGTTCTTATTGACAATAAGCCAGTATTTGACTTGACTGTTACGTTGACTGAAACCGTGACCCCAAAACCAAGGTAAATACCGAACCGTGAATTTTGTGTACCGTTACACCCCTAATCTCTATATAACTGAAATGAGAGCTATGCGGTCGAATGAGGTGAATGTGCCACTTCTGGAAATCGGTGCAGTGGTGTTTTTAGTAGAGAAGGAGCGCCCCCTCCCCCTACGTTGTTGCACTTGGGTAGACAAGGATACAAGTAATCAGTGTTTTATAATCAATACTCAGTTATTAGCAAGCATGTAGCTAGTAATTCCTTTCATTACACTGAAGAAACTTGCAATTGCTTTCCTTTGCAGACTCGACTCTACGTTTCCTGAGCAGCCTCTGTCTGTAGCAGCAGCACTGACCATAAGTTGAGAAAAATCTATAATGTTGTTTTATTCTGTTACCTTTCTCACTAAGGATGGACTCTTTGACTGCATTACTAACAGGAACCAGAATGTCATGTTGTTGTCATTTGCTTTTGCCCTAATCACCTGTGGTGATGTTAGCCGGATGTGCAGTAGCCTAATGTTTTTCCTGAAAATTATGCAACGCTAGACTAAATCTAAATTTGAAATTAATGAGGACTACTGTTGTGCTAAGATGATAAAATGTCAGTGACATCAGCTGCTCATGAAAGACTACCATTACAAGCACAACAAAGGTATTACAGCATGTCACTTGGTCCAAGAGGTAAAGATATCTATCCACAATTCTGACTCTGCATGTAGGCTCTGCAGTACAGACACACACACACACACATATATACAGGGTACACTGCTGTTGGGCCATACCTTGACCCCACATCTCTTCAGAATATTCATAGACAGGATATGAAAGCATAAGTCTGGAGAGCATCTCGTCTAGTTTGGTGACTTAAAGTTGTCATCAATACTGTTTGAAAGTGTTGTCATCGTTACCTCATTCAAGTGGTGATATTCAATAAGCCAGTCAGTCATTTTTCTACCGCTTGTTCCCGTTTTTTTTGGGGTCGCGGGTGACTGGAGCCTATCCCAGTAACTTCGGGCCTTAGGCGGGGTACACCCTGGACAGTGATGTTCAATAAGCCTTTGAGCAAATTACTGCTGAGTGTGAGGATGCAGGTAGGGTTTCAACTAATTATTATTTTTGTTAATGATCCTCGTCACAACTTCCCACAGCCCAAAGGGGTGTTTTTAAATTAAATAAATTATTATGAAATAATTATTTTGTTTTGCGCAACTGTCAAAAACCCAATTTAGCTGAAACAAATAAACGTATGGTATTACTACTTGATAAATGATTTAATAATGAATTGCTTATCAAAACAGCTTTCAATTATTTTTCTTTTGATTAAATTAAGCAATTACCTGGAAAATCATTTTTTTAAGTTCTTTTAAGGTTTTTCTTTGCAAACTACTGGCATGCGTTACTACCTGAATTATTCAAAAAGCAAATTGAATTTGTTAACTTCTTAATTTAACCTCTCATTTTCTGTTATTAGAGAATCGTCTCCTTCCACCGCATCTCAAGGTCTTCATCAACATATGGAGTTTTCTCAGTCAAGCTACGTGGACCTTGAGTTAATTTAATTTTCAAGGTCATGAATAAACTTTGACTTTCACTCCTTAAATAGATCATAACTGGAGCAGAATTATTCCAGAGGTTAGGGCGAGAATATAACTGGAGATAGGTTAGTTTCAAACCCACAACTGTTGAAACATCTGTGGTCACAGTGAAAGTAAAATGCCATACACTTTTCTGATCAGCCACTGTCAAGGTGTGTCTAAGTGAAGAACTGAACCACTGCTTGCTGCTGTGGAATCACTCGGGCCCTGGTTATACCTTGCATTAAAGGTGGGGTACGCGATTCTGGAGAAATCCAATACCATAACAAATACCATCATATAGAACAAACAACGACACAACTCTCCTGCTACTGTAGCCAACATCACAACAACTGCATATCTTGGCAAACTAAAAAGTAAGCTGAATGTCTGTGGGAAAGTCATTTAACGTTACCTGACACACAAATCATGGCTGGAATGACTGGAATAGTGTTGTTTTGTTCGGTCCAAGTTATTATGTTTGTTTCCCTTTACAGAGCCAAACACCAGATTTTTGGATTAGAACCACATACCCCACCTTTAACATGCATATTGGGGGATTCGATCACAAGTGTACAGCTCCAAGTACTTCAGTTCACCTGGCCTTAGAAAGCGTCTCTACATGCATCTCAAGTGAGCACTTGTGATCGGCTCTCACCTCACTATATGCAAATAAAACACTTACATCATTTCCATTTGCAAAGACCAAATGCATTGTTATTCATCAGACAGTGTGTTTCGTGTGTAATCAATCCAGGAGAATCCATTGTGCCTCTTGTTGTGGCTTCTTCTTGTTGTTTCGCACTTTAATATGACACTGTTGGTATGTGAATAGGTACATACTAAAAGAATGCGGCCATATGCGGCCCAGACCACCTCCAAATGGGGTCTGAGAGATCAGATCTCAACAGCTGCATTTACATGGACCCTAATATTCCACAGTCATAATAATAATGCTTCATATAACTACCTCAATCAGAAGAGACTGGCCAATCCGGCCCGATCGGAAGGAATTTTCAATTGGGTTGAGAGAGATGGTGCAAGCGTTTGAAAATCCACTCGAAAGGAAAATATTAGCGCCTCATAACCATGTAGGCTAAATGCAAAATCCGATCGTTTCTCTCTGGATGAAATAAATCAATTCTTTCTGCGCATGTTTGCCCCGTGGGGGTAACATTAGGTGACGTGAACAAGTTTTCGGGAGGGACAGAAGCATGGCGGTAGCAATACAAAACTGGTCTGTGGCTCATCCAACTTTTTAGTCGGAGACCGTGCTGACCATGACCATATGTTGCTATGGTGATGTAAGCTACACAAAGTTAATAGCTAGCCAGATACTTCGCTAAGCTAATATAGCAAAGCACACTTTCCATATTACCTACCTGGTATTCCACACAGCTCTGTGCTGATCAGCTAATTTTACCATCTTGTCCGCTAAAATGATGTCCGGGTTTGCCGTCTAACATCTACCTGAATCCATGTGAATATAGCAAGGGTTGAAACAGAAAGAGAACAGCAGAACTTCTTCTTCTGTTACATATCCGGCAGATTAGATGCTTCACAGCGGTGATCGGATCACCAAGATGCATGTTAATGCCGGGTGTAAACGGGGGCCTCAGTGGTCAACCCAGTCGACTGGGCAGCTCCACAGTGCAGCTTCCAGGTGTGGATATGTGTCACTTTGTGAATGTGAAGAAGAGCCACGCTGAATAAGAGCATGCATGTTCAGTCAACCTCACCTGAATCAGTGAGGAGTAGATAAATACACTGTGTATTTTTCTACCTTTAAGGAAATGTTCTAATGACATATGGCTGACCTGGGTCAGTTATTCAGTTAGCTATGGAGGTCCCTGGTAGACTTCATGATGATATGGTACCTAACTGTAACACAAACTGTATCTTGTGCTTCAGTAAATCAACAAACACGGGCATATTTTATCAGAGACAGGCAGGCATGTAGGGTTTGGATGTGACCCCTGATTTAATTAACACACCAGGATGCGTTTCCTCCAAAACACAACTGGATCATCTATTTTACGTTGATGTTAACAGGCATGAAAAAGACTAGTGAGCATTGCCCCTTAGCACTGACTGAATTATGGGTGAATGGTTTCAGAGTCAATATCTGTTTGCAGAAATGCTCTAGGCTTGGCTTAATCACATCTGAAGAAAAATGAGCATTTTACTTATGTTATTATGCACTTATTAATAGGATTACCTATTTTATTTTATGATTCTGTTGAGCGCCCTTCCTTCAAATACAATAACTGAGTAATGCATACACATGAATTGAATAGCACAGCTGAGATTCTGTGTGTGTGAGTGTGTTTGTCGCTGCCTTGCAAGTAGAGACGTATATGTCATTCCATGTCTTGCCCTAAAATGTCATAGAAGAACTCTTCAGCAGTGGGCCTTCCTATAAAAGCCCTAACAGCCTACAGTGAGTGTGTGTGTGTGTGTGTGTATGTTGATTGGCTCTGGTACATTCCTCACTTAAAGGCAATCATCCACAGATCAATCATCAGCCAGAGGATATCAATCACTGGACAGCACAGCCATTACATAATATTACAAGGATGCCTATTCATTCTCATGCACTTTGCCCTGTTTGAATCACCTACTGTAATGTAAGAAAAATCCTTGACATGTAACACAATATAGAGCTATTTGTCGAGCACTTTTTCCTGTATTGAATCACAAGAAAATAAATCCTCTCGTCATGACTTGCCTTTAGCACTCGGATCCCCGTTGCAGCGTGAGCTCCCGGTCCGCTGCGGCTGCCGCGACCTGCAGTCTGGTTCAGCCCCGCTTGGTGGACCACCGTGTCCGGCTGCCTGTCTATGCAAGCCCCGTTATCTCCGACATCACCTCCTTTCTTGATGCCCGTTTGGGTGCTTGTCGCCTTGACCGCTGCACTATTATCCTCGTCCTCCATCGCCATGTGTGAAGCCTTTTAACAGCGACAAAAGCCAAGAAGTGCCGTCCCGGTGCGCGACTGGCGAATTCCCACGGAGAGCTGGATACTCATCCTGTGTCGGTGCAGCGACGCCATATCCAGACTGAAGCGGACTGTTGTCAGACAGGCCTGCTGGAGAGCTGATCAATAAACATTAAATGGGCGGGTTCAGGGTTTTTCATATTCATCAGCCACTGCCCCTTTCCGATGGGAGAGGCTTTAAACATTCATCACAAGGCAAGACTTTTAGCGCTTGGTGCACTTCATAAAATGACGACATGCCTGTGCAGGGCGTGTCTTTGGTACTCACGGTGTTAACTTCGGTGGTGAGTGAGTTTGTAGACAGTATGTCATGTCATGTCATGGTATGGTGGTATCACCAGCTACAACATTAATATAATAATATTCAGTGCCATGTTCCTAATACATCACCATCGATAACGATTCCTACATGGTAACTTGGCTTTATCGGCGCTTAATCATTCAGATCAGTTAACGTTATAACTTACACCAATAACAAGAGTAACGTTTGGGTTGCCAGGTTGGGAAAATCCATTCAGCTGGTGTTTATGCTCCTCCATAATATGACACTTGCTTTGTCTTTAAGTTGGCTCCTCAATGAATCAGCTAAAACTGTGGACTGTTTGACTAGACTATCGATAAATAACCAAACCGATCGATAATAGTAGTATCAATATCAATGATACCCATCCCTAAATAAACTTTGTCTTTATAAAGACATCACGATTAACTTAAGTTTGTGTAACATTATAACGTTACATATAACGTTAGATTTAAAGGTTTGGTAAACTCCAATCGTAGGCTATCCTTTAAATTAGTTATGAACGAAATGCTAGAGCTAACGTTAAGCTAACTAGCTAACGTCAGCGGTAGATGACAACTTTATTTGCTAATTTTGCTAACACCATATGTTAGCCATCGGCTAACATTAACACTCATAATAGCTGCCTTGCAACCCTTTACCCCCCCAAACCATGCTAACCAAAGCTACTAACAACATTAGCATAAGGTTGAAATGGGCTAATTTCTGTAGCTTCAGCTGAAAGACACAGCTAGCATAATTACAGTCTTCTGGATTTGACTGAACCTTAATGTTACATGCTGGTACTTTTATTAATTTCTTTGTTACCTTACCTTTGTTATAACTTTACGTGGCTCCAGTGGGGCCAACAATGCCGCCAAAATCACGTCGGAGGATCGCAACTCTAGTTTTCATTGTCCTGCTGAGTTCGATAGGTACAAAGTTTGGGATTAACAACTAATCATGAACATCCAGGCAGAAATACTGGGGAACGTCTGTAGAAAGCATGCCACAGGACTATCAAGGGTGGACGGCCGAGCTGGTAAAGTGCACAAGTGCCCCGACGCCCCAAACCCTCAAGGGGCCGATTATTTTGTGGTAATTGGATTAATTGCAAATTTGTTTGGTAACACGCACCACTAACACACGAAACAGACTGAACTGGTAGAAGCTTAAGGTGGCTCCTGTAATTTCCCTGTCTTGTAGTGGGACCCCACTTCAAAATATCAAAATGTTACTTTTATAAACCTTTCACTGTAGGCTATTTATGTATTTTGATTGTTGACACTGTCCCCGTTTGTTCCCATCGTTGTCAGTAGTCCTGTGTTGTTTTGCAACGCTCAGTAGTGAAACCAAAGTCAATTTTCCGCAACATGGACAAAGTACCGAACTAACTAGCTTGGGTAGAGCGATGAGGAGAGCTCAGTGGGGTTTCCACCGATTTTTGTGAGTCGCATACAGCTGAGAAGTCTGAAAATATTACATTTCAAAGAGCTATTTTTGAGCACTCGCTAAACTAAATTAGTACTGACAAATTCGACTTAAATCTCAAAATCAGCTACATCATTTGTAAGATGAAAGGTGGTGCAGGTTAATCAAGGGGCCCTAAGTGGAGATGGGCCACAAAATCCAAGTGGTGTGAACTAAGTGGCAGGATCTCCCAGCTACACACTTGCTCACAATCAACTCGAATTCTGAATTTCCAGCTCAGTTAAAGAGCAGGCCTTTTTCACCGCAGAGCAGACGCACTCACTTGTCATAGCAGGCAAAGCACAGGTGATATGAATAGCGTTAACAACAGAGTCCCAGTGAGCCGTGAGCCATGAGCCAGCATGCACAATACCAGGACCATGAAACTAAAGCAGCAAAATGGTGCTTTTCTTACTATATATCAAAACGCCTGCTGGGAATAAAAGCCTGTCAGATTCTTTACCTTATTAAACCTCAGCTCTTCACAGGCCCCCTCCTCTGCAACCACACACAATAAGGTGAAAAGGGTTGGATTCCCACAGGGGCTCTTCGTGCTCAACGTTGAACCTTCACTCCTGCGACCTTATTAGATGCTTAATAAAAAGCAGCTTCGTGGCTGCCAGTTGTTCATTTAACATTTTTTTATTTAGTCCATGATATACTGACATTTTATGAGCAATTAATAGCAACCATAAAAAATGATAACTGATAGGCACTGTCAAATGCTGAATACACATTTGTTTCATTAAGAGATAGAGGATGTAGTTTATCATAATATAACACCAGTTCAGCTAGGTGTAGGCAATATGGATAAAATCCTTTATCGTGGTATATGTAATTGAATATTGCAATATCTGTTATATTGTGAATATGTATAGTACATTTTCTGTAAAATCAATTTAGAAACTTTATAAATAAAATAACCAATTTCTGGCTAATGAAACAAATTGAAAACCTATAAAAATCAAGGTAGTTCATCACATTGATGCAAAAAGCATAAATATCCACAATGACCACTGAGGAGTCCCGTTAATTTGCAACATTGTTAACAATGGTCTATTTAATCTTAGACATGGTGAGAGACGGTATAAAGGGTACAGCAAACTCTCTATGGTTGATACATTAGAGTCTTCACATTACCCCCCCCCCGCCCCATAAAGGGCCAAATGAGCCCAGCACCCATTTTTAATAAATCAGACTGTTAAACCACACACCCAAACCAAGAAAACAAAACTACCATAGTTCAGCGAGATTTTTATTTCACTTTTTATTCGCTTGATCATTTTCTCCAACCCAAAGACAAGAATACACAGCATAAATTGAAAATATCCCATTTAATAGTTTACAACTTCTCATCTTTAATCATCAGTTTCATACTTTCAGCCTGACATTCACACTCACCTTGGAGCCATGGAACTGGGATGCAGTTCAACATGTCAAACTTGACTGGAAAAAGTGAACCTCATGCCTCCACCCTCCCCCAACACAACAGTTACCATATTGTTTTACAGGGGGTAACAAACAGATTTTGTTTTCAAAATACAATGGATGCATTTTCTTTTGATTCAACAGGGAAACGAACATGGGGTAATTCAGATGCTCTTCCAAGCCCTTTACACACTGGATTCACCCTAACACATAAAAAACAAAAATCGATTATCCAATTTATCCAAATGACAGATGTGCACTTTCATCAGACTCTTAAAAACATTAACAGTATTGTGAGCACTATCTGAACAACTTCCTATAATTGTACATGTTAGTATTGACCTATGAAGGTGGTGTGACAGATTTTATAATTTGAACTTTTCTTGCATTTCAAAAAAGTCTCAGGTCAAGAGTAGAAATGACATTATTTACACTGGTTTTCACATGCAGCTCAGAAGCTGAAAGTTGAAATTGCAGCCAAAAATCATGTCTTACATAGACAGACATGTCACACACCATCACGCTCTCTCAAGCACGATTATTTTCTCTGTCTCTCTCTCTCTCTCTCTCTCTCACACACGCACACACTAACATCACTTCAAACGCTGATCACACCGCTGATGGGTATTTGTTTCCGTTTCTTTTCTTCCTTTTAAGTTACAGTGTCCAAAGAACGTATGTTGGGTTCATTTCCATTTGTACATTTAAAACTGCATGAAGTACGGTATCATTGAAAGAACTGATCAGATGTGATTAACAAGGGTACATACTGGTTGAATAAGACAATACAAACAACACCAACAAAAACATTCAGGAATAGATGTATGAAACTTCCTTTCCCATCCCGTCAATCTTCCATTTTGCACAGCTCCCCCTTGTGGCTATTAGCTTGTAGCACAGGCTTGTCCCACATTAGTTTTGGGGCTGGTAAAGCAGCACTCCATAAAACGCAAAATCTAAAAAGGTCCTAACAGGAAAAAAAAAAAAAAAAAGAGAATCAATTCATTTTCTTCCTCCCTCATATCCGGCCATGATTAACTGCCATGTAAAGTTGAATTTAAAGTAGTGAGGGCTCAGATCAATTTGATGATCAAGTCATGTGTTACAGCCCCACCTTTCATATGGGGGACTATAAAGAGAAGCTGAAAGGTGTGCCATGTAGAGGCAAAAAACATCCACGATAAGGGACGAAAGTAAAGAAAAGAAGCCAAAACATTGCCCTGTACTGTTCAGACCCAGGGAAGGACACTGCTGCTCAGCGTACATATCAGGAACCACTTAGCACATAACAAAACGTCTATCAGCTCTTGTCCACATAAAACTCCATTCCAATTTAAACCTACTGGCCATAATGGGGAAAAATAAATCACAATGAAGTAAAAAAATAAAAAATAAAAAAAAAACTACAAGTAGTGGTCTTGCTTAGTTGAGACATGATGCTTATAGGAAGGTGCTACATGGCAGACAAAAAAGGTACCCAGGCAACCACGAAAGCTAACACACCAAGACCAAGGGGCATCATTTCACGAATCAACTTGTAGGTTCAAGAGAGTTCAACAGATGTGAATGGTCTAGAGTGCAGAACACTCAACCACACCATAAGGCCAGAAGGAAGAGTCACATGTTGCCAAGAAACCTGCTCCTCTTCGAAGGAGGGTGTGGATACATGAGGCGTTTGAGGGGCAGGGAAGCAGATGAAGCAAGATGCCACTTCTGCTGCTGTGCAGCACTGTGCTTGGGTTTCTCAGTAGTAAAGTACATCATTCAGACAACATCTGTTAAGACCGATTCAACCCTAATTACCACATCCAAAAGGAACCCCAACAAGTACTCTACTGACTCACCAACTACCTTGGTAAAAGAAGTAAATGTGACACATCCGATCATGAATGAAGTATGTAAATCAAATGCAGTTCAATTGCATCCTTTTAAGATTATTTTTTTGTACATATATGTATACAATTATACTTCCTAGCTAATCTTTTAAGTCTTCATGTGGGTTTTATTTAATTTGATCAGCTTTTGTTTGTTTTACAACTATATACAATGTACAGGCAGCAGATCATATATCTTTTACAATGAATGAGTGATGATAAAGGGAAGTCTTTATAGACTATTTTTGACTAGATCTATTTAGACAATATACATTGTGAATCATTTGAATTTTTAGAAAATGGTATCTAAAAAAAGGATGAAAGATAGTACAAGAGACAAAATTGTAAAAGCCCTCAATATGTACAGAAAAAAAGCCAATATAGCATTTGTCAACAACAGAAAAAAGTTTAACTGAAATCATTTTCTCCATATACACATATCATAGCTCAAAAATATTTCCAAAGCTAATAGTTTCTCTGATTTGGTCACAGAAGTTAGAAGATAGTGAAGCAGAGTGGAAAGACGTATACAGCCTGATTGAACATCTGAGGATCTCAACACAGCATCGCAGGGCTGCTAAGCTTAAGTAATGAGAAATTACCATTAGTTTCTCTCATGCAGATGCTCCCCTTGATTGCGATCTATGACTAAACAAAAGCTGTCAATCTACGGCCACTGCAAGTTAACAGAAAGAGAACATTGTGAGGTATTAAGGTTACTGTCCCGCAACAGCATGGTCAGAATTCTGATTCGGAGAAGACGGGAGCCAAGAAATCATACAAACCGTCACCACAGAACATCCTGTCCCAGTACCTCACCAAGTGATCCAAACACCCACTTTAATGTTTATTGGGGGGGGTCTTAATGATATTTCACATTAGTAGAACATTTCTACTTTTTAGAAAAACTTGAAACCTTGATGCCAGCTTATGAAAAGTTTACATCTATTAGCTGCCATAATCTTTAAGATTTGCTTTTTTTTTTTAGGACTTGTTATTAATAACATCCAACAAGCATTTTTTATTTAAAGTATGCCACACAGTATAGAGAAAGAAACGATCAGGATCATGTAGCTATAATATTTGTTTTTGTCAAAACTAAGACAAAAAGTAATTGCTGTGGACATCCAGGTAGGCCAACATTAGTGGGTGACTGATTATTAACTCATTATGGAGATAAAGAAGTGAAAAAGCAAAACTAATTAAATGAAGTGATATACCAATTCAAATCCAACAGGACCATTTCCCTCAGAGTGAAAACACTATCAGCACACAAGCAGACTTACAAACCAAGCTCATACAGAACTCAATAGTTCAGGGGCTTTTATCTAGCTAAGTCAGAAAGGCACATCACTTTGATAACAGGCATAAATAATTAAGTCAAATTACTGCAGAAATAAAACATACTTTCACAAAAATAGTGCCAATAAGATGAGCGTCCCCATCAAAGAAGACAGCCGTGAAAAAGAAGACTTGAGGGAGAAGGGGGAAAGCATTCAGTGCATGTAACTACATTCATAACAAGCTTCATTTACATGTATGTGCATGGTGACTAACTTCAACCAGATTAAACAAATCAGAAATGTATCTAAATTGCAAGCTAGACGGCGAGGACACAAATGCAGGAAAAGTTTAAATGCACATCTCCAACACAAATGCCATCAGCTTATCTTCAGATAAATTTCCGGCCTGGATTATATCCATCCTATTGAATGAACCTCCTCAAACTATGCAAAGCAATTAACCGTTGAATTTATTATACAGATGTAAAACTAAAGCTACAGGGTGAAATGACTTTAGGAGAGCTGTGTGGGGAAATCTAAGCACATTCTCTGAAAACTAGCCACAGGTGATCAAACTGGGCCTCTTGGATACATTTATCCTCAAAATGTGACAAAAAAAAATGTAGACTACTTCCTATAGAAACATAGGATAATGAGGCCTACTACCAGAACCCGAAAATCCCCTCCGAGCTTGAGTCAAGGTGTGATTGTGATTCTAACAATGCTCAAACATGCTTTAAGCAAATTAATGTAATTCAAAATGAATACAACTCTCTGAGAAGTTATATCACTCATGGTTTCAAAGCTTTTTCCACTGCCATCATAGGACTGAAGGTTCATGTTAAATAATCTGAATGCAAAGCCAATCATAAATATCAATGGAGCAAAGTATTTCAACTGCATTTTAGCTTAATTACAAATCAAAATATAACTATGGTTACCGCAGTGCTCATAGTGGCCAACACTTTGTCTCTACAGTGACTTGAGAGGTAAAGCGTACCACAGTGAATGGTGTGCATATGTGCTTTCGTGGGGGGTAATGGTGCTGGGCGGAGGGTGTATGAGAAAAATCGTACTACTACACAAAGAGATCATGGAACCAATTAAGAAAGAAAAGAGAAAGTTCATTGATTGATATGTTTTCCCAATTATTCTGGTGATGTCAATAGTCAATAGGGTCTTCGTAACATCTGTATTTTTCTCCTGTGTTAGATGCTCTGCTGCTTCCCATGCAACTCCAGGGCAGCGGACTGCGGTGACGACACAGGGGGATCCGTTGAAAGAAAGGAGGGAGGTGAAAGGAAAATCGTTTTCATAGTTCCCTTGGTGGGGCTTTTAAGAGCAACAGGAGCAGCTCATCACTGCCAGGACTGAGGGGGGAAGTTATTA
Source organism: Coreoperca whiteheadi (assembly GCA_011952105.1). Lineage (NCBI taxonomy): Eukaryota > Metazoa > Chordata > Actinopteri > Centrarchiformes > Sinipercidae > Coreoperca > Coreoperca whiteheadi. Next base: position 17,443,311 of record CM022485.1, read on the forward strand.
ACCTCAGCCAGGTCTTGCACAGGCGAGCCTTTGAGGGTGTACGTCAGCTTGATCCTCATTCGTAGCTGTTGCTGAAATTTCGTGAGGATTATCATGTTTATAAAAGAGGAAATTCTTGCAAATAATTTAAGACAGCACACATCAAAGACCAGTGCAAAGTGTGCTTCAAAAAGGTGAAAAAAAAAACTGATCATAATCTGTGATGGATAAACTCACCTTCTGTGGGTTGAGGACTCTGATGACCTGTGTGACAGTTCCCTGGTTGAGTGCTGGGACAACATTACTGCTAGGGGAGAGGAGCTGCAGCTGGAATGTCTGACAAACAGATAGGGGACACTATGTTAGATGAAAATTTAATGATACCCATGAAGAAATGAGGTCATTACAGCAGTATAAAATTGGTCTGCTCACATTGAGTGGGCACTGACCACAACTGATAGATCTTCAGTTCAAACTCAGATTCAATTGCACTTTTTAAATGTATCGATCAGATAATGGGATTGGAAAATAGATGATGCAGGCAATGTTTTTGTTGCCTGATCCATCATGGCAGTCAGATCTCCATGACACACACGGTCTATGGTTTATCTTTCTGTCTAGCCAAACTCAAGACTCAGGATGGCGCCACTGGCAATAGTGGGACTTGTAAAGCAGTGAGGCAAGCAGGATCTCCGGACTGCAGGTGAATACTGGAGGTCTGTAATAGCTTGCTGAAAATTAACTAAAATATTCAAAGTTAGCTCCTTTTTGAATGTTATTATTTCCTGATCTAAATGTTAGACTACAGAAACAGACCGCGTGGCACTTAACGTATGATACTCTCATAAGGCCGGGCAGACTTATGGTCAGCAACTTTGCACAGTAAAATAGCCTATTTCTTTTAAAATATGTGACTTTTGGAATAGTTTCATCTTTTTTTTTGAATAGCTGAGTCCAACTTTGAGAAGAACACATGTAACAAACATCAGACCAAAGTAGCTGCTTTTACAACTTTAAAAGATTTAAGATTTAAAAACAGCACAAAAAAATATGAAATGGCTCAAGCCATTTGTATTGGTCCCAAAAGTCTGTCAGAGTCAAAGCATTCCTAAAATAAAATGTAAATAACAGAACTAGTGTTACTACTGTAGACAGTAGAAAATAGCATACAACAGACATTGCTATTGTATTAATGATTAATTTCCACTAGTACTGACTGGCTTAAAGGTTAGCTATGTTTTCAGGTCACATACACAAAATGTAAGTAAATTTAAATGTAAGTTCTGTATACCTGATGTACACATGTGGTGGCACTGTGTACGTTATTAAATCTGCAGTGCAAAACTGTAGGACATGCACATTGTAAAACTACACAGGAAACTCATCAATATTGAACACCATCATGCATTACAAAATATTGCAATTTAGCCACTTTAGCCAGCATCAGACTGTGCCTGCTTACCTTTGGTACTGCAGCCTGAAAAACAAAGTCTGTCATATCTGCCTCTGTTGAGTTGGAAGCATGGATGGTGATGACCGCGATGTTTGGATTGGGATTAGCTCTCTCAAATGTGAAGTCTATTTTCAGACCGTTCTTGTTGTATGCAGTCATAGGAGGAATAGCTATATAGAGATTTCAGAAAAACAGAACATCAGAAGATTTAGAAATAACTAACTAACTGGATGTGTCATAGTAATCCAAGAAAGGAAACACACAATAACCAAGTGCTTTAATATACAAGGAAAATACCACAAACTACTGTATACTTGGGAGTGGGCGGTCAAGGGGAGCAACAGACTCTCACCTGCAGCTGCAATGTCATTAAATAGGGGCTGTGAGGAAAGGCCATCCAGGAGGAAAGAGGGTTGGGAAGTGGGCACAGAGGGAGCAGGAGCAGGGGCTGGACCACCTGGAAAGGGAACAGCGACACACCAGGGTTTCTATTCACTCTTTTAGACCAAAACCAGAGTATGTTACTGCTGAACAGGAGCAGGAATAGGTTGGACACATCACATTCACGCTGGTGGAAAACACCGGTTTATACCAGGTCCTTGCTTTTCTCTAAAAGGAGTAATAGAACGCTTGAGGGATCCTACCAGTTAGTGAGAGGTCACCCAGCAGATCAAGCAGCTCTCCTCCAGCTGAGGCAGGCTTGGTGGGCATCGTGGTCTGGATTACTGGCACCACATCATTACCGCCCAGCAGGTCTAATAAATCATTAGCCTGGGGGCCAAGGACAACACGCAAACATGACAAAATACCTGCAATATCTACGTGTACACCATATTAAATAATACTACAAAAATCTAAAAACAGAATTATTCATTAACAACAGACTTAAATTCAGCCATTTTCTTCTCAACCATTTAAAACAAAATCTATACTATCCAAAACAACTTTATCAAGTCTACAGTTTTTTTATTTCAACAAAAAAATATTAGATCTCATGGTATGAAAAAGTATTCCGTTAACTATGTATCTAGTTACACAATTTAAGAATTGTATGTTCTTTAAATTCTTCATAACAACATAATTAAAACTGCCATCACCTGGTTGGCTGGCTGGGTGACAGGTGGTAGATGTTTTGGTTCCACAACAGAGGGCTCTGTCTCCCCATTTGTCTGTACAATCTCTGTGGGGCCATTAGTAGCGCTCTTCTCCATAATGGGCATTCGCTCTAGGAGAGCTGGCCTAGAGTCAGAGACCAAGCAAGGAACGGGGGAGACAAAAGCTGAACCAAACTCACCCACTGGAGGATTTTCCTTATCTACCAACTGGTACAAAGCGATTGTGATGATATGATTTTATGGTACAGTGTAATGCAGTTTCACCTCATGTGGTCGTATTTCTTGAAAAGCGCATTATACTCCACAGCTCTCTGCTGAAGCTCCACATCGATGCTACTGCCATATATCGAAACCACCTTCTTGATTCGGCTGAAACAATATTTTACATGTTACGGGTTAGTAATGGAGAAAAGTAGCATTGGTTATGACTAATGAACTTTATCACATTGGCACCGACATGTTTGCAAAGCTCCAAAGTATAGGATAGACGTAAAAGGCCATTACTCACTTAACACTGCTGAAGCGGGTAGACAGCTTCATGATGGCAGTGAGGGAATAACCCCGGGTCACAGCTGTGGACAGGTTGGACACCAGGAGGCCTTCCAGCACGTCCAGAACTTCATCCTCACTCACCTTAATTCAAAAGGAAGAGAAGAAAAACACAACATCTGATGACCTAGTGTTTCTCTCTAGTTTGTGCGGTCTTCAGCTTCTGTATATGTGCATGTGGTGTTCGGCTGGGATTCTTCCAGGTGTACCTGAATGGGCTCCTCCTCCTCACACTGTCCGGATACCAGCAGGTCCCCGTACTCTCCTATGCACCAGGACGCCACCTGCACTAGAGGTTGCTACAGAACACAGAGAAACACTCTGGTGAACTCTTAAGCTAGTTTGAAATACAAACAGTGCATTGCATAATCAAATCTATGACTGTATGCTTCAAAGATGGATGTGTCCCAAATATAATCATGACCCAAACCAGAACTGCTCTGACCTGTGAGATGTCATCCAGCAGTGCTTTATAGAGTCTCTGTACTGTGTAGGCATGCATCTCCACACTGTTGGTGATGAGCTGGATGAGGTTGGGAACAGAATCGTCCCGCACGTAGCTCCCTGCCTATAAAGATGAGCAGAGATGTCAATTAAAAACGCAAATGAGCATTAAATATGTATTTGTAGGTTTGCAGTAAAACTAAAGCGGTGTTGGCTGAGGTGTATTGCCAGATTTGATGAGATCATTTGTAGTACTCAATGTAACACATGTATAATTATGAGCGCTGAGAATCAAATCCAATCAACAATCAAAGGCATTAGAGGCACTGGAGTGTTATTGTAATATACGTACTGTTGTCAGGACTCTCATAATGGTGTCTATGTGCCATCTTTTCGAAGGGGCATACCTGTAACAAAGAATCCATTGATTAGTCCCAGCAAGGGACTGAAGAACTATCATGTAAGTTATCTAAACTGTATGCTGCTGGGAGACAAATGCTGTCAGAAAATATATGGTATCAACATGATCTGTCAGACGATGGATCACTCATTTTATCATCATTCAGCATTTCAATGCTACCCCCTGTGGTACCTACAGTTACTTCTTATAATCAACCTAGACCTCGATGCTTTAAGTGCAAAGAAATGAAAATGATGTGTATCAAATTATCACAAAGAAGCTGAGCACAGCTGTAATGTGTAGTGAAGTCTGTTTGTCGGTGCCTTACTTCTCTGCAGCTAGAAAGACGCCCGATGCACAGTCTGCTTTGAATTCCGGGTCACAGGAGTCCAGGAAGTAGAGCAGCTCTTTCATCATGCCTCTAATGTTGTTGCCGTTCACTAGGGCGAAGCTCAGTTCCATTGCACGTCTACACAACAATGAAAAGTAGACAAAGGTCAGAAACAACAAAGAGTAATAGGAAGAAATGTAACATTGTAGTCAAAGCGAAGTGTGCACTTTAATCATTGTGAATCACCTCTTGATGGACACATCCAGGTCTTTTAAACAATCCACAATGGTGCTGCGATGCCTCTGCACTGCATTGTGGTCTGTCTGTACCGTCTTTAGTAGAGATGTCAATGCCACGTATCTGGAATGGGTAGTTATTTAAAAGATGATATCAGGAATTAATAACATTTTGGATGACAATGCGCGTAAGGTCAAGTACTGTAATTCAATTAATTACCTTATGTTTTTGTCATTGTTTAGAAGGAAGCGACCTAGTATGTTAATTGCCAAGACCTGTAAGATAAAAGGCATTTAGGCAAGGGATAAATAAAAAAAATTTTTTTAAAAATGCTCATACCAAGTTTTCCCTTGTACTAAATTCACTCACCCTTAGTCCACTTTCAGACTTGATGTCCATTATAGTCAGTACAGTCTCGTACAGAATTGCATTGCCTACATTTTTACTTGTCTCTGTGTTCGTTGCAACCTGTAAGTACAAATACCACACACCACACGTGTCAAAATCTAATTACCCACTCTAAGAAGCTTTTGGCTAAAAGCAATGCTTAGGTTTAATTCTGACCTGTGCAAGAATGTCATTCATTGCTTCACTGGAGTCATCATCGCTCTTGCCTAAAATTCGCAGTAGTCTCAATATCCGCACCTAAGGAAAGAAACAGTCCTGTCAGTTCCCTTGGCAAGTGTGATGTACTTTATTGACCCCCTCAGGTAAATTCTGGTTTATCTTGCCCCACTTCTTGTTTGCTGCTGGTCTGTTGTCATTTTAGTTATTTTTCTACTGACACAGCTTAGTCTGCTTTAGCTAAAGGTGTGCCGGTCAGTACTTCAATCGTTTGTAATTCTGACTGTTTACTCCCTGTTTAATTAAATAAATATCTATGCCAAGATTAGGACACTTTTAGCACTTTTTATGACACAACAGCTTTAAATATTGCCTTTTCCTTTGATAGGTCTATCCTAATGAAACACAGTTGATGCTGTGCCCATATCACAAGTTCACGGTTGCTCCTGGTATTATACAGCACAAGCATCAGGCCATGAACACTTACAGTAGAGGGTACTTGCATTAAGAAATGGGAAGCTTTACCTGCAGGAAAGGATCGCTTATGCCTGACACATCATGCTCAGGAGAGTATCCAGACATGATTAGGTTCTTCAGGATTCTCACCAGCTGTGGAACCAGCTACAAAAAGACCAACAACAGAACAGAGAAGCAGAGGTATCACAATATTTTGTGTAGATCTCTCAAATGTTCTACTTTTGCTCTTCAACATTTATATAACATTGTTCCTCATTAACTTTTAAAGCTAATCATTTCTCAGTGACAGCGGCAGCCAGCCAAACTCATATCAAGAGCAAAGGGGGCGGGATTTTGGTTTATTAAAGTAGAGTAATATGGTTGAATCTCAGGTGATTAAATAGTGATTTTTGTGGTTGTGAAACCAAAACCTTGATTGTACAAAAATGAGGTTAGAACATTTGGCTTTGAGAGGAAAAAAATACACACTTCTGAACGTGGCTAAATAAACAGACATTTAAAACTAGAGCTTAATTAAATGCAAAATCGGAATTATATTAAGATAGGAAACTTCTCGTCACAATGATTCATTTTGTAATCTATGTAGTTTGGATCTCTCAATTCCTTCTTAATCAACTATCAAAGTGTACCTGTCAAGGAACACAACATTTGAGAAACAGTTTGCCGACTTATCCTGCATAAAATTTTAAAGACTGGGCATCGTTTTCATCCCTTTGCACGCAGTACAGAGATAAGTTTAGGATGCGTTTACCCTAAGTAACACAAAGACTGGCAGCAGGGAAACTAGCTCAGTTCTTGGAAATTCTTCGATGTAATGGTGATTAGCTTACTCACTAACAAGATACAGCATGTAAATAAAATGGGTTTGGAGTTGTTAGATGGCCTACTTTTTTCCCTTTTAGTTTAGTTTCGGCCTGCTTCCAGTCCTTCCGTAATGCCAGACTGACTGAACACGTTGCAGACCAGAGGGGTGTACTACGAAGCAAGCTCAGCATAGCCAGGCTTTCTTTGTGTGAGCTGGCTCAACAAACCCTAAACTTGCAATCAGAGATAATGGTGGTTATCAATGGTCTTTTTAAACCCAGGCGTTCGTCTTTAGGTTCTGTACGGGTTCCCATAGAAGAGGGCGTTTGAGCGTCATTGGACTCTTGGACCAGCCCTGTCTCCTAGAAATTAGATTTAAATGCAAATAATTCGCAACAGCAAATAAGTTTTGAGGGAAACATAATCGCTGCCTGGATTATACAAATCACATGCCGCCTACCCTTATTTAAATTTAATTTGATTTGATAGGGACGATGCAATTTAACATAGTTTCAATACACTTGACACTGATCTGCTGCCCATAGAGTTTATAGCGATTTCTAATTTTCAACTCGTCTCTAGGTGGGATTTTACATGTAGGCCACAGTGTGATTAAAATATACAGCTTCCAGTAGCATATCATAAAAAACACAACACGAAAATAAAATACACCAATCCACATACAAATGAGGTTACAACTCTGATTTCCTTTCAGGTCAGCCCTTAATTTTCTGCATCACCAACTGAATGCATGTAGGTTCCCATGACAATGTGACGCATACAGTTTGCGATAAGCCGACTGTAACTGCACGGCTTCGTTCGGTGGCATTACTAACATACGGTTCAGCAAGTCTGCATATATAACATTTTCCCTCAGCTGAGAATATCGTCAGGAAAACAATCAGTGAAAGGGCGGCGCCTTTTACAGCCAATTTTAGCCGAAACTCAGAACACAGCGTTGCTGGAGCAGGTTATGTGCTCAGCAAGTTACCATGGTGATCTAGCCAGGTTAAAAGAGAGCCACCTTCGTGACACTCAAAACTGTCTTTAGGTTCAACATAGCTGGCTAAGCCACTAATCTCGCTTCGTAGTACACCCCTCTAATGACTTTATAGGATGCGCAGAGATGAAATTGATAAGACTTCTCCACTGGGTATGATGACAAACAAGAACCCAAAATGCCAGTGTGGGATTTTAAAAAGAAAAAAGAAATATAAACCTCATTGATATTACATCCCAGTACTACATTTCCCAAAATCTTAACTCTTGCTCAATACAGAAAACCCCCTCTGCACAATTACACAGACCTAAGACAGTTAGTGACATAACAAATAAGCTACCCTCTAACAGTGATACACAGTGAAAATCATCTGTTCCTGGTGACAACACACCCAACCAACTGCTTTTAAACAGACAGTGATCAAATGTGTTGAATATTAGGCAAATAATGACACTCAAAACAATAGTGAGAAATGTCTCTGACAAATGGACCAAATCTTCAATTATAAATATTCAAAACACTGAAATAGTAATGATCACTGTACAAGTTAAAGAAATTAAAATTATAAATTAAAACACAACATGACATTACTCAACACAAATTTGGTTACGTCTGAGGTGACTGTGAGGGGTGATTACTATTTACAGCATGCACCAGCTATGAGATCAGAATGTACTCTTACCTTCTCATTCTAACACAATGCAGGAATTGTAACAAAGACAAATGACAGAAAAAATATGAGGAAGATGTTAGGGAGGGGAAACTGGAAATCATTCACTTTCAGACATCTTAAAATAATTTTTAGATCATGAGCATGAGGGGTGGTGCTTCTGGTACCTAGAGGAGGAAAGGCACAGCAGCAGTTGAAATACAAGAGGAAAAGACAGAGGTAGGAGATCAAAGATTGAGGTGTTCTTTGAATGTAAAGCAAACCTGAAGCGCAATCCAAGCCCCAAAAGTTCACGTTTGTGTAGCTTAGCTATACCAAAAGGAAATGTGTACGCAAAGGGAGAATGAAATGTGACGTGAGCTTAAGACAAATGCAGAAGTAATTTGGGTAAGACAATCTGTTTGTACCTTTCTGAAGTGGGCCAGCATGTCAGGACTTCTTTCACACATCTCAGTGAGGAGGACAACTGATGTATGGAGAACACCTGGGGAAATAGACAAAGTTAAGGTTATTTGTTTTGAATGAACATACGGATAAGTTTGTCTAGTTTTGTTCTCTACATCGCCCATTTGTTACCGGGCGTTCACAGCAAAAAACCGCAAGGGACTATGTTGGTGGGTGCCGATGATATAATAAAAAACAATTCAGCAGGGCCAGTTTGAGTAACAGATCCATGAGTTTGAAGGCTTAGCCTAGCCAAAACACCGCACAGAGATTTTACAACACTGAAAAGTTATCACGGCAATTTATTGTATCCTCTGAATCAACGTGTCTGAAGGTAAACAGCAGAATTATTCCTTCACATTATAAAGTAATCTAGAAGAAACGTGCACTTGTACTCATTTGATCGGTCAACGCAATACATTGTACGACCCTATTTTTGACGGAGCCCTATGCCTTTGAAATGCTGCTCTACCAACGCCACGCAGTGCTTTTAATGGTCTGAACACACACTTAATGATACAAATATTTAAGCATTCAGCTTTCACAACATCTATGACAGACAAGAGGTAAACATCTGCCATGCTGCTATTAAAATATGATTCACATACTTTACAAGACATGTACTACTATGCAGGCTTTGCTCGTGTAGTTCTTTGTGTCCAGACTGACCAATCACAGAGAAGCCCAAGTGTCAAATAATATGATATATTAGCATAAATATGATTAACTGCAGAGGACATCAGGTGACAGCATCATAAATCTGTAAGGTTTATCACACGGGCTAATCAGTTCTTAGTAACCTGATCTGAATGTTACAAGGTTGAAAACTTCCTCATCAGAGTGACGGCGGTGGAAAGCAGTGGTGGTGAGCTCTGAAGCCACACAACACAGTCATAAACATGTCATATTTCAACATAATGTTGAAAATTTGTAGGGGCTTTTTGACTTAGAATTTTCTAAGTAATCAATTATGTAATAAAATTTTACATGTGAGAGAACTTGTTTACATCATTGTGTATTTTGGGTGTTTGTATAAAAATGTATGTACTTTATACAAGGGAGGGTACGTGGTCCACTTACTATATGCATTACATACAAATCCAACATTTCGTTTCATTGTTGATTATCAGTTTGCATCTGCAACTTTGCATTAGCAATTCCTGACAATGCTTGGAGCATATTTTGGTATCTTTAAGACCATGTCACACTATCTTCCATTTATGCATTATTCAATGACCTGCATTGCAGGGCAGACAACAATGATCGATGAAAATAGCAAACAAATACACGCGTTTTCAAATTGTCTTATCTGAAGCAAACACAATTGCTTTGCCACACAATGTCAAAGAAGATCAGGTTTTTTGAGCGCCGGTACAAAAAATCTTTCCTGTGACATATCTCCCCTATATAGGGGACACACAAGCCCCAGAGTTTATGACAGACTCATTAATTCCACTCTCCTCTGCAAAGGACACCACAGAAAGGGCATGAGCTGCCCAGGTGTTCTGAGTAAAGTGCTGTGAGTGGCAGGAACTAGGACAAAGTCTGCATTTGTGTATGACAAGCGCACTTCCCCACAAGCCAGCAACTGCATCCTGACAAACTGTTTACACTTACCATGGTTCTTCTCACTCAGCAGGTTTTTTGTGGCTGGAAGGAACATTTCCATAAGTTCTGGAACCTTCCTGATGACATGAACTGCACACAACGCCGCCTGTCAACACATAAGACACTCAATGAAGAAACAGTCCAACCTTTAACACTATATATTTCACTTAGGAGTGTTTAGTGAAACTGTTCAGCAGACGTGACTACATTTTCATTCATGAATAGTCAACCACAGATTTTAGATCCTTCAAGTATTCATAGAAACATGACAACAATGAGGCTTACTTTTTTCCTCAAGTAGGAGTTTGATGTTTTGAGCAGCTTCTCTACCTCCCCAGCCAGATCACGACACATTTCTGAGGAACCCATGCAGCCCAAAGTGCACAAGGCCAGGCCCTGGACGTATTGTGTGCTGTGATTCAAGTCACTGTGAAGGAAGAAAATAGTTGAATGAGCAATGGAAACACAGAAGTATACATACAAGAAAGATCTTAGATGACAGTTCCAGTAGCAAGGTATATTTTGGGGTCCAAATTGCCATCGCCTCATATTTTAAAGCCCAGGTTGTAAATTTCATTTTTTATCAAGAACAAATTACTGTGCAATGCAAAATAGCAATATCACATTTCATAATATCAAAATATGAAATATATTCACTGAGAATTTTGCCTCCACTTACTTCTTGATGCAATTTGTCATTAGTAGGTGGACGTCTTGCCTCTCGTCCAACAGCAGCATTGCTCCCAAATAGCCTATTCGTTTGTCAGTGAACTTCTGGGACGCAATCAGCTTCAGACACTCCAGCTGGAAAACGAGTCACCATGTCACAAAAACCGTCCAAGGGTATAAGCTTTTTAACAGTTATGTCATTGGTCGTTGTAAATCCATAAAGTTTCTTCTATTAATTTTGCCCATCCTCCCACCACCGCCCAACATACCTGCCCAAAGTGTGCCGGGTAGCCCAACATGTGCATATAAAGCAGCTTTGCCACATTTCTGCAACGGTATGTATTGTCTTCCTCTCTAAAAGACGAGCGGATGGCAGCACACTCTTTCTGGATCATCTCACGCTCCTCTGCCTGGGTCCGTGCTGTCCGGATAGTCCGGATCAGCTCCCGCAGTCTGATCGGAGCTGGCATTCTCTGGAAAACATGACGAAAAGAAACAGATTGGCACCCATTGCCTTAGGGTTGGCACTGGACTAGACCCCATCAAAAAAAGCTACCCTTCTAATGATGCACATTTGAGGACAAATAAAACTCTTCACACTGCAGCACTTATATCACTTATACACCTAAAATATGTCAGCCTTGGTTCAAGAATATGGAAAGAAATTCGATTGTCGATCAGCTGCACTTAAATGCAAGTCTTACAGTTAAGTAAACTCAGTGCAGTGCATGGAAACACATTCACTGGCCTCTAGCTGTAACCAGGTTTCTCCCAGTAACCTGGTTTCTTAAGAGCATGTAAATCATTCTAACTTAAAACTATCTGGATAGATTGAGTGCAATCAATCTTAAATCCATCCAGCACCTGCACCAGAATCACCAATATCTGAGCAGGATTCATTACCAACACTTGAACCAATTACATACATAGAGCACTTCTGCGTTTCGCATGGATTATTACTACTGCTGCACGACACGCTTACGCATCTTTGGTGGTATTTGACAGCGCGGATTAAAAAAAAGAGGAAGAGAGAAAATAGCGAGGCGCACAAAGAGACGGGCCAGAGAAAGCGACAGAAAGTGTCCACAAAAACTCTGTACAGTGTGTTTATTGTAAAACTGAACTAGCTGACCACAAAAACATGACGTGTATGCTTCAGCATCTCAGCAGAAAGCATCCAGACCACAGAGCAGACCCAAAGACAGGAAAGGCTTACGTTATGCCTGAGCTGTAGTTAGGTTGAAACTTGTAGTTCTGAAAGTTTAGTAGTGTATATACACACACACACACCTTATTTAAAAGTAAAAGGGGCTTGTTATATCATTTCAGAACATGTTTTCCTTAAAACCCAGAAGGTAATATGGCACTTAAATGCACTAGATGGATTTAGTTTTGACATATATTACTGTATGCAATTTAAGCAATAACAATGTATATTTTTCAAAAAATGATACCAATTTGTTGTTCATTTTAAGAGACCTGTTACAGTGAAACTCCATCCCTCGCAGAGAAGCTTCTGAAAGCACACAAGCTTTAACCCGCAGGAAGACATTTAAATATTTATGAGTACATGCTTAATTGTGAGAATAAGTTCTCGTGTTTTTATGTACCAACACAAAAAACAGCATTTACAAAAAATAGATCCAACAGTCATGATGGGTACTTCTTCAAAGAAGGCAACACAGGCAAGGTGATGGCATTAAATTGGATGTTGCATACCGCAACATCCACGGTTCGAATCCCGGCCGGGGGACATCTCTCTCCCTAGGTTTCCTGTCTCTCTCTACTGGCTATCAAATAATGATAATAAACTTTATTTATATAGCACCTTTCAAAACTCAGTTAAAGTGTTTTGCAATAAAAACAGAGAACATTTAAGACAAAAAGTTTTATGACTTCTAGCTTGTTTTAAGAGTCGTAAAATTAATACAAAGAGTGAAAGGAAATAAAATGTCAAAACATCAATAAAAAGCCATATTGAAAAAGTGGGTTGTTAAAAGTGACTTAAAAGATGAGACATCGTTTGCAGCCCTGATCTCTTCAGGCAGGTCATTCCACAATCTAGGAGAGCCAACTGCAAAGGCTCTATTCACGTTTGAATACCAATCTGGACCGAGAAACAACCAGGAATGATGCATCAGAGGATCTCAGGAAATAAATTATAAATAAAATAAAGCCAAAAATTGCTTAAAATATAATCTTACATTTAAAAAAATAATTTCTCACAGAATTTAAGATAAACAAACTCTTTAATGGCATGGTGGTTTTAACTATAAAAACGGAAGCATATCACTTAAGTAGCCTACCAAGTTTTAACAAACTAAAGCTAGTATGACTATCTCAAAAAAAGAGGTGGGATAGGGAACACAAGGGGAACAATGAGACAGAACTTGGAATTTATATGGGATTTTTGTATAAATTGAAGTTTGCGGATGACACCACCCTCATCGGGCTCATCTCTGATGGGGATGAGTCTGCCTACAGGAGGGAGATTGACCACCTCGTGACCTGGTGCAGCCAGGAGCTCAACGCTCTCAAGACAGTGGAGATGGTTGTTGATTACAGGAAGAACCCAGCCCCACCCGCTCACCCTGAGTCACCCGATCACCTTGGGTCACCTCCCGGTTGACACAGTGGAGTTTTTCCGCTGGGAGCTGAATATCAGCTCCCTCACCAAGAAAGCCCAGCAGAGGATGTACTTCCTGCGGCAGCTGAAGAAATTCAACCTACCAAAGACAATGATTGTGCACTTCTACATCGCCATCACTGAGTCCAACCTCACCTCCTCCATCACCATCTGGTACGCTGCTGCCACTGCCAAAGCCTGCAGCATATCATTTTGCTGCTGAGAAGGTGATTGGCTGCAATCTACCTTCCCTCCAGGACCTGCACACCTCCAGGACCCTGAGCCGAGCAGGAAGGATTGAGGCTGACCCCTCCCACCCCGGACACAAACTGTTTCAGACACTTCCCTCTGGCAGGAGGCTGCAGTCTGCCAAGACCCACACCACAGAAACAGATTCTTTCCGTCTGCAATCGGCCTGATCAACAAGGCCCAGGACCCCCAATGACTCATTATACCGCCCCCCTTTTAGAACAGTAATACAATAAAGTTTTGCACATTCATTTGTAAATATGTTGGACATTGCACATACTGTAATTTAAATAACGTCGTCATATTGTACATATTCTATGATTAGTATTTCTTTTTTGTTTAATATTCTTCATTATTATTGTTAATATGTATAATTACGAGTCTTGACCTGCAGCTTTTCCTCCAAATGTTTATTTTTTTTCGCACCAAAAATATTCCTCATATGTGTAAACCTACTTGTCACTGGCAATCACTGTAGCGCCATGCCAAGTTTTGTTTCTTACAATATCTGAATTTAACAGGTCTATATTATCACGGTGCCATAAAATGCTCCATGACTCCATACAACTATGAGAACACTGCGAGCTGATTGGAAATTTTTTTAATATGCAACATCTGAACCCAAAATCTAAACATGGGCAAATTAATTCCAAGTTTGGAATGTGTTACCTGTGAATTTAAATGTTGACAGGCATGTTCTCAGGTGTTTGGAACACATTTCTACACAATTCAACACCTCAATTTCAATTTTAGTCAAACTGGAAAGTTACTAACGATGACCCCTCTACTTAGAAAGAGGTATATTTTGTCTCCCATCTCATGAAGCCTTTTATCTGGCAGCATGCAGTACATATTTAAGCTGCTAGAGCAACAGAAACTGTGGTAATTTCTTGTCGTACAAATCCAGTTTAGTAGACAGAAACATAAAAGGCAGAGGAACACTGTCAAAGGGGATATTATATGGTTTCTACTAGCTTGCTGATTCTTTCCACTATGATTTTCAATAGTCCTAGTCAGGTGACACTGTATGCAGTGTAACGCAAAAAACAACTCTGTATGGTGGATCTATGAAACCGTTAAAAGCGTGTCTTAAACATTTGTCTTATCCAGCAATGTTGTTGCTATTGTTCTCACTGGAGCCCAGCCATAAGACTTATGGAAATCTTACTAGGTCCTGAGCTGGCTAATTGCATTACATCTTACATGCAAAATCAATTAAAGCTCCTGCTCCCACATGACATCGACAATTGCCCAAGCATTTATAGATTAAGATGACTGAAGAATGAGCTTTAAATTAACCCAATATTAACTCTAAATTTGTCTAAGAGATACTTGTTTGCCCCTGACTCTTCGTTTTAAACCTGTATACTGTAGAGGTTGCAATCATTTTTATCTGAATGGCCAGAAATAATTATCTCCCCACCTCTTCTTATCATTAACTACCGCTGACGAGATCAAATGAAATTCTTTGAAACTATGCCAGTCTACTGAGGGAAATAAGGATCCAGACAGAGGGAATGAGGGAATCCTTTGTTGCATAAGGTGGAGGTTTGTAGAGAATCTAACTATTCATTGCAATCAAAGAGGAATGGGGAGGGTGGTCAGGCAAGGCCACACTTTAATAAAGCCAGAGATCTACGGTATGTCTTAACACCATTTAAATTACCCAAGCTGAATGGACCTCCATAAATCATGACTCCATGCCTCTTGCTGTGCTTATAATCAAATGTGTACACATTAAAGAAGGTAAATCCAGCTTCTGCAGAGAGCCGATTAAATTACAGTTCCTCATTCTTGCAGTTACAGTACGACAGCGCACTCTTCTACGATCAAAACAACATATTTCTTAGTATCCATAACTGCCATTACTTTTTATTGCTGTTACTATTTCTGAGACAAAACTCAAAAAGGCCAGGTTAAGCACCTCACAGGTGGATCAGGAAGACCACAGGGTGGGGGAGCCTTGAGCTTATTTAATAGTTGGGCAGCAACAGCCTAGGGTTCACTCAGCAAGGTCAGCTTTACTCAAACTTACAACAAAGACAAAAAGGAAAGTGCTCTGTTGTATAGAGATATTACAGATTAAGGTGGCAATCACACAGATGAATCAGTACAGCCCATACAGATTTTGTCGAACAAAACGGCTCAGTGTACTTGGAGATATATGGGCCAAAGTGTGACGATGACAAAAAGGAGCTGGTCGACGCCCTGCGCCAGAAAGTTAAAGAAAAAACAAACAACAAAACACACAAAGATTGCCACAAGAGGAAAAACAGCAGAGCTCATCACAGGTGCACACCGCAACATAACAATAGTTTTGTAGGCATCTCTTTTTTAGCAAGGTATCTGATTGTGATTACCCCAAAGACTTCAACATTTCTTTTAAACCTGACTTACACTATAGGTAGTTTAGTCAAATTACGCAATATCATTAAAACAACTTTCCTATCCATCATGGGTGTACTTTGCATGTGCTGTAAAATGTTCATAACAAGCTTTTCCTCTCATGAGATTTGGAGAGCCAGCCTAGACTAGCTTTCAGAGCCTGACAACCAGCAACAAGCAAAAGCATGCCATACCTCCCTTTTACCACAGGGAACTATCAACCTGTCAAGTCTGAGAAACACAGTTTTACATTAGATTACTGAACACCATGAGGACTTTATAGTTAGAAATTGAAAGCACGGATATAATATCCACTGCCACCTTTTTTTGTTGGGAAAGAGTTGTACAGTTAAACTAGACAAGAAGATCATCAGACAGCTGTAAGATGAAGAACAAACAGAGACACCACTGGGGAGAAGCATTCCCTACTCAATTTGCCAGGCTGTTGTAACCTGCACTTTGTCTCTTTATTTTCTTTCTGTGCTCAGCTATGCGCTCCTATGATATAAATGAAATACTATCAGAGCGGACCACTCTGTTCCTTCATATATCACCAACTCTTAGTGATCAGCTGTGCATAACAATAAATAATTGATCATTCTACATAAAAACAACGAAGAGCAAACGTGCCAGGGAAAAAATTCTATTCAATCGTATTGTCTCAGCTTGTACATGTTTCACATTGATACCATGCTTCCTTTATGCACAGTCAAACGCTGGGTCCTGCACCTTCGTAGAGAATATGAAATGTATTTGATAATCAAAATATTATGACCAGTGTTTCACATGTATACATTTTTGTGGGTAGCCCATCCAAATAGAGTCTTTATGGTTTTTCAGATTTTTGAATTTATCGTTTCTTCTTTTCAAACACCTGTGTGGAGTACAGAGTGATTCATCTTAAAGCCTGCCAGACTGTTGATGTGAAGCTACATTGATGTGCAAATGTTATTTAGCTTGTGAATACAATACTGTTTGCACCCATCCCACCTTCCTCATCCTACCAAGGTCCACTACAACATATAAATTCTCGATCTGTAGAAGACACTGTTATATGTATGTGAAATTACTTGAAGTATAGAGCACAACTATTTAGCAATCATGTGAACTAATAGCTCAACAGATCTCATATCAACAATAGATGGAAGTGTAAGGTTCCAATGAAGTACTAGCTGTGTGCAAAAAAGGGTTCGTGTCCTCAACCCCCAGCCATCCTTTCTCTACTCCAAGCACTAGTTGCTGCTTCCAAGATGTAGACTCATTTAACCTATACAAATAGTTATCTATTTGGCTACATTAGGTTGCAAACCAGTGTTGGAAATTAACGTTTTTGTCCACCTGCCACTGTGGCTGGTGGATTCCAAAGTCTACCAGCCACTTTCTTCTGTCGATATGTGCTGCCTAACAAGATGTGCTGCTTAGCGATTCTGCACACATGCATGACCCACAGTCTCCCTGAAATAGAGATATTATAATAACGTATTTCAACATGCTCCCCATATTCTTAAAGTATAGATGGAGTGAGCAGTGGTGTGATATAAAATGATTCTGTAATGGGAGCATTATTTGATATTCGTCTATTGAAATACACCTCCCCTGAAAGATTCTTACAGTACACTTATCACTGTTTGCAATCCAAAAACATAAAGACGCCATAGTTCTGTGAGAGTCACACCTTTATGGGATATACACAACTGGAAATGGTCTCACATATGGTAGCCTTTTTCAACAAGGCAGCATAAATCTTCAGACCACAGGCAGCGTGTAACTGCATGCGAAAAATAATAAATTATGCGGCAGTCCCCCAAACCTTTAGCAGTATTAGGTGATACCATGGATGTAGTAGGTTGTAATTACCAGCATTAAGCAGTAACTTACAGGCGAATGAACACAAGTAGTTTGTGTTTTGAATGATTTCATTTATTTATATTTATATGAGCCGAGCAAATGAAGCCGGATTGGAAACATCCATTCTGAGGATAAGTTGCAATGCAGGCAGAGGTGGAGCTCAGCTTTTAGGCTACAGTTAGGCTATGAACACGGAGCTACCGGTTAGCTCGCTTTCATTTCCTGCAGGCGTTGTGGATTCCACGTTTAACAGGCTGCTTTGTAACGTTTCTTTGCAAATGCATCACGAATAAAGAAACCGTGAGAAGAGTGACTCATGAATGGAAGGATAATTTGCTGCCTTTTCATCTCTACTAGTTATCATTGGCTAGCTACAGGCTGCCGCTCAAAGGCTACCGGCAACCTTTAAGGTGGAATTTGTTTTTGCGTGTTGCTCAATGCACGAGTTGACGCGATGAATCACTCAATCCACCTTTGAAACCCTGCGATGAAACGCCACATTGTTTTCCTGTGTATCCTCGTTAAAGTGTCGGAGTGAAACAAGCAGACCCGCGATTCAAAGGAACGTCACAAATCTCTCTGTTACGCTATTTTTATTTACCCGCCAGGTCGAGCAAACTCACCCACATTTAGCTGGTGGCGGGCGCTAATTTCCAACCCTGTTGCAAACTAGCCAGCAGGCCAAACTTGCACACTACCAACTACAGTACTTTATCCACCACTGACTCTGTAGGGCTTCTGTTACTACGAGGGAGTAAACGGTAAATGAAAAATCTGAGAGAAACATCAGCTACTTTACCAAAACAGGGACGTCCTCATGGTACACTATGATTGGCTACCTGGCAAAGTGACGATACTGAAAGGCAGTCAAAAAGATAGTAAAATAAGTAGAAGTGCAAACATGTAAAATAATGCAAAGAATTCTCCTGAAGTTAAGATACTTGAGACAAACCCTGGAGCCATTGCAATTCACAGTGTATGGGAGACTGATTTGTAGAAAATGTGGCGATGCCTAGTATGAATCTGTTGCTATTGTGTGATTAATAACTGCTAACCCCAAAAACGGCTCTACTTAATGCACCTGGCAAGTAAGTATTATGCCACAAAGTTAGTTGCCACAAAGTTAGTAACCAGATCACTGTCAGCAGAGCTAAAGGTTAAGTGGTTTTAATTAAGGTCACAGCTGTCCTGCTTCAAGCATAACATTATGCAGTCATCATTTTATTACTCTGAATAATTTAATATCAAAAGGACAACCTTGGATTTGCTGAATCCTGGATCTCTCTTCACCATACGTACTGTAAACATTAGACAACTGTATACCGTCAAACAGTGGCTTTTACCCATGAGTTAGTTGATATGATGGAAATGGCACTTCTTAGATCTTCCAAAGCTTTGAAAAAGGGATGTGACAAAGATGTACAGCCATACAGCGCGTCATGCTCACTTGGTTACTTCCTACTTACAGCTGACTTCCCACAAATTGTTGGATTAAAACGGGTCTTCCTCAGATGACGTATACGTAATATTGAAAGGCGTGTATCTTAATTCACCTTGTCAGTTAGGACGTTGTCAACACCGAGTTATAAATGAACAACTTGTGAAACTAGAGCAAAAAGGAGTCCACGTCCTTAACACACTAAGCTAGCTATCGTTAGCTTCTTGGATATCCCAATGCAACGTTGACTTATTGCTGAAATGTTCACAATTTCTCAAAAAGGGTTAACGTTAGGCAAGTCTGCTACCCTCGCTAAAGGCACATTACACCTAGCAAAAGTCAGCTAACAACAAGCTAACACCAGTATGCACTAATATTTTTAGTGAAAGGGCAACACAGTCGGGTGACACTACAGAAGTAGCTTCACCTTGGCTGACATTATTTTGTTAATTGAAGGTTTAAGTCAACAGCATTACACAATACTGTCGAACTGAAACGAGAGGCCATTGCAGACTGGGCATGACACCTGAATCTGATCGCGGGTTGATCAGGACATGATGCAGTTTAGGCCTTCTTGAAGCATTTGGATTACCGAGCTAGCGAGTCCTCTGTGGCGTTAGCTAACTTAGATACCTGGTCACTCGTTAGTTTCTCCATCAAGTTCAGTTACCGAGTCCGAATACAACCTGAACTAAAAAGGCAAATGGTAATTACGTTCGGTGGCAAGAAAGACATACAACATAAATTTGGCATGACGTGTTGTCACGGTGAGTATGACTTTTGGACAACCACACAACATAAATGGCCATTGAGCTTCACATCGCTAGCCAGCAGGTAGTTTTAGCAGAGCTACAGCTACGAGGCTATGCTAACCATGCTAGCTAACTTAGCTGCTGACAGGCGCAACCCCGGTGCACTGAGGGCTGCGACTTCCTATGCAGCGCCACAGGGAGAGTTGTCAACGTAGATACAAACAAACCACTGACGATTACTCAAGCGTAAGGCCACTTATATATATTTCTGCCGACATATTATTAATAGAATATACTTACTAGCCGTAATGATGCCAGAAAATAACTGGAATCGTCTCTATTAGCAATGGAGGGAGGAACACACTAGACATGCAAAATGGTGGCTACTCCAGCCTCAGCACATCTACCGCAGGCGGAGGGTTACACTGACATGTCCCAGAGGTTGGTGGGAGACGCGCGGACTGGCTCCCGCACAGAGCTCAAGTTTATCATCAGCGCACAGTAACGGTAGCTGGCAGTATAGGACTTCTTCACAGTGTGTGCCTCTGCCCGAGACTCCCACCTGATATGCCAGTGTTCACTGGACGCCATGGGTAATAGCTGAATTACGTATTCATGATGATGAGAGCTGTAGCTAGGCGACCGACTGTACTGTTAACCTTGGTTATCATTTGGTAGTTGCTGGCTTGCTAGTAAGGTTTTTCTCCTCCATCGTCCTCGCATTGACTATAAAGGGCTAACGTTGGGCTTGTTATCTTTAGCCAGCTAGCTAACGTTGTAACGTTGATCTCATTGGATGACTGTCTCTAAATAATTGTGTGTAGCGAGACTTTCAGGCTGCGCATTAATGTGTGCCATCCGTCGCTTATACAAACGCCGTAAATGTCATGACACCAACCGAGAGATTATTTTGTTGAGATGGCATATTTTCTCTTAACCCTGCGGAAGAATACAGTTTTACCCTGTCAATGTCGTGATGCGGTCCGTTTACTCGTGGCAGTCAGTGATGACGACTACATGCAATGTTATGAC
Organism: Coreoperca whiteheadi; assembly: GCA_011952105.1. NCBI lineage: Eukaryota > Metazoa > Chordata > Actinopteri > Centrarchiformes > Sinipercidae > Coreoperca > Coreoperca whiteheadi. Next base: position 17,464,385 of record CM022485.1, read on the forward strand.
ATTAGCAGTTCAGTGGTTTGGAGCGCCACCTAGTGTTGTTCCTGTGCTGTCCAAGACATTGTTTTGTAGGTTGGGCTCGATTAACGGTTTGTCAAACACCAGATAAAGGACCGCGTCAGCTTTGGTCTTAAGTCTAAGTAAGTATCATTATAAATGGCTACAGATCATCTGTAGCACGAGCAATAAGGTAATAACGTTGGGACAGTTTCCAAAATCGTTGTGATCTAACATAAAGTTAGATGGAAATAACTTACCAGTTAACTGTAATCAGTGATAAAGTAACAACAACGGTAATCTAATTGTTGTAACAAAAATCACTGGTTTAAAAAAGGATGTAGGTGTCGCTAAATATAAAAATGTTTCAAAGCTTTTAAAGAAGGTCCGTTTTATGACCCTATGATTAGATGCAGTGATTGTAATATGATGTGAAGACTTGGGTTGAGTTGAATTCATGTGTGTGTTAAAGTCATCATAAAGCTGTCTGAGCGAACAGGGAATTTGCATGATGGGGAATCAGAGGTGGAAATTACCTTATTACATACTTCGAGTTGTACACCGTGATCAGGTTGCTAGTTCATCACAGGGCTACGTAACAAATATGTACTCACATATCTAATCATCTAGACTGTCCAATAAACTCTTTGGGCTGTGGCAGAAAAATTGGGAGGGTTATTTTTTTAAATGCCATAGCAAAACATATTACATAATGTTGTATGCAGATAATGTGATGCTGATTTTAATGTGTGATGCTGTTTGTTTAATGTGGTCTTTCCTGTTGGTAAATGCTACATTTTTGTCTACCCTCAAGACTTTTTGAGTTGTACGCAGCACCTTTGTCTTGACTGTAACCCTTAAAGTGTATGAATCAACACTATTATTCTATACACTATGCTCATTATGATATCAGCTTATCACAGTATATCACTATCTGTATATATTTCGGGGAATAAGTAAATTGCAGTACAGAAATGCCAAAGATATGTTCATGGTCATCTAAAAACACTAAAATGAGCACTGACAAGTTTGTTTTCAAGGGTAAAATGTCCTGCTCAGTACATAACTTTATCACAATTATTTCATAACCAAATCAAGTGCATTGTTAAAACACATATTGACCATCAGATATATTGTTGGTATGCTGTTGGTCAGGCTCTAATTTATACTAGATGATTTGTAGAAGATGAAAGTAATCTACTAAGGATCTTCATTGACAATTTCACACACTAGCTTCTTTTCAGGAGCTTTCAACTGTATCTCTCAGTCTTTGTGCTTAGTTGTCATGGAGATGAATCTGTTGACATGCAAGCTGTTATGGCTTTAGGCTTTAGCACTTTTAGGACTTCTTAAAGTGAAGTATCATGGTTAATTCTTGACCTTGAAAGTAGTAGTTTGACCAAACAGTCCACATGTTATTATCCAATTACTATCGTCCACTTAATGTTTAAAAATATGCCAACATGTTCAAATTAAACTACTTTTAATTGGCATTAATTCTCATTATTGTAGACATAAAGTATAATGTGTTGTTCCTCTCACAAGCATCTCAAAGTAAAGCTCAAATATATTCAGAATTTATATTTCGAACACTTTTAGATATTATATCTTATCTCTAAAATATTACGGTCCTGCATGTGAAAACCTGGTGAGGTTTCTCTGCGCCGTCGGGGGGTTTTTTTGTGTGTCTTTTCTCTTTTCTCCCACACGACCTGAACGCAGCATAGTATCTTTAGCGTGAACTCCCCGTCGTCCCCCCATATCCCACAATCCTGTTCGGTGTAGCTTCACCGCTTTCACGTTAGCGATCAGCTGAGCTCGTGCGTCGCTGCAGTGGGTGCACGGGTGCCAGCGGCTCGGGATCGGAGCAGCTCGGGGCTGCTCGGTGTCTCTCTTGGTCGGGCTTGGACATCATTTTAACCCCCCCCCCCCCACCTCCTCCTCCTCCTCCTCCGGTCGACTGGAGACGGGGCTTCTTCTTTTTTCACGCCTGCAAGAATGTGACTCTTTCATGTATCCGTTTTATTATTATTTTTACCCCCATCAATGGTCCCGACCCTGCCGATCGAGCAGACGATTTGATCCCATTTGTTATTATTCTAATTTCGTTCATCATCTGTTCCCTCAGTGCGGAAAACACCTGGACTGGTCTCAGGGTAACCGTCCGGGGGCTAGGAGGAGACTCCAGGTTTTTTTTTTGGTTTTATTTTTTTGTTTTTTACCGGGAGTGGGCAATAATATGTCCAGGCGAAAACAGACCAACCCCTTCAAAGTTAACTGTAGGTATTCAAGGTATTGTCTAATACTATTTCACGAGTTATTTAACCACGTTTCGTCCATTACCCGTGTGTGCTTTGGTTGTCTGACAGGACTGCGTTGAATTAACGTTAGTGTTGTTTCTGTGGCGACCTGCGTTTACAGTGTTTCAGGTTGCTCATGTTCGCTGTAGCTTGTAATGGATTCATATAGATATATTAAACCAAAGACGTGGTTCCTCATGACATGCCCGCACGCACTCGGTTGTATATTGAGAGTAGCTATATAATGTATAATGACATTTAAATATCGTAGATATGTTTTGGGTTTGCTTGATAACAGTTCACGTTTTCTTGTCAGAGTGCTGATGGATGGCTCACTTTCATTTCGGTTTTGTAGTTGGTGTTGGGGATACAGCACAGGGGCTTCATTGGCCTTATTGACCCCTTGAGTAGTTACACTGACACAGTTCCACATGTATGAAAGCAGAAGAGACAGAAATAAAGTAAGTGGACAGCGACACTTGTTACCCAGTAACTGAAATCAAACTCTGGACAAATACAGTACAATAAAAAAGCAAAATGATAAGTAACTGAATGAATCAGTTATGAAGAAATGTCCAAATGAGCTCATTACTGTTAAATATTCTTATATTTTTGATAATGTGTGAAGGTACTCATCGCCTTGATCCCCTGACAGACATAAAGTACACTTGGTCTTGCGACATTGTAATGTGAATTTTTCTCCTTTGAAATTGATGTGTGTACAAACGTTCAGTGGCATGCTGGGGATCTAGTAATTTATATCACTATTTGTGTGTTTTCCAAGTAGACCGACTCACAAGAAGCCTTCCGATAGTATCTTCCCCTAGTTAGCCCTCTATATGTCAGGGTTTTCTGGTTTCTGGGTTATGGGCAAAAGATATGTCGTAGGTGTTAAGAAGAAGCAGACCTAGAGTGTCATCACGAGTAGCATATTGTTAAACCGTGATCAGAGGCGACGAGCGTTTCAACGTTTTCCCTTCACGCTGTGGTTCTGCGTGGTGTTACTTCAGTTTGCTCTGACATCTCAGTACAACATGAGAGAAAAGCAATACAGAACAGCGGAGCTGAAACAATTCATTAATTAATCGATTGGTGCATCGACAGAAAGGAAATAGGAAACTATTTTGAAAAAAAACCTAATGGTTTTTGTCCTCTTTTTTTTTTTTTTTTTTTTTTAAAGAAATGTGGCCAAACACTCTCTGGTTCCAGGATTTCAAAAGAGTGAATTTGATGATTTTCTTTGTCATATATGATGGTCAACAGAATATTTTTGGGTTTTGGACTGTTGGTCGGATAAAATAAGCTAAATTGAAGACGTCACCTTGGGTTCTGCGAAGTTAAAATGGGCATTTTTTCACTATACTACATTTTATGGACAAAACTATTAGTCAAGAAAAGAATCTACAGATTTATAATAATTGTTTGCAGGCCCACAGAGCACATAAAACTAAGCCTCGGCTATTAAAATTATCTGTAGTTGCCTTGTACGTTAGGATGACAGTTGTTGTTGAAATGAGTGTTTCAG
>CM022485.1:17475733-17509661 GCA_011952105.1 Coreoperca whiteheadi
CTATTATTTGTTTTTTTACTCCCTTTTGTTTCTTTTTTTGAACCAACTAACACACTAATTTTGGGGGTGTTCTTTTAATATTTTTTTTCCCCCCCCCCCCCCCCACAGTTTCTTGTTCTTATCTTGTTTTGCTGTCTTTAACAGCACACGACTATGATGAGCAACAGCAAGAGCTACGTGTGCCCAGTATGTGGGCGAGCCCTGAGTTCGCCTGGCTCGCTTGGACGACATCTTCTCATCCACTCTGAGGACCGCCTCTCCAACTGTGCTGTCTGTGGCGCTCGCTTCACAGACACCAACAACTTCAACAGGTTCGGCTCATCTCTGCTGTACCTCTGGTCTCAGGCCTTTGATGCACATTGCTTTCATTTTTTAACGCAAGAAGTGTACAGGTGCTTTAGATATAGATGTGTTATTATGGCCCCAAACGTTCTGTGTTTTACTTCAAATTAATAATATATTATCAGTAATTAAGAAGTTGATAGATAAAAGACAAATAAATAATGAATCATTATAAATAGATAATATAAAATTCAATGCTTATCTCAGTGTTTTTCTGTTTTGTTACTGATCAAATTCCTACTGTTTTGTGTTAATCTTTCAAACAGGATCTAAGGGTTCAGTGACCTACAACAGATCTGTTTTATCTGCAAAGTCAGCAGACATCACTGATTCAGCTGGAGAAACTAATACCGTTTTAATTCCTGGTAGAACATCAAAAAATTATTTTGGCAGGAGTGCAGTGGATAAATAAAAAAAAATGAAGCCTTTTAAAAGACAAATATTTAGGTTGACTGGAGATTTTCTTCTTGTACATCCAACAAGGTGGTGAAATGGATCGAAAGGTGTGCACTTACAGTCTGAAAAATAAGTGCAAACATGTCTGGCTGCACACTCGAGCACAATGGAGCAGTGGTTCCCAGAGTGTGAGATTAGGCACGATGCAGAACATGAGGGATGAATAAAATTAGTACTGTAATGACAGATTTAATGGAAATAAACTTGCATGTTGCTTAGCAACTACCATTATGTTTCAAAGTGAAACAGCAGAGGCAAGGTCAGGACACATAGTAGAAGAAGAAGAATAGCGAGAAGCCGTAATGTATCTTGGACAGGAGTGAAAAGAGAAAAAGAAAAGAAAATTCATGAGCTATTATAGAATCAGAACAGAATAGAAATAACATCAGAAGTACGTGTGTGTGTTTGGAAAAGCCATTTGAAGTTGTTATCGCCAGCTATAATTAACTGACTTTTTAAGCATCTGGCACACATTTCTTTGTTCCTATAGTGTTACCTGGAAACCGTCACCTCCTCTTGGGCGGTTACAGTGTACTAAACTCCTCTCTCCACTGGTCACTTGACACAGTGTCTGACTCCTCTCCTCTTTTCCCCATTTGACTAAATGGTTTCAAATCATGTCAATCGTAGCAGCTTGACAGATGAAGCCAAAATCAACTGTTAAAAATATGTGACCATGCAGACTAGGTTGTGGTTACAAGCTGCTTGCTAGTGGCTAATAAGAATCCAAGGCAAGAAGAGAAGTTATAATTGCCACCAAAATGTCTTCATTTTACCCTTCACTGTCGTCATTATGCAATTGGAATCCTTTAGCTGTCATGTAAGTGATGTATTTAGCGTTTGATGGAGACTGGTGATAGTAGCTAGGACACAAGGTTCAACTCCTTTATTAAGTGTGGACAGTAAGATTTGATCTTTAGCTCTGGAGGTGAAAAGAACAGTGTTACATGCCTAGTAAAGTAAAGAATGAACTGTTTGTACCCAGACGTGTGTCTTAAGGAGCTAATTTTGTTCAATGAAGCAATAACACGCACTTTTAAGCAGTTTAAATACAGAATTGCGCCTTACCTCAAACCTCCAGACATAAATAAGAGGCTGTATTATTTTGATCAGCTATTTAATACGGTGTCTTTTCTTAGGGAGAAGCTTAAAGATGTCCTCGACACAACCAGGATGGATGTCACCGGTGGAAGGGACACCTGTTCCATGTCCCTCTCGAGCAGCCCCATGTCCAGCCCGGGCCCCGGCACTTGCTCCTGCCACGGACCAGGCCCGAGCCCGAGCTCATGTCAGGGCCCTCACCCCTGTCAAGCACCTGACCTCAACCCCAACCTATGTCAGGCCCATCGCACCTGCCAGGGGCCAGGCCACATCTCCAGCCAGTGTCACGGCCCAGGCCCAGGATCTGGACCGTGCTCGGGCCCAGGACCATGCACAGGCTCTGACCAAGGACCCTCCTTTCCCTCACTGCCCGACAGTCTCCTCTCTGAAGGGCCATCACTCGCATCTATCCCTGATGCTCTTAACTCCTCTTCCTCAAGCCTCCCTCCTATCCCCGACATCCTGAGCCCCATGCCGGTGTATCCTGCCGGAGTGCTGCTGGTGTGCAACAGCTGCGTGGCCTATCAGCAGTTAGTGGAGGCCCAGTCGCCGATGCGAAAGTGGGCTCTGCGTAGGAAGAACGAACCCTTGGAGGCCCGCCTGCAGCGTCTAGAGCGCGAGCGCACGGCAAAGAAGAACAAGCGGGCGTGTGAGACGGAAGAGGAGAGGGAGATGAGGAGGCTGCGGGACCGCGAGGCCAAGCGCATGCAGAGGATGCAGGAATCAGAGGAGCAGCGGGCGCGCCGGCTGCAGAGAGACCGGGAGGCCATGCGTTTGAAGAGGGCCAACGAGACGCCGGAGAAGAGGCAGGCCAGGCTGATCCGCGAGAGGGAGGCAAAGAGGATCAAGCGACGGCTGGAGAAGATCGACCCTGCTCTGAGGACACAGATAGAGCATGATCCTGCTGCGATGGCTGCCCTCACGGCAGACATGAGTCTCTTTCAGTTCCCCTGCCCCATGCCGGTCCCTTCCATTGATAATGGTCTGTTCATGAAGCTGCCCTAATTGGACCAGGCCGCTGGGGGGGAAAACCAATTGGCTTCTGACAGCATCATTAATAATCTGCACTCTGCCATCAGAGTGCCATGGGGACAGTGAACCATTCCTAGCTGGTGTTTATCCAGCCTCTTCTGTGTCGAACAGCTTCACACACAAACTGCTTTGTTAAATGCAACAAAAACTACTTCAATTTCTAATTTATTACAGTCCAGAAACCCTTGGGAACAGGGTTGAGAACGTTTCAAGTTGTATGGATGTTGACATAAAAGCATGTTGTAAAGAGATTTATCTGTTCGTCAGTGGGCTAGCAGATTTAACACAGTTCATTCTAGTAGGAGCAGTTCTACTTCCTTTGAGGGGGAGACAAAAAATTTGCACATGGACCTTCAGCGACAGGGGGGGTGACTTTGTAGCCACAGCCCCCCTCCTTTCTTGTCCACTCCACCAGCCCAGTGACTCGGGTTTACCGGTAGCTACACCTCTCTCTTCAAGCTGCCACCATGGGTCCCTGGGAAGTTCAGATTCAGTCAAACCTCTACCTCAGCTGGCGACGTGGTCGCGCCCTCTGTCTTGTGGCTTACTGTGTTCCAACTCCAAGCTTCCAAAGCTCTGTGTATACTGTACAGAACTACCGAGGATGCGGGTTGTTTTCCATAATTTGTGTTTGCATTTAGCACTCAGGCACTTTAATAGGACACAAACATTCACAGGAGCAACTGATTTACAAACACACCAGTTCCACATGTATTTCCCAGGTTTGATTATAATGTTTCTTAACAGATTAAGTCTGAATGTTTTGTCCTATTGAACACGCCCAGTGTCGAGCAACATTCCTCCTCATCTCCTGAGTTGTACAACTTAATGCATTCGCCTCTTTACATTCTCTTTGCCAATATTTGAATCTGTTTTCATTTCCCTACATTGTTACACTCCAAATATTTTGCCAATGTCATTTCGTTTTTACTTTGTGTTACAGAGCTTTTCTTTGGCTCATAAAAAAATCAGTCTGTGCTGCTGTTATTGTACTGTACAATACATTAGTTACCTCTTATATATTTTGGGCTCATCACATTAAGGACTATTGTGCTAAAATGTTCCATTAAGTGGTCACAATGAAACCGTTCCTAATATGTTACTTGACAACCAAATTTGTCACATTACTTGAATTCTGCCCGCAAGGACACATTTATTTTCCTCACAACATGTGGGTTACACAGATAATGCAATTTCTGTAGCATTCACATGCTTCGTAAAGCTTCAGTATTACGTAACCTGTACCGTGTAAATTGGGGTTAATTTCTATCCCCTGTCAGCAGAATTGATAAAAGATATTTATTGATTTATGTGACAGAGGAACTCATTTTAAACACGTTACTGTGTTGTTGGTTTTTTTAATCCCCATCTGTTACCGACCACTGGGGCTAACTTCATGACACATACAGCCCATACTGGGGGAGAGATTTTATTAATCTATATCCATTAACCTCATTCCAGCACATATTTATGCAATATGATGTGAATATATTTTTCTTGTGAAAATGTTATTATTCTTTACCTTCAGTGGTATAAAATTGCTTAAATGTTTAAAAAAAATTAGAGGCCATGTTTGGATATCCCTGGTTTAATTTCCTGGCTGTAAGGTTACCTCCGTTTTTTTTCTTGACTTCACTTCTCCAGATGCAAACATTTACAGTGTCACATGAGCAGTTTCTGAAATATTCTTCAAAGAATACCGGGGACAAGTACTGGTTCTGTTTGAGTCACTCCTAGACGAGAGTCCATCTACCTGGCTGTTTTGTTACAGCAAATTTAACAAAGAAAACAACTTTTTTTTGTTCCATCCTCAGAGGCTTTTCTAGGAGTGCATCAAACCTCTATGCAAAAGATGTTTGTTTATTCCAAGGGAAATTAATTCACTTTTCACTGAAACTATGCAGAATGCGACTTTAATTTAAACAGACTTCAATGTAAAGAGCTTCTCAGGCAATTTAACTCAGTGAGAGGGCTCAGAGCCTAGTTACAACACCCTGGTCCATAAGAATCATTTTTAGATGTATCATATGACAGTTTCAGGCAGTTGGGTGACTTTTCTAGAGACACTTTGTCTTCGGGGGTATGTTTTCTTTTCCTCGTTCAGCACATAAAAAGCAACAGGGTCTCACTGCCATCCTACTCATGACATACTGTACCAAGGGCAGATCAGTGTTCTCGACAAAGTCTTCAGGTGTCCCTCTTCTCTCAGCGTATGAATACTGGGTATTCTCAGAGGTTGCTCTTTGAAATTGCTGTGAGCCCCTTCGTCCTAAAGTGGACTAATGCGACAGAAAACTGCGCCGTCTGTGGTCTGACATACTATTGCAAAGGAAGCACCATGAACTCTGGAGTGATGTTGGTCTTTACGAGCAGTTCTTTCATTATGGATTTAGGTAAGCACTGCATGTCGTGAAACTGTCCTAGAATGGTTAAATATGAGCTTGTGTTCTACTGTTAGTTTATGCCTGCCTGTTTTTTACAGTTTATTTCTTGAAATGTTAAAAACGTTGGCCTTTCTATATTAATTCTATCAGGATTTCCTCTCAATGTCCATGTTTACAAAACAAATCTCTCTGAATAAGGCCAAATGAATGAGCTTAAACTGCTAATGAGTACATTCATGCTTGCCGCGATATCAATGCATTCTGACTGGATGGCACGTTGGGGATGCCATCCTCTGTTGCTGGATTAACAGATGTACAGATCGTGATGAAATCTGGTAAAGAATGTGGAAATAAACATTGACTTTACAATAGTGGTAGCGTCCTGTCACTTCCTTCCTCCTTTGTTTTTATAGACACAAATACACATTTATGTTTAATGGATACAGTATGACACATGATTCTTTAAGTGAGAGGTCTTCTCTTAAAAGTCTAAACATCATGTGATGCTATGACAGGGTTCATTCTGTTACCTTATGAGTACTTTTAATACTTTAAGTACATATTGCCGATTATACTTTTAAACTTCTACTTGAGTAAAATTATGACTTTTACACTTTAGTAGCTCAATACGTCTTCCACCACTAACTTTCTCTCACTGCCACTTAAGACTAAAAAAATACATTAAAGAAACAGCACACAAGTTGGATAATAGTTTATATTTATATAGATATATATATATTATATTGTGTTTACTTAACAAACATGATAAATGCAATGTCTCCAAGTTAGCTGTAACAATAAAAATACAATATCTTTGTGTCCTTAAAAGTACATAGAATTAAAACAGCAAAACAAAAAAACAAAAACCGCCCTAAGTAGTTCACAGAGAGGTACAAATATACAGTACAAATCTATTTTATTCAAAAACCGTACAAATAAAAATGCAACAAAATAGAAATATTAATGCTTTGTTAAAGTCAGGTAGGTGTAGGGTATTCTAAGGGAGCACTTTCGGTCAACAACTCTAAGGCTTCTGATAAAGATCAATACATATTGGTACGGCCATACGATATTAAAACTCACTATACAAAGTTCATACAACCTGGATTATACTTGAGGATTGAATGTTACATTTACATCATTGCATATATTTTGCAGATTTAGGCATTTAAAACAAAAAAAGATGCTTTTTTTTTTATTTATTTTTTTTTAAGATAGTTACACCTCACATAAAAAGCAGTGTCACCTTGTGCCAAACAGTACAATGTCAAATCTGAAAATACACAGACTTCTTTAAAACTTTTAACCGTTCTCATTCTCCTGATTTAATTCGACATCAGCAACACCAAAACCTTCCTAAATTCACCTTTGCAGTTCAATATTGGATCAAACAACAGGAAGTAGTTAACACAGTAAAAATCCCCATTGCCAACATCACAAAACATAATAAACCATTACATTACCACCGATGGAAAGCGATCTGATTGATGCAGCCTGTCCGTCTTCATTTATTCAAACCCACTTTTTGTTGACCAGGGACAGTCGGACAAAGCACAAGACACCAAACACAACCCATTAATTCAAGGGATTAAAAACAAACAAAACAAAACAAAAATACGGGTCTTGTGCAACAACAATAAAAACCAACAGATGTGTGCGATGTATGGGATTGCCCTCCATTGCTGACACTCTTGGCATCGTCATGTAAAACGTGCAGAGAAGAGCTTCCATTTACTTCACTTGCACACATTGAAAAAAAACAGGTATTAAAAAGCTAAGTACGAGCATCAAGAGTATTTAAAATGTAACGGAATAGCTCATGGACAAACCCGCACAAAGGAAAGGTTGCAGGTTTCATGGTTGAACGTCTGGGGCCCAAAGAGAATTCACTGTCACCCTTTGAGAAATGGGAATGGGAATTTCTGTTTGTAAGCATGACAAAGAGTGTCAAGGCGTGACAGCCTTTTTACAGCCTAAAAAGGGAACACCAAGTCTACCAGAAGCATTATTCCATTATTTCAATGTCACACATTTTACAAAGCAGAATTTAAGGCATTATCGACAAGCATCATCAAAACCATCTATACAAAAAAAAAAAAATACATCTATCTACAGAAACACACAACCTGCGATTTCTCCATGATTTTGTGTGCTTTACATTTTTAAACTCTTCAGTTTACCAAGTTTTCATCTTACAAACACTGTAAAGGAGGGCATTTAGTGCAATTACTTACAGCAACAGACTCAGTGAATAAGATTCATTGGACATCTTGGTGGAAGTCGAGTTTTCCTGCTTGACGCGGCACAGTGCTCAGAGCAGAGGGCAAAAACAAAAAGGCTCGTGGTAGCACAGGATGGTCTTGCTGTGAGAATTAACAGGAGGTAAAGTCACAAGTGGCACTGCTTGCACCATTTAAATCCCATCAAATGCATCTTGACCTAGAATACAATGTTGAAGTGGCTTGGCGATCGTGCCAAAAGAATGCAGGACAAACACAATGTAATTTGAGGGAAACTCGTATCGAGTGATTTGGCTCCGACCGTGTGGCATCTCAAGAAGACAATAAAAGCGTACCAATCTGTGACTCAGCAGTGCGCTATAAGTAGGAAGATTGGGACTGCTGAGCAAAAAATAGAAAGTAGCAAAGCAAAATACTGGTTTGTATTCTCATGTGTGTAACCACACATTCATATAAAATGACTGCATCAGCCAACCTGCCCTACTGCCTCAGATCTGTACTTAAGACAATGAAGGGTACAATACTGAGTTCACTGCATAGAAAAAGGCAAAGACAACATGAAATCTTTTCAGGTATTATGTATATGGTTTACAGCATGAAAAAAAAAAACTCAATGTGGTGATGGTAAGATGTGTTCTTAACTGTACTAAAATTATTTGCTGAATGGGAAACTCCCATTGAAAAGCATTTTAAGTTCACATTTTTCAAGTCTATCTCAAAACAATACTAAAGAGTTATTAGTCGTTTTAATCATTCCTCCGTAAGGAGATCCCTTCCTGACGTGATTCCAGTTTAGGTTGATGGGGTGGCGGACAAAAAGCTCCAAGCTGGGGTAGAGGAACAGTAACAAAAAGAGTGAATTGTGTACTACAATAACTGTCACTTTGGAAGACACTCACTTGATTTGTCTAACTGTGACTGTTGAAGCCTCATCTTAGCTTGAAGTGCATTATTGCACAGAAAGATGACTGTTGATTTTGTCCCATAGCTCTTACATTGAAATAGTACCAAGAAGGCATCTCTATACAGCCAGTGTGGGCAGGAGGAATGAGTACAGTGACCAATATCTCTTTATGGACATGTGGGAATTGTTATAAGTCAGATAAAATGTGAACATACCCTTTTAAAGCTTCTCATAATGACAGCACCAGAGGATGAGAGTCTACCAGTCCCAGTAACTCTGTGATACCTCTCTCATGGCCCCTCAACCTGCTGACACAGGGTCACGCTGCATATAATCAGTGAACCATGAGGAGTTAAGGGCTCTACTCAACATGAAATTTAAGAGCGTTAAAGCGTGCAGGCAGACAGACGGACACACACACACACACACACACACAAAACAGTGTCTGGATTACAGCACCGACACATTAGTCAGACACAAAATTTACAACCAGGTAACTTAAACTTGTGTGCTTTACGCTTTCTGATGGGAATGTCTGTGTGAGGAATGCCGTCTGATTAGACACCTCTGAATGATTTTATGTGTGGTCTAATTGCACTTATTTTCAATGTCACCCTTCTGGGTTTCTGGATTTCAGTGACAAGGATATAAATCTGTCAGGAGGAAACTGCAGCATACATCTTGGCTAATTTGTAAACAGAGTAATAAAAAATAATAATAATGCAAGTCAGTTTCTCTCTCTCACCACAAAACACCAACAACAATACTTCAAACATATTCCCTTCATTAAAAAAAAAAAAAAAAAAATCTACTGTACTGTGATTCCTATTAACAAGGTCAGTGTGAAGTCAATGAGTGACATTTTCTATGTGCAACACAAGACAATCATAAGATCCACTGGATAAAGTATATCCTAGTACAAAAGCGAAGGACCGTGCACGTTAAAACCAAAAGATAGAACAGAAGATAACTTGATAATGATCACAACTTAATTAGAGTCAAGCCTTTCTTGGAGAAGCACTTGAGTAAATCCATGCAAGATAAAATATCATCAGTGAGATGGAGAATCAGAGAGAAGCAGTTTCATCTATAATGATTTCTTGAGAAATCTGTCAAAGACATGCATTGCTTGTGTAGAAATACTGAATCATCAATGAAAATGAACAGCAAAATAGTGCATCACCATTAACATCAGGGTTAAAAGGTTCGATCTCACACCTCAGACGTACAGAGATATAAAACAGCGCACGGCGAGAGATTCCTGGGGGGAGAGCAGTACAGCGGCGTGCTGTAAAAAGAACTATTGCTTTAATTTGGTAACTGAGCAAAGAGTAACTCAAGTTGAGGACGAAGAGAACACCTCGTCGCCGACTCACTGCCACACAGGGTTTCTCGCCGAGGCAAACTACAAGGCCCTTCACTCTTTCAGGGGGTTTTAGACTAAAGTGGCCTGCAGCACAGGTGGCTTTGATGAGGACCAGCCAGTGCCTCCTCGGTTAATGACACTCAAATTGCGTCAAAAGTCACCAGTCTGGTCAGGAAAGCTTTGAGGTATAGTGAGCAGGAGGGAGGGTATTGCTCAGGATGGGAAAGGGTTTTCGAAGGGGGAAAGGGTTAAACGCTAAGTGATGGATATTCTCACTGATGAATGATAGTGGAATGCAAGTTATCTCAAGTTATCATTGGAGAACAAAGCGTTATTCAAATCTGCGAGTGGAAACTGATTGCTGAACAGACTGATTGACTTATCACTATTTCGATTGTAAGACAAGTGGGACGTGCCACACCTGGCCTGAGAGAAGATCCCATTCTTTGCGGACCGAGAGAGTATCTCTGCTGACAAAAGACTTTTTAGACTCCTGCCGGAGAAGCATAATGTAACATACACACTGACAGTCGGCGGCTGCTGTGCCAACATCGCCACAGGAGCTGCTGATATCAGCAACTCCACTCTTTTTTTGGGTAAATGCTTTTGAAGGAAAGAGGATCTTAGGAATGGAGGCGATAAAAGATCACTGGCTGTGATCTTCGAAATGTATCAGAACCTGCAGAGTTGGTAACTTCACTGTGCTACAAACACATTCTTTGTAGTTCGTCGTCTTCCAACGAGACAGTTTGGTCAAAAAGGAAGCAAGTGTGTTATGAATGCAAAGATAACCTCCAAGCATGGGATTTGAAGAAGTGGCGACAACAGGAGGGAGGGAGTAAGAGAAATGCAGTGTGTAAGGACTATGATAGGCTACATACTTTCTACTCAGCTTTTCATGTTCCTGTCAGACCTCAGCTAGCTGGGAAACCACAGGCTCGTATCCTTTGGCTGAGAGACAACCAAACCAGACCTTCTCATTAGATAGACAAAGATCTTTGTATATTTTAGGTGTGCAAAATCTCAAACATTCTGAGGCTACATTCGCACTCTTTTTTTCCCTCTTTCTCTCCTTGTCAGACTCCTCTATAGTTGCTACCAAATGTGACGCTACTTCCCTGCATTAGAGCGCCCCTCAATGGACAGTTTGACCTCCTGGGGGATGAAAGAGGGCCTTGTGTGGCCAGAGGTGCTTATTTGAGGGTGTGGCCCTTCGTCTCCCTTCATATTGTATCTTTGGAGGCCAGGTGAGGACCAGCGCCTCTGAGAGGCACCTAGCGTAGCCTGCATTGCTCCCATCCCTGCCCCTGCAAAGGCAGAGCCCTCTGTGTGTAAGTGGTAACTGCTCTGGCTCCTTGGATGCTCTGCTGAGGTCCTGCTTGGTCTGATGGGCGACTCAGCGTGCCCAACAACCCCAAAATGTGTGGCTTCCTCCTTATCAACCCCATCTTTTTCTCCATCCCTCTGTCTTTCTCTGTGAATGCGGTCTAGCCTAAAATGAGACTGAGGCCGTGACTGCTGAGGGGCAGGGGGCCCCATGAGCTGGTGACCAGGTCCTGATGTAGCGTTGCTTTTGCTCAAAGTTCTGGACATGTTCTGCTGTTGTTGTTGTTGTTGTTGCTGCTGCTGCTGCTGCTGCTGCTGTGAATGATGGTGCTGTGGCTGTTTCTGCTGCTGTGGCTGAAGCTGCTGCTGCAGGGTGATGGACACACACACGTCTCCTACTTGCAGATGATGGCAGGCCAAGCCGTACAGCTGAGCTGTGCGTTCCGGGCTGCAGGACGACCAGCCCTGGCCGAACACAAAAAAGGGGTGCTCCGGGGGCACGTCAATGGTAACTTTGCTCTGCTGCTCCCCCACAGTAAAGTGAAGCGACACGAGACCTGGTCTCTGCTGGCTGGCACGGATGTCCACCACCATGCTGGAGTCAATCTTAAGCCCGCCACTCACCTCGGCACTCCGCACAAAGTCCTGAGTCTGCAAGTCCTCCACGCGCTTCAGTTCCCCAGTAGCCAGCTGGATAATGGCCCCCTTCATGAAGTGTGATGGGTTGCAGGGAGCCGTGGCAGGAGCGAGGCTTGACGCTAAGGCCTGAGTCACATCTGCTGTAGACTGGACAGGAGGCTGCTGGGGGAGCTGCTGCTGCTGAGCTATGGTCGGCTCCGCCCTTTCAGGGAGGCACACTCTGGCTGAAGAATCAGAGGCTTTAAAGCTTAGGTTAGGGGAGGCCATGGTGGTGGAGGCATGGCTGGCTGAGGCATCATTAACCTGTCCTGGGTAGTGTTGCTGTGGTGGTTGGGGCTGATGCTGCAGGTGATACTCCAGGGGAATAAGAACTGGTTGCCCATTGGCAAGCATGACAGCATGGCCTGGTTGTCCTGTTTGCTGCTGGAGGCCAGTCACTCTGGGGTCACTGTAACTCAGAGGCTGGGCCGTGTAAGCGGTCCGGCCGGAAATGACGCCAGTGCTCTCTCCGTGGACATCTCTGGCTCTCTGGGCACCCTGAGAGAGGTTCAAGGGAGCAAAGGAGACCTCTTTCCGCACTGCAATACTCCCTTGGCTAAAGGAAGCAAAATGACCAACCACCTGCTGCACCTGGAAGTTGATTAAAGGAATTAAGTGTTAGTCAGACAATGTTTAATTTTACTGAAACACACCGAACAAACCATGTGACATGATTTCCAACAAGACATCCTAATGTTTGCCCACAGCAGCCTGAATTACAGCATTTAAGTATGAAATATCTGTGTGGCTCAGTAAACAAATACATTTAACCTTCTCATCACTCAAGCCTCAAACTCACACCAACGCAATTTCTAATGATGCGTGACATCCACAATGATTTTTTTGACATCAGGAAAGGCAGACGTACCAGAATCATTTTGGGGCTTCCCGATTAGGCAGTGAAATGTAATGTCAGTCATTCTGAGTTTCCTTATTTTAAAACATTTTCCTAAGATAACAATATAGTCTGGATAGTATGACCTCTATTTGGCATTGTTAGCATGTCTCCCTATTTGGTTGTTTCAAACAAGTGATTAGCTGTCAATGATGCCAGCCAGAAAATACCAACAGGACGGAAACTATTTTACTTACTAAGGAATCAACATACTTTCTTTGCCTGCACACCATCACTAAAGAAACACTGAGGGCTTCACTGAGCATCTCCATGCAACCACAAATAGCATAGCTTTGGCACAAAGTGGCAATTGTCTGGCTGTGAGTGATTGCCCAATTACCTACAGACCCACAACACACAGTTAAGGAAAGAAGTAGATTCTAAAATTAACAAGTGCTATTAAGTCTTAGAAATACTGAGGTAAGAAGGAGTGCAATTAAGACACAGACATACTCTAGATATTAAACATTGTAGGCTACTGAACTCAGATAATTCTAATAACCTACAACATCTGAAAAAGTGCGTGATAGTTCATTTTTAGCGTTATTTTTTTCTTTTACCATGTTGACCATTTCTGTCCATATAAATATTTTGAAAGATAATTTATTTTTTCATCAACCTGAGCATTGTTTCAAAAATGTTGCTCCAAAAATGCTGGTCATGCTGCTGCTTGCCATGAGGAACGATGTGATTTTCTTTGTATCAGGTGACACTTCTTTCCCTATCAGGGGTCTTTTTTAGTCACAAGTGCACAATTAGAAAAAAGAAAGTAAGCTCTGGGTATAAATGAACAAATATTCTGGTTTCTTCTTTCTACACGACCTTTACACAAAATATAAGCTGCAATATGTAACAACATCACACACATTCCATGATCAAAAAGGAGCAGGGAGAAGAAAAATCTTATTTCACCCATTAATCAGGTTATTCTTAATCTCTTAACATGTAAAAGAGTTTTGCATTTAAATGCACGTTTCTATCACTATTAACAGGAAAACATAAGCCACATTAGGAGGCCATCAGTGTGTCATACCTCCAGGTCGCTGTCTGGAGTGCTGCGCTGGCCAGGTGAGCTTCTCTCTTCCAGCCTTCGGTTCTGCGGGCCTCTGTCTTGGCTGTGCTCCTGTGCTGCAGAGCTAGATGCTACATGCAGCAGGCGTGCATTTCTGGAAGCGTAGGCCGAGTCTAGTACAGCCTCCCTGGTTCCCTGCTCTTTATCGCCTCCATTCATCTCTGGCTCAGTCTCCTGCTGGGCACTGTGGGCGTCTCTGGTGGCAGTGGTTGCCCTGGCGCCCTGAGGGTTGTAGAAGACTGGCATCCCTCGAGAGCTGACCTCTGTTGCAGACAGGACTCCTACAGTACCAAGGTGCTGCTGGGCAGCTTGCTCTGAAGGCAGCATCAGCGGGACCCCGCTGGATGCTGCAACTTTGGCAAAGGTATGAGCAGCTACCTGGGCCTGGGGAGGCGGGGAAACAACACCTTCCTGTATGACAGATGGATAGGGAACAAGGTGGGACACAGCGTGGGGCTGAGGAATGGTGCCTGAGGGAGAAATTAAGGATCCTGGGACAAAGCCAGGGGGTAGAGCGTAAGGTACTGCTGCATAAGGGGATCCAACAAACTGGAGAGAGGAATGAGGGATCTGGGCATAACCAAGAGGAGGATAGGAAAGGCCTGGATGCTGCAGGAGAGGAGAGTGCACGGTGTAGGCTGGAGAGATGTGGCTTAACACTGGATGAAGACTAGTAGACGAGTAGGTAACAGATGGAAGAGCCACTTTGTATAGCATACTGTACTGGTCAACGGGCACCGCTGGTATGCCGTCAGAATTATCCAATCCATAATGAAGCCCTTGCTGAGCTCGCAGCCACTCTCCAGATGGGATCCCTCTCTGAGTGTCACTGTTGGCTGCAGAGTTCTGGATGGAAACCACTTCATCTTCTCCAATACCGCCACTGGCACTGCTGCCGCTGCCGCCACCGCCACTGCCACCGCCGCCACCTCCTCCTCCTCCTCCTGCAGCCCCAACTCCCCCTGTCCCTCCAGCTCCACTGCTGTTACTAACTGGGAGGTCCCTCTTCTTTGGAGGCAGGCACTCCTGGTTGCGCTCCTGAGCTGGTTTCATTGCAATCCTCTGACCAAGGGAGTAGCTTTACTGTACTGCACAGGAACTGAAATTTGCAAGCCAGTCAGCCCGCACAGGAACCAGTTCTGAAATCACCTGGCTGACCTCATCTGCCAATTCACCTGGAAAAAAACAAAAAGAATCTATAAGCACAATTCCAGTCATTTCCCAGGTTGCATACTTCTTCATCACATCAGTGCTAAAATGATTAATATACATGAGAAATTAGATGAAAACAATAAAATTGTCAATCTTTAGTTTCAGGTTTGTGAGAGAATTAGTTTCTGTCACTGACAGGTTGTGCTGGACCAGAGATAGAAAGCATTAATGGTGCTGCCACGCTCATCTGTCACTGCAGACACAAACTGACCGAGAATGTCATAGCAACAAAAATAAACCATTAGACTGGTCCAATAAGAACCTCACATTCACAAGATATAAGATTTTCTAGGATAGTCATTCTGTGCGCACATACTGGAACTCTGAACTGTTCTGTTTTCTGGCAGTTCTGCACTTCAGTACACACCATTTAATCACAGCTGTCTATAAAACTGAGAAACTGAAAGCACAATAACATAATATAATGTTATTTATTGATGCTGTTTAAAATCTTATTTAGGTATTTTGGATGTTTGTTTTTCTCTGGAGTTACACAGAATAGTAATTATTGTGGAAAAATGAATTGCAATACATCACCTACCACATACTGCAGAATTTCCTGTACAGTGATTCTACTGTAATCAAGGGCAACACATTTTTATAGTTACATATGAGGCGCCCATCAGACTAGTGATTCCTACCCCCAACTCACACATTGACCTTTTTATATCCAGTTGTTCCCTTATATTTTCCTTTTCTGTGGCTTAAAGATTGGAAAAGCCCTCGTATTACACACTGTCTGACAGACTCTTCTTTGAAGCTGTAAAATGTTTACATATGATGTTTTATTGAGTGAAACAACCTAAAGACTCCACGTTTTTCTTCTGCACCATTCCATCAAATGGAAATTTATCTTGAGGATCTTTTACTCTAAATTGAGCAATCCAAATTCAGCCTGACATATTTGGGAACCTTGGAATCTTGACTAGGATTTAACATTACGCCTGGAACGAGTCTGAACGAAGCTTGGGTGGAGAGCATGAGTTTAAATGACTCGCCCACCGGCAGGTCAGTAGGGCTTAAGAGGTTTCAACACCATGGACCTTTCCAACAGGTGTGATGATGATGATGATGATGTGCTTCATCATGATCTGTAAGATGGAATTTTGTTAAAGTAAACCCGAGAAATTTGTGGGTACAAGTAAACAATTGCATCTTAGTTACACTGAACTCACACACGTGTAGATCTACAGATACAACTTCATCCTACAGTGAGCCAGCAGAATCCTTCCTGACCACTGACGCCACCACACATCACATCTGTTCTAACGTCATCTTAACGCTGAGCCGACACGAACCGAAGTTCATGGGCGTGTTCCGGGAAGCACATTGAACTTACTTATCATACATTTTACTTTTTTATTTATTTATTTATTTATTTTAATTTTGGACTTTTACTCTGCAATAGAAATGTGTGTGTGTACATATATATATATATATATGTCCATGATTTAGACTCAAGTGGGTTCCTGGTTTCACTCCACAGTTGTCCAGAAAACTTAGTAAACCTGCTTCCTGAAACAAACCTGTGGTTTATAAATGTAGTTACGAGTCAGACTTTTCTGCCAGCTAACGTATAACTTTACCGCCACACTTCACGTCGCAGTAACGTTAACTGTTTACCGTTAGCTAACGTTAGTGGCTGACTTGGCTAAAGTTAGCTAGCAACTTGGAGTCATCGTTTTCCCGTGAACACAGGGAAAGTGGCGGCATGACACCCCCTACACTAACACCGAACGCAGACGGAGAGTTCAAATGGTAGCTAATGTTATATGCGGCCATTTCGTTATCACTATAATTTATCACTGGGTACCAGTCCAGAGGTCCCGGCTAGTTAGCTACAAGGCTAGCACAGCTAAATTACAACTAGCTACATGAACTGACTCCAGTCCTGCTCGACTCTCATCTGCTCACCATTAACATGGCAATGCGCAGAATGCCTATTAAAGATGTCTCTGCTTTCTCTCGTTGTGTAAACGTACCTACAAATGTCATCGCGAACAGGCTTTTCTTCGTGAAAAGTTGATATGCAGAGGGACAATTGAAGAAATCAAGGCTAAGGAGTCGAGTCCATTTCGAAGGCCAGCAGAGGCGCTCACCAATGACGTCACCTAGTTTATTCAATTTCCTGTTTTCACACGCACAAATATCCAGCACGTACACCAAGGAGTAAACCAGCAAACTACGCTTGGCTTTTTAGTAAAGTGCTGTCCTACATACAGTTAACTACAATACAAGTATAATACTCTCAATCCCATTTTAACAGAAACTCACAGGTCATGTGCTTTTCCAGCAGAAAGGTCTTTAAAATGACCTAATCAATGAACAGCTCGTGCACAACTTACGCAAAATGTAACGATAACTTAGTCAAATGTAACAAAACACAAAAGAATGGAGTTTAAATGCATCAAATGTGAACTGTGAAATGTTATACAGTAGGGGGAGCTGGAGCCAAGTGCACTAAAGGGATTTCATTACATGAAATGTGCTCTGGGAATGTGCTTGAAAAACAGGCCATTTCTGAAACCCTCCAGCTGTTTTCAGAGTAACTGTTACAGAATCTTAGCCACTGTAGATGTGACCTTGCATTTCACGTCTGTCGCCTACTCATCTGTGATCATTTAATTTGTTCTGACATGTTTAGTAATTGGGTGCAGTAAATAGGCTGTTTCTCAGCTGACTATGCACATGACCGTTCCCTCCAGTCACACAAAACCATGGAGCCCATATTGACCCCCATTACTACGCAGTACTCCTATGCTAGAATAACATTACTTGGCTTCAGGTTTTTGTGTGCATCAATTCCTCTGTGGTAATATGACTGAATAAAACTTTATTTAGGAATATGCACCATGTAAGTACAACATACACTTGAGTGGTGCAAATTTGTTGTGCGAGGCTGGCTCACTGGCATTGTTTAATGAGACACTACAATGAAACATAACCCGGTAGTGTTATTTATTACGCCTGTGCTTTTACTCCTATGATGTGTCAAAGTATCTGCTGTGAAAGCCTGAATCGTGTGCAGTCACGGCTCCTTCCAGCACACAGTGCTGTTTACAAAAGCTGATGTGAAATCCAAACAGAGGATGTGGCGATTAATTATCTTTTCAGTGACATTGCTCTTCCATTCCACGTAGTAATCTTATCAGCAATTAGTGACTGAAGCATAACAAAAACTTAACTTAAACCCAATTTAAAAAACAAAATATAATAGGTTACAAGGTTGCCTTATGTTTTACTTAAGCAAGGTTGTATTCTATTAGATTGGGTTACATTAACATCCAACAATAATGTTATATTATTAAACAAAGTTCTCATACGACAATAAGGAACTGAATATTATACTTACCCTCAGCACCAGTGTTAAACACTGTCAAGTAGTCCATCTCAACCATTCATTAGCCTTAAAGCAACCCAAAATGCACTGTGTGCAAAAGGATTCGGTCTGCAATATTATGTTCATTCAAGTGAGCCACTGGTTAATCTCGCATATAGTTGAAGGATTCTGTCATAAACATCAGACTGTTCACACAAAGTTTAAAAGAGAAACGTAACTGTGCACTAGCGCAAATTTGACACACTGGAGAAAAGTATAAAAGTAGACCAGCAAATGTTTTGCCCCGTAGTCAGATTTCAGAACTTTATGTATCCCACAAAATAACTGATCTGCATCATCTTGCATCACTACAGGACTTTCATGTGGTGTAGAAGCAGATTCTGATTCAGATCTGTAACTCATGAAGCAGTAGAGCTACTCTTGTACACCAGTTACTGAATAAATAAAGAATGAGGTCTGTAACATCATTGTTACTTTTAAAATCCAGGTATCTGGACATATTTTTGAGTTAATTTGCCCCTATAGTGAGGTCACTGCTCCATTTAAATATCCCAAATTAGCCTCAATACTGTGCATCTCAAAAATAGATGTACTATTATCACCAAAATGTTCAAAAATACTAAAATTAACTGAAAATACTCAAAAGCTTTTAACTTAAAAACATTTCTAGCAAGGTGTCCCGCTTTAGTACAGACGTAAGACAGTAGTTAGAGAGTCTGACTGCCTTTATCTCAGCAAGGAAGTGCAGTTGACCCTGTGGCTGGGTATGATAAACAAAACTCTGCATTAACTTTATCATGTTGAGGCATTGAGAGTTAAATTATCTGGTTTATTTAGGGTATGTTAAACATTAATATACTTTTTAGAGAAACTTTGCACGAGTATGAAAAAGTTAGAACATGTTTTCTAAATTGCAATATTTCTATCTTATCTGCTGTACTTGTACAGATGTACAAATCTCCACATCAATTTCACTTAAAATTGGGGCAGTAGCGAGAGTGCATAAGCAGGCGTGTTGAGCCAGACGGCCATGATGTGAAGGTGCGTCCCATCCGTGGTTCAGTCAACACCAGTGAGGTCTTCAGAAATGAAAGGTTCTAAGTTCAAACCAATACATTTTTAGTTGGACTGGAAGGTGCAGACAGTCAATAGGAATTTTTAAAATATCTAAATAAGGATGAGGCGGTGAAAACAAAAGAAAATAGGCTTTAGGTTGTTTCACTCACTCATCACACATTTCAGGGAGCATAAAAACTGTAAAAAAAAAGGGACGCCTAAAATGTGTGTTATCCTCTCAGACACCACCAAAAGCAATTGTTTCATTAGGATCTCTTCTTTTTTTATTATAATTGTTTTTAAGTTTGTATTCCACTTGGTCTATTTCTTACACTTCATCCTTTGGTTATAATCACAGAGAAGCACACTGTATATTTTCTTAAGCTGCTATACAAATTAGTGTGATCGGATTAGCAGTTCTTCTGTGGCTGATATCTTCATAAGTACCAATTAACAAATCATTTCTCCTGCCTTTACTTCCTCCCTATAATTTGTTCAACCCAGGAGCTATCATAATGTATAAGACATTTTATTACTGTTATTTATTGGGATTTACATTTTTTTCAAAGAGGAAATACTTCTAAAATGTCAAACGATTCTTATTGCTAGGACAAACTCTTGATAAATAGGATTTACAGTAAAATCATAGTTCTTGATCATAATTGTCACTTGGTACCAGGAGTCTTTGTGAATATGTCTCCTGTTATTCAGCAGGTGAGCTCTGGCTGGGAACCAACAGCTGAGTTTTCTTCATTTGGCATCCCCAATAATTGTACAAACTGTGTCAGAGGCTTTTTGGCATATTTTTCATATCATTTCTGATACATGGGAGGTGAGTTATACTGTCTGAGCTTAAAACCAATGGATTCTTGTCCAAGGATGGATTTGTTTTCACGAGTCAGAGGCCAGTGAAAAAGCAAAGCCAGAACGCAAATTCATCTGAAAAATAGTGTAATGATACGTTACTGGTACACATTTGAGCCTTATTTTCAGTTAGGAAAAACAGCTTCAGTGCAGTACCTCTGAATTTAACTAGATTTACAGAATTGATCAAATCAACAGTTTTTGACAACTAAAATAAGTCAACAGATTTAGAATACAGTTACAAAAATGGTCAATCTTCCCAAAAAGGCACAGGGGATGTACAGTAGAAGTTGCATCCCTCTTTGAGAGCATTTGCATAACTGAATAAATACATCTGCTGCTAATCAATATCAAACTGTGCTACAGTGGAAGCACGGTCATCATGCAATTTCAGCAGAGTGCAACATTGTGAATTAGTGGAAAAACACACCATATAAATATCTCTCCAGAAAATATAAAGACTAAGTCAACGAATTATTAAAAGTTATTAAGTACCATTAATCAAAAATATTACTTGGAAGATTTCAAGCATATACAGTATTTATAATATTATATTTAATATCCACCTTAAAACAAACTATCCTATAAATTGAGTAAAATGTGCAAAAGCATTTGGGAGAGCAGGTTCTGCACTCACACTATACACATCTATACCAAAAAACACCTGAACTAGTTATTGCCAAAGAATCACGAGTTTATCTGAATATCATTGGAAACTGGTCGATCGAGCATCTAAGGATCAATGTTCCTGTGTAATAGGACAGATACAGTCTTTGCAGTGGTCTTGTATTTAAAATTACAAATGGATTTTATATTAAATGCTGTACTATTATTTTAAGACATCATGATATTACACAGCGCTAGTTTCTCACCAGGTTTAAAGGGGCACTGGATGACCGATCCATTTCCCCTGATGTCTCAAACCACTCCCTAGTTCAGCAGGTAGTAAACTTCGCAAAATCTTTGCAGCACACTGGAAGTTTAGCTCTCTAGACAATTCTGATTGCATCATAAAAATCTTTGCACTCTGACGTCACTATCACTATCCTGACTGGAAGTACGGTAACGTCACTGCTTGTTTTTTACTATATTATTCCTCCACGCAGAGTAGAATTCTCTGGGGAAAAAAACAAGAACAAATGTTATGAAGTATTGCAATAGCTACATACAGCATGTTTAACAGTGTATACAGTTAATATGTTCACTCTTTCAACCCTTTGCCCTCCGTACAAACATCAGGCTTCTCTTTAAAACAGCCTGTGTGGACTGTAGTTCTAGTTGACAACTGACCTTTATTGTTTTTTTACTTTGAAATGTCAAAATGACGCACATGGTGTATTTATGATTCTTACTGCTGACATTTCCTCATGTGCTGCCATGAAACTCACTCGTCACCAACCCATCACTGTCCAGTTCATTAGATCAGTAACATCAGTGCCTGAAGTCCAATTTACTACATACTCAACAAGAGACTGGTTTGAGGCAAAGCCCTTGTCTGTCCCTTTGCTTTCAAATATTTCCCCATTCAGCAACTGTTCATCGGAATAGTTCTCCTCGTGCCCTACCAGAAGGCCTCTAAAAGTTTAATAAAACCCCTTCAAAAGAGAAGAGGAAATATCTACCACAGATTGAAGTCCTCGCAGCTCCACTTCCACCTCGAAATATCACCTGCTTAATGATACTAAAAATATAGGTCCTTTTTCTCTGCTTCAAAAATAGAGTAAATCTACAAAGTAAGACCCTGAATTCTGTATTTGCTACTTACAGTGAAACCCCAACACAACCATTAAAATATGGGCACTTGGAGTAAATAGCATTAAGTTTGTGCAAAAAAGGAAAAAAAGAAACACCCCATTACATTCAACCAGGCCAGATCCTTTTTTGTTTTTACCACACAGTATCAGTCTTGTTAGCAGAGTTATTTTCTGTTCCTCTTTCTGAAATGGTAAAATATTATATCTTCAATTAGATTTCCTGGAAGGTACAAACAAATTGAGTGATCAGTGATCGGTGATCACTGAAATGCATCATTATTGCTGCTGCTGCAATCAAAACAGGCATTTTCCTTATTTTAAGCATTTCTATTTGGATTAAATTTTTCAATTCCATTACAGTGGGGAAGTCTTACAAATGAGAATGCAATGCAAGGACGACTAAACTGATTGCTACAAATACACTTACTTGCATTTCAATTATTACTTTAAAAGCAGTGAATCAGGGAAATCTTGGAAAGGAGCGCTCAACCTCAAGTCAATGTTAAAATCTCCAAAAGCACCCTTTTGTGTGGGTCATACATTATGCTAGTTAGCTTAGCTAAATCTTGAAAAAGACCTAAGGTGATGTAGACAATACATTTTTATAATAAAAGTATTTTCTTGAGTATGATGATCTTTCAGTCAGAGGAGACCTCGCAGTAACAACTCACTGGCTATTAAGGAGGATGTGCTTCAGTTAATCCAAATTCCTCAACTGTAATGGACACTAATGATTCAGGCCTGTAGATCACACTTGAGTTTAGAAATTACCTCAGATTTTGATGCAGCATCAACGGTGCAAATTCTAGCTTATAAATAGTTAAAAATCATCTCCAAAGTACAATTTTTATATTTCTCATTTTCCTTCATGTCATTTAAGAAAGAGTTAATAGAAAATAAAATGATTCATTGTTACACAAACCTGGACTAAGCTCAGAAAACTGAGACCCTAAGCCCCACAACTTCAGAGACTGTCATTAGCAAGAGTCTCTGTTGAGAGCCAGATTCTCGCCCCATTCAGAAATTTACTAATGGGAGTCCCAGGGATACTGCGGCGGCACAGGTTTCCCACTGGGGTGAAGGGAAAGGAGGAGGTAAGGAAGTCCGGAGGTGTAGGGGGGTCATGTGGGGAACTGGCCTTAAAATACATCCTCCTGTGGTCTGAAGGGGGCCCACTTGGGCTGGGGAGTGGCGTGCTGCCTGGACTGGGTCCCTTATACTGCCTGAGATGGCTCTGTAGTATCTCAATTTCATCGACCAGTTGGGAGAGCTTGTGGTAGGCTGTGATGGGGCCTCCTTTGGGAATGCAGGCTTCAGGAACCCAGCGTAGAAAGTAGAGCTTCCAGAGAGCCATGTGCGAGGGCATGAGCAGGGGAATCAGGACGCCCTGCTGGTCAGCAGGTCGAGAGAACCAGTCCCTGAAGAAGCGCTCTGAAGGGCTTTCGTCTTTCACTGGCGTGAAATCAGGCTTCAGCTCAGACACCAGAGAGCCCCGTCGGGTCATTGAATCCTCTTTCAGTCCATTACGCTGGGATGCAGGCGGTCCTCGCAATGTGGAACTGTAGGTTTTCTGCTGGAGGAAGGACACAGCGTTACATTATTTCCAGTAGACATGATAAACTATCTCTGTCACAGGCTGGACAATCAAAGCTCGCTCGTTCCACGTTCTCAATTAGTGCATCTCCACCTGCGTTATCAAAATCCTTAAGATCCTGAAACCTACAACTTAAGGAAAAACAATTACTTATTTTCTGTGTAATAATTCACAATCTATGCTTTTTCTGAAGTTGCCAATGACAACAAATCTCAGCAACAACAAACAAAACTACTGACTGGATGGATTGCTCATGTTAAGCATTTACTCCATCAGAAATTGTGTGTATTTCAGCAAAAATGCATTCGAAAAAGTAACACCTACCAGCCTGAGGAAACTGTTAAGATGAGCTTTTTTGAAAATACCTACACATCATTACTGATCCTAATCTGACCTTGAACATAGGGAAGGCTATGGAGTGGTGAGCACCTACACTGTATTTGCACTCTGTGATACCTACCCTACAAAAGACAAGGAAAGCACCAACTCTGTAAAACACTAACTATTTTTTCCTTCTTGTACAAATTCCTTACGCCTTTCATTCAACATGGCTGGAAACCATTAAAAGAAGGGTGAAAGTGTTTGTTATATATCCAAGGTAGTACAAGAAGAGGCCACACACACATACAACAAGTTGCTGCTACTTCTCCTGGAAACTTGGAAAGCTCAGTGTCTTATGTACCTTTGTGCGTCTGAAGGTTTTCACTTCCCCATTCTGAACACAGGCAGCGCCTTTGCCTATGTACATGGGGTTGTTAAAGAGGGTTTGGTCTTTGGTGGAGAACTGCAGTGACCAGTCCCAAACAGGTGGGAAATACACAACGTGGTCTTCTCCTTGAGGGATGGCTTTATTCTTGGCAAAGTCCTGGAGAGTAAACACAAGGTTATTCATGCTCTGTACATAGTATCACACAGAAAACATATTTGCGTACTTTGAAAAAACTTCAAGACGACAATCCACGAAGGTAAACAAAAATCCACAAATGTCATAATTTGCTTTTGTCAAATTTATTGGTTAATTTCCTGACCAATTTCCTGACCAATTTCCTGACCTGTGTGCATTACGTTGCACTCTTTCCTGTCAATTATATGACACACACAGAAGAAAATTATAGTCTTAGACATGAATTGATACCACAAAAACATGTTGCTTCGTTACACACTGAGACTTTTTTTTATTATTTTTTTTTATTCCTCTTGGACCATTGACACAGAAGAAAATATGGATTTTCTTTACATACACACATTAAACATATTAAGGTTAATCGGTGAATCTTTTGTATTTGGTGCACAGGGTTAGAAAAACAAAAAACAGCATTGTTCAGTGTGGCATTTCCATGTATAAATATATTTATTAAATTCCACTAAATAAATAAAAATACAATCATATGTATGTTTCCCTCACCATCAAGTGCTGAGCACGCTGTTTGGGAGAATTGAAGAGGAAAGTACTGAAGAGCGGGATCCACATGCTGTCACTCAGTACTGTCAGATAGGCCTCGGTGAACTCGAATGCTGCTGGGTACTGGTTCATCATCTGCCACACGCAGTCCAGGAACAGCATGAACAGTGGGGACTTCAGCTAGGGAAACAAACAGCAAGAAGCATAAGTGCCTCGGCAAATCTATCAGGTCCAGGACTGGGATATTCACTGTCAGACAAATACCTCCTCTTTGTCGTTCTTCTTTAAGTGGTTGCATCTGTCCAAGAAGCGATGGCCAGCCATCACCCACTCCTTCTGCACCAAAGTCTGAAAGCCAATAAGGCTGCGATAATGAGGGTCCAACATGAGCTGCACCAAGGAGGACACTACACAGTTCAGGTCTCTGTCTTCTTCCTCTGTACAAAAAAAACAAAAACAAGGGGGGGAAAAAAAGGACAGAAATAAAGAAAAAGATAAACAAAAAGCTTCAACAAAGTGTTTGCAAGGAAAGTATTTTCAAAGTCACACTGATGGCTATAATATGTTCATTTGACCCCAATAATTGAAATGTATTTTGGCTTATGTGCAACACGTGTTTGAAGGCAAACGTTGGTCCAATATCATAAATGTTGGACTATTAAAATTAAGTTACGTTCACAATGCACCATGCAGTAAAGTAAAGCATAGAAAATAAAGACAAACAAATACATAATTAACTCAAAATACTATGGAGACTAATGACTGATAAAGATAACTTACAAAGAGAGAGGTTTACCTTGGAGAACGACTGAAGCATTCCTCCCATCCAGGTGGTACACTAACTCAGCTGAGTGTTTAAGGAAAGCCCTTGAGTCACAAACAGAACATAAAATGTTACAAAAAACAGTAACCAGCTCAGCACTCATAACATTATGCAGTGTACGAAAGAAAATAATCAGTGTCCTGGTGAGATATAAACTTCGTAAATTTTAAGTACTTTTTCTGCTTGTGGACTAATTACTGACCAGGCAAGCCGATAACAGTAGCCAGACTACTAGACTGCCCGCCACCAGTAATTTCAAGGCTGAATAATCATGCTGCCTGAACCAGTATGTTGTTTCACGAGTGTATATTTACACAAAAATATAGAAATATTAAGGATATACAATGTACTTGCACAGATAAAATATTAATAAAATGTCCATGCAAGTATGTTACATTCCAGATGGAACTATCAGGGTGACATAAACTTCGTGAAGGCAGAGCAAAACATTTTAATTTTAGCTCTTTATAAACCACGACACTGGTAGTTTATAAAAGAGCTATCATGCAGTGTCAGGTTGTTTACATACCTGACGTACTCAAGCCATCGTGAGTTTTCAATAGATGAAAGCCACCTCTCCTCAGACTCCTCAAAAGGATCTGCACACAATCAAAAGAGGCAAACAATTCTACACCTATAAAACCGTACACAACCATTTCCACTCGAAACAAATGTGCATGAAGATACATTTCACACAGAGGTTGAATACTTGCAGTGGTTATCGACTGTTACTGTTGAACGTTGCAATGAGGCTCACCTATGACACAGATCTGCCTGACTTTAAGAAAGGCACTCTGGATGTCCTGGATGTTAGGCAGACACTTGTCTACATCTGACCTGACGACCTCACTGCGCTGGGGGTGGCTTTTGGTGATGGCATTGAAGACCCTACCACAACACAAGAAGACAGACATAGATGACTGGATTAGAGAGGTCTTAAAAGAGCTGTAGCAACATCTAAGTAATACATCATTTGTATATTCAGAACATTAGCATAAACAGCTTAATTACCAAAAACCTGGAATAAGAAATATACGCTTAGAATTACATTAAAATAATGACTAATCTCAACCCTTTTATTCCACTGCTGCAGTTGAACTTCTGTTGGCTGCTACTGAATTTCAGTGCGAAAGTGAGAGTAGAAACAACAAATTTAATACATGTTTTGAATCTTAATGAAGTAGAGGACTTTGCTGTACCTCTGATCAATCTTTTTCTGCTGTAATGGATCACTAATGCTGGCCATGCGGACAAGAGCACTCCCATTTGGGTGATTCCAGCACCAGAGCTACAAGGAAGAATGTACATAAATCAGACATGACATGAATCAGTTGGCAAATAAACGGGATGGTCTTATCAATCAAATTGGATGCTGCTGATAGCAAATGAGTTTTTTGGTGGTCCTTAAATGAGCAAATACAATAACATTATAGGCCTGATAATAAATAACTGAATGAAAACGTATTCCTGAGCAAACTTTGACAAACACCACACATATACTGGAGATATCAGAGCATAAGTACTCACAGGGATGCGCTGATCAGTGTAGAATATGGAGTACTGCTTTAGATCCTGATCTGCCAGAGAAACTGGGACTACAATGTACTCTGGAAGACTAAAAAGAAGAGTTAGGGAAAGACTGGTGTTACACAGGAATCAAATACAAGACACCATTAAAAAGAAAAAACAGAAAAATATATCTAAGACAATGTATTTTAATGTTTTCCACAACTTCCAATTTTACAGTCAGAACGTGACATCCTAAATCAGAAAATAAACCTTTGGCTGTACTCCTTATATATTGTATCACTTACCCATGTCCATGTTTTTCCATATGAATAAACTAAGTGTGTTGCTTCATGCTGACATCACATATTATTGTACTAATGGTACTGAAAGCCTTTGTTGATGTACTGTAAATAACTTGCTAGCGCTGGATTTGTTTTGCGGTGCCTGTCCCAAATATCTAATCTGCTGAGTATCTTTAGCAGTGAGGTATTTTTTTTTTGATTGAGGGAAAACTGAATCAGAGTGTACTGTAAGTATTGTTTTAGCCCCATGTGATGTGTACAGTTTGGTACAAGCTACCATTATGCAATTTTGAGGCTTTTCTCAAATTCCACATAAAACACTGTACAATCCTTACTTTGAAACCCACCGTGATGTCACCACTGAGGTCAGGGTAACATGCAAGTCTATTTTGGACAATACCTGCTATTCATCTGAGACATTCACAAAGTGTTTTCCTTAAGTCACCCATGAAGCGAGTAAAAAAAAGCTTACAGTGTAAATATACTGTCTTGCCAAAACATACCAAGTATGAGGGTGAAATTTAGAGTGTTCATAACAACTATTGCCATCTGAAGGAGCTACAGACATGCTCTGCGCCTATGACGTCCATAATAAATTGCCTACAACAAACAACATGATCTGGAAACCTTGTTGAGATGGCATAATTCTCGTTGATGGAGCACACCCTCCACTCTGATGCCCCCGTTCTCTTGATCTCCCGATCCCAGT
This sequence comes from Coreoperca whiteheadi, assembly GCA_011952105.1. Classification (NCBI taxonomy): domain Eukaryota; kingdom Metazoa; phylum Chordata; class Actinopteri; order Centrarchiformes; family Sinipercidae; genus Coreoperca; species Coreoperca whiteheadi. The sequence goes on from CM022485.1 coordinate 17,504,095, forward strand.
CTGGTGGACGGTCAAAAATGGGGGTTCGTAATCCTCCTCGAGGGGTGGAACCATTTACTCGCTTCCCTGGAAATACAGTTACATTTTGAGATGATTTCTTGCAGGATTTGGAATTCATAATTCTTGAATGTGGATTAATAGGACAGGGTGACTGTTATACATATGTTATGTCTTTTACAAGCAGTAAAAGACATATGGCATTCCAAATGCGTACCTTTAGATTCATGGTATCGCCGCCCTTGATACTCAAAGCCAAACAGCAGCTGAAGATCAGCTGGATGGGAATAGTGGGCAATAGCAAGGCAAACCTAGAATAAAAAGATATGTACTTTTATGGGATATAAAGTACAATACAATAGAAGTACAGCTGAAAGGAAGAATCCTTTATCAAGGAAGGTTAGGTTTCATCACAACCATTCGGCTTCACTCAGAGTGCTAAAATGAACTCTGAGGCCTGTTCTTTAACCATTCAAACACAAGAACAAGTGAAACCTGGGAAGGCAAATGTTTAACTGACCGCCTACTCTTCTGGGTTAACAGGACCGAATCACTCTGTGGCTCCACTAGTGTCACACAAAGCAGTCCATTCAGGAGTAAAGCCGTGAATAACACGAGAGGACACAGAGAAAGTGTGCGCGTGTGTGTGTGTGTGTGTATAGACAAGGCTGCTCCCAGCTCTGTAATTTCCTATGGCAAAATAAACTATTATAGGCTGGCTTAATCCCATATGTCAAAGAAAAAAATAAAAATGAACTGAGCCCCGTTTTAGGTTCGCACTGTAATTACATACGTGGTGTACGTAAACTCACAAGGAGTGAGGGAGGGTAGACTCATTTCTATTTCAGTGCTCTATACATTATCAACCGTCCATATTCTGTTGTAAGCAGCAGAGTACATAAAATAAGGTGAATACTGCATTTAGAAATAAATTAAACAGACTTGTAACACTGGTCACAAGACTCTGTTCAATGCAGTGCCATCCTGTAAGGCTCTTGATAGCCAAATGTGCTGTAGGTATGTGCTGTTGAGCTCCAAGTCCTCCAAAACCTACACAAAAATTGCTCCCAGATGGTAGGGAGGAGATCAGACATGTAACAGTTTATTCACATACATTTCACTGGCACACTGTAAAGAGATATACAGCTGCCTAAGTCTCATGGGCCATGTGGTGAGGCTGCAGGGAGCCGAGAGCTCCTGAAGACCTTTGTGCACATAATTTTACAAACACACGTTTATTTCCAGGACTTCTACAACTCCAGATACCACAACGTGTTTTAAACACATCTGTGCTTACAGAGCGTGAGAGTGCTGAATGTTTGTTTTGTTATTGTTGGCTGTGTTTTGAATTGGTTAAGTATAACTATCAAGCAGTCATATGTTCACAGGGCCTGGCCGATGCTCTCCAAGGTGACAACTTTCTGGTGTGATTTTTTTCTCCTTCTACCAACACTTTCAAAAATGTACTAAAATGGCCTGAAATAAAGCCAAAGCCCACTGCTAGTTACCACAACAGCTCAACCCACCACACAACTGACTAATGTTACCAAGGAAATGCACTGGTAACTGCATCTGCATTTTCAGGACTTCCTTTAATTTCGCTTGTGTCCAACATTTCAACACATTATATCAATATAAAGTGATATTTAGGTATTTGATTTGTTAGTTGAAAATACATACATTTGAATCTATGGCTACTATAAAGATAACACTGAACTGAGCTCTAATTTGAAGAATCTGTCCATCCAATCTCTCTGTGCAGGAGATGAGTCAGAGTCACGCTGCTAGTTGTTCCTACAATCAGAATCACTTTTCGTTTCCTTTGCCTTGAATGAGCATTGTTCTCAATGTCTCTTATTCATTATTTGGCTAACAGCCACACTGAAAATGCTTGAGAAGCTAGTCATTTCTATTCAGCTGGAGGTTGAGAGAGAAGCCCATCAAATTTTGTATGATATAAATAACTTGGTCGCAGAGGAAGGGGTCGTAGCCCTGAAACTAAGTATGTGTATGTAGTGAGCTCACGCAGTCAGGAAAGGAAATGTTTGGTCAGCAACAACTGACAGTGAAATGGGCAGGGGAAACTGAGAAAAAGGGTTTGGTTAACACTGAGCAATTAGTCATTTGGAGGTATGGCATTAAGAGACAAGTTAAAGCCACTATGTGTAGAATGATTCTTTCAAATTATTGTGATGGAAAGTTGTCCTTTACACAAAAATGTGCCAAATGTGGTGAAAATTGGCAGAATATGCGTTGCGTTCAGCCCATTCATCGCAGTGTCCCTGGGTCGTATCCATGGGAGAAGCGGGGTAGCAGCATTAATTTTTTGATGCTACCACTGAGGGCGCCAAAGACAGGGAATGAGAGTTTTCCAATATTTACACTTAGTGGCTTTATTGTGGTCAGGATATTGTTTGTCATGTTACACATCTATTTTAGTTTTTTTTCCCCCCATTTATTCAGCTGATGATCCACATGGACCTAAAGCTGGTGAGAGTCTGACAAGCATTAATGTGATATTATTAAAAGCCTCTCTAAAAAGACCACCTTCAAATTACTCGATTTGATACAAAACAAACTGGGATATTTCAGTATCACTCACCTTTTTGGCACTCTCAGGCCCAGCCTCATCAAAGCAGAACCTTATGATGCGCAAGTCTTTGCAGTAGAGAATGAGCTCTGTGGGGTTGAACTTCAGCTTTTGGTTTGACCCCAACACTTTCTTCTTTCCTTTTGTATCATTTACTGAGAGGAACCAACACAAAACATGACTAGAAAACTTCCAAACTTCCACTAATGCAGATAGGAATTCTTAGAAATGTAAGATCGAATTTAAAGCATCCCTTTTGGACATGTTGGTATACATGTCAACAACAAAACACTCAACACATATCTTGGCTAAGGTTAAATAACAGTCTTTTGTGTTATTTTAAGAATTACAAAGTTATCATCTATTATTATGACTATGTGTATTAATATGAAGATAAATATCATTTGGGATTTTCACTACAACCCAACCCTGTCGTAGATTACATATTGTACTTTACTAGTAAACTTACTTATCAGTAGAGTCAAAATACTGATATTTGATTTTATTGATATTACCCACCTCTAGGACCTTATCTCATCCTTAATGCTCCTATATTTGTACAAGTCCCAGTAAGATAATGTTGGTTAGCCCCGGTCAAACAGCTCAAAAACAAGCTGGGTAAAACAAAGCCCCATGCTTCATCATTGTAACACAACAGACCTTGTTCTGGGCAGTTGCCCTTGCAATGTCAGCAATCGACGGGACTGAGATATATAAAGAAGGCTAATCCCGGCCAGGCTGCACTGCCACTAATCACTGCTTTAGCTGTGACATCACGTGTTATCAGATTGCTGACCAGGAAAGAACAATACACGAGACCAGTCGCCCAAGCTGTCAAAGATTAATGAGGGGCCCATCTGATTTTAATTCTGAACGTGGATCACTCTTGTAAAATGACTGGGTTAAGAAGCTAGGTGTTTGTGCTGAAACAGTTAATCAATTAATTATTCAATAAAGAGAAATTTGATTATTGATCAATATCTTGCTTTTATTTGTTTAATATCATTTGGAGGTATTCTAGCTACTGACCAGACAAAATGATTGATTTTGAGATAAAACATTTGGGCTCTGGTAACAAGATTTCCACATGTGGAAGTCAGCAGGTGAATGTCTGCCATGACATGACAAGAGCAAACCTGCAGAATACTTTCTTACCAAAAAAGAAAAAATACATATTATATATATTAATGTGTGTCATAAATGTGTTTATGTATGTTACAAATGTTGGCACCAGATGTACCTGTTACGACTTGCTCCAGACAGGTGAGAGGGATGTCGTGCTCTCCAAGCAGGAGGTGGGACAACTTGGACTTCTGTGGTAAAGGAAACAACAAAAAAAAGTATGTTTGACATCGTGTTGAGATTATATTACACCCATAACTCGCTGAAATATTGTCTCAAACACTGGTGGGTAGATTGAGGCGATGCACTCAGACTGAGCAATGATCAAGTTCCATTTTGTTATTATGGCAACAATCTGCTGCATAGCGGGAAATGACGTCTGTTGTCTCACTTCTTGTGCGATATCACTGACAATGTAATGCAGGAAAGGACACAAGTTTTCCTTCCTCCTTGCCAGATGCACTGCACATACAAACATGGTTGTGGAAATACAAGTACTTAAGCTATTCAACAGTACGCTGGTGGCACTAACAGATTTCACAAACATAAAACTAAAACTGGAGCCATGTGAGGCCATTCTTTGTTTCAAGCCTGATAAAACGTTTAAAATAAAAACACATTTTTAAGAACTGTATGAAGAAGTTCAAATAGGTTTTAACACCTCTGGTATTGTAATGACAAATATCAAACTAGCAGTTTGTTTTAAAGTCAGTCGACACAAATACCTGTTTAGGTGGGGCATCTTGAGGGATGAAGGAGACCTTAAAGTTGGTGCAAATCAACTTCCCCCAAAGGTCATCCTGGCTGCTTTCAGAGCTGATGCATTTCCTCACAAAGTTCACCTCATTAACTACTATTTCCCCTGGTGACAAACAAGTGAAGGAAAAACAAAATGTTAATGCAAAACCTAGTCTACCACTACAGTTCAAGGAAGAACACAGGAAGCGACGATAACAAAGGCAAAGTAAAGAAGATGAATATCATTTGGCCTCACTTTGATTTGATGAACATCTGAATTTATGACTTTCTGCAATGAACGTAGAGGCATCCTGTTATCGGGCAAAAGGGTGGTGTGCGCAAACCTTTACTCAATTCCTCAGAGTCAAACAAAAGATAGCTTTTATTATTTTTTTAAGCTACTTAATATTAAGCTTGTTATTTCGGGTATCCAATGATTAGTAATGAGTAGGAATATTTTAATAAAATACCTAATGTTCTCAGAAAAACAAACTATTACTAGAATAAGTACCTCTAATTTCCAAACCTATTGCTTGCAATAAAACCTACCAAACATCCACGTTTTGTTTCATGTTTTAGATCCTTTGTTGTTGTAAGTATTATGACCCAAAGATTCAAACAGTTTATATGCTTTCTTTCCATGCATACACCTCAGTAGAAAAACTTCATAAACCAAAATCATAATAGTTCAAATGTACAGGTTTTGGTCTTGACAATATGCCAAGTACAGCAATAAATACTAGAACTAATTAACTAAAAATATTACTTTTTAAAAAACAAGTTAATTCTTGTTCTCTATACTTCAAAAACGAGGTACAACTGGTCTAAGAGATTTAACTCCATCCATCTATCTTCTTCGGCTTGTCCGGGGCCGGGTGGCGGGGGCAGCAGTCGCAGAGATGCCCAGACTTCCCTCTCCCCAGATACTTCCTCCAGCTCTTCCGGGGGAATACCGAGGCGTTCCCAGGCCAGCCGAGACACATAGTCCCTCCAGTGTGTCCTAGTTCTTCCCCGGGACCTCCTCCCGGTTGGACATGCCCGGAACGAGATTTAACTCGTGCTGATGAATCTTTTTTTTTTTTTTTTTTTTTTTTTTTTTTTTTTTTTTTTTTTTTTTTTT